>JAZEWU010000014.1:5328962-5350419 GCA_036362915.1 Geotria australis
TCCTGTACATATGGTAGAGTTGACAAATAAAGTTGAATTGAATTGAAACATTCCTTATAACATGAAAATGTTAAAAAGGAGAAAAGTAAAGAGGCACACGGTAAGACTTACAACCAAAGCTTTCAAAAATACAGCAATGAATTGGCTGTTATACACAACAACGTCACTACACACAGTGTATAGAAGCACCATTGTGTGCTTTCTAAATTCCATCATTTCATTTGATGCTGTAAAATTAAAACAAGCAGTCGTGCACGAGACCATCTGTCGAAAAGTGTGGCTTCATGAGCACATTCCAAAAATGACGGGCTGGAACAATTATTTAAGTACATCATGTAAACTGTCGTGCAGCTTAAAAAAAAATCCGGTGGACGGTTACACAGCAATATTAATTTGTTTGCTCATTTTACGTGACTGTTGCTAAATAAATCTAAGTGAAAGTTTAACTTTATTGTTAAATAAATGCCCTGCCTTTTTACAGATTCAAAATTAAACAAGTTGGTTGCCTTTACAGTCTTAAGTAAATACACAATGCAATTGTCAGGATTTAAAACAGCTGTGGCCACAATGTTTTTGTAAGCAACACTTATCATGCATGGCACTTTTTAATGTCTAAGTCATTATTTTTAAGCAATTGATTTAAGGAGTAAATACATGTACACTTTACAAAATATACCGTTAGAAATGTAGAGCTGTAAAATGTACTGTTTGATATGTAATAAGTTTATTTAGCAAAAAATGTATCACTCCGTTATTTAAAAAGTCGCCGAGTACAATATTAGATGAAGCATCTGGCCCACACAACATTACTCTTACAGATATCCTGTACACCTGCACATTTTCGAAGATTACCTACTGTATTTCTGTGACCTGCTTCCTATACAATGTGTAAATGTGTGGTTTTGTCTGAAGATGTTTTTGCTCAAATATCTAAATAAAAATATTTTCCATGCAGGCTGAAAAATATTGCTAACAAAAAACATATTCTTAACTCTCAGCAGACCAACAACTAGTAAGTAGATGGTCCTACTAATTCAAGTTTGTTTAATGTTTACAAAATCAAATGTCGCTTAATTTATGCTACACTAAAATCCTCAAGGCATCATATCATGAAGCTGCTTCCACGGTGACAGTTTCAGATTTCCCACTCAGCTGGTCTGTGCAGGTGATAAGCAGCGATCCATCCCTGTGAATGAAAATAAAACACATACTTTGTAAGAAATGTAAAGTATTAAAGGTGCAACCATTCAATGACTTGTTTATCACACGACTGTTGGTACCCGACCCATTTATTCTGGAAACTTAATAAACCTTGACATTGTTTAAACGGCCATGCCAACAAGTGAAAACAAATCCAGTGTGCTACTGCATCACAATGTGTGAGGATTACAACTAAATAATGCTTTTGTTGAGCACAGCTAGAGCATGGCACAAGAGGAAGCATTGTATGATTAATTGTATTAACATTATAGCTCTTTAAAAACATGTTTTCTGAGCCATGGAAATAATTTTAAGATGCGATAAAACTAACGCAAATATTACAGTAGGGAAAAAATGGTTCACTGAAACTTCCTGTGATGGCTCGGTCGATTGACCTTGCATATTTATTTTATAGCACCTCATAGCACCAATAAAGTTAAAATGAATATTCCTGAAAATAGTATTTTATTCAGGTTCCATTTCCGACACCACAAATACACACACCTCTTCATGGTGAACACAGTGGATATGTCACGCAATCCATTCTCTTGTTGTTGAAGGTCTTTTAATACCACCTACACCAGTGAAAAAATCAACCAACATTGATACAGTGGATTATACACAATTGGAATGACTATTACAACAAAACAACTTTCTAAATTAAAGTAGTTTTATTGCTTGTTTAGAAAAGTATACAGAAAATGTTTCCTGCAAAACTCTAATTAGAAATCCACCAAGTCTCAAAGCTATGGTTCAGGTGCACTCTACATTGGAATGCCTGTGAAATTTGTTTACAACAGTATGTTAGATGTGGAAGGAAACCAACCCACACTGACCAGTGTGAAGTATAAATTTAAAACACAAAGATATGGCTTTGAGAGGCTTCGCTAAGCTTTCAACCATTGGTTGAAATTTTTATTAGAATGCAAAAAAGGCATTTATTATAAAAGAGAAAAAGGCTTTGCCCTTTCTGGCCAAAATGCAGGTGTTACCATGTTTCAAACACCAAGAGGCACCTTTCAAAACGCACTGCCTACATTTCAGCATGATTCACGTGGGAGAAAGCACATTGTTGCTATAAGCCTGGGGGACCCTCACCTGAGCCAGGTGGACCCCCTCGAACGAGGTGCCCTTCGCAACCCCTTCGTACACATCCACGAGCACCGAGGGCAGCGTGCCAGGTGCCTGCAACACGTGCTGGCGGCGAGCGGGCAGCGGCGTGCCGACTGGAAACACCACCGTGTAGCATTCCTGTCCCGACTCATCCTGCTCCTGTCACACCCCACCACGCGGAAATGGGGTGTCAACACATGCAGTATGCTAACTGGCCAATTAAGCATAAACCACATTTTTCTTCATTCATTCATTATCACAAACCACGTATTTCTGTACAGGGTTGCCTGAGCCATAAACCAAAATATAAATGTAATTACAAAACAAGTTTGCGTGGCGCACAAGCACCAATCACATCTCGCACTGAGACGATCAGCACGCTACATGTCGGTAATCGGTGGAATCACAGATTGTTGTGTGGATTTAAGCCCAGGAATGCCAGCTCAGCACTTTGACCTGCTTGAGCTGCCTGGACACCTGTGGTGAAACAATTAAGAAAGACTAGCACAGTACCCGTCCATTGGGCGAACTTGTTCCAAGCATATAACAAGTTATTTTAACGTCAGGATAAATGCACAAGAATGCTTAAGATGGTTGATGGTAGTGCAGAAGTAACATTTTTAGCTGAAAGTGTTAAAGTTTCAGAAGCATAATCAATGAGTACAAAGGAAAGATGAATTAAGACAAATAACGTGGTACCGTGCAAATAAAATTTGCGGACATAGGTACACACGTAAAAAACACTTCCTCCTTTATAAAAAGACATGCAAATCTGGGCGGTGGCAAGAATGTGCACGTCACCTTAACAACGATGTCAAGTGAGGCGCACTCAATGGAGAGCGCCTCAGGGTCGAACCGCACCGCATCGCGTCCCAGCAGAATCCCGGCCTCGGCGGCCGCACCCATCGCAATCACCTCGTCCACAGGGATACTGCACAGCAACTCCGAGCCCTGTGTGACAGTGGGAAAACAAGGCACGTTCACAATGTCGTTGCCGGTTCAAACAGCCACTATCCAGGATATCTTGGGTTGGCCGGTTGCTTCCAAATGATGGGGGTATTGGAGCAGAATTTTACGGCCAGATGTCCTTCCTCACACCAACCTCCTTTAGTCGGAGGGTCTTCGGAAAGTTATTTGTCTGGAACCTCCCCCCAGACCTGTTCACCGAGGGAGACCATAGCAGTTGTGCTAGACTCCGGGTGTCATAGCTTTCCAACATAGCAATGATGCCTCTAACATAGGAGGAAAAACGTCATGAAGGAGAAAGGAGAAAAGCTTAGCATGGCTATTCTAAAAGAGCAGCTATTAAGAGCAATTCTCATACATAGAGCGGGGGTCAAGGTAGAAGCGTTCACGTCGCGACCCCTGTCAGGTAATACTTGGTGTTGCCTGCGAATTCTACCAAACACTTCGAAGCCAAGCTGAAAGACAACGATGTCCAGAAGCTGCCCATCGTGCTTTGAAGAATCGCAAAGAAGAAGATACATAGAGCTATGAAAAGCTACACGAATACATTGTTGAGTTGGGTTGCCATGATAACGTTTTTCACCATATAATACGATTATTTTTCTGAGAAGAATTCTTGGCATTAAATTGGCGGTTAATGTCGTTGTTTAACACTCAAAACAACGACATTAACTGCTACAATGATGAGGTCATATAAGGCATCCACCAATCGGAAGGGAGAGCTGGGTAAAAATCGAAAGCAAGAGATTAAAAACTCACTGTCATTTATTGGTGAAAACTGGCAAAAAAAAAAACCAATCAGAGCAACCCCCTCATGAGCAAGGCGGTGGTGGCAAGTGTTGCGCTGACACGTACCGCAAACTGCTCTTGCAACAGCTGCTGAAGCTTGGGGATCCGCGCAGAACCACCGCACAGCACCACCTGAAGCAGAGGGACAATCAACAGACATTAATCTCGGCCAACATTAGCCAAAGTGCCCCATCAATGTATAACCTATATGAATGTGGTTGTTTAAAGTTTATCGTGTCAAAATGGGATGATTAATGTCCTAGATTGCAAAAAGTTGTGATGGGTTAAAAGGCATGTAGTGATACACCCTGCTGGTGATTTGATGGCATGGTGCAAGGTCATATGTTGACTCGAGAACAAATTAATTTGTTTGGTTTGCACCAGCTCAAAGGTAATGTTTCTCTTGCTATTGGTGCATCTCGTTTGCACTTTGTGTCCCATTAGTTTCATGTCATTTGAAATGTCTTGTTTCAAACTAACAGATAGCGTCTGCATATAAAATAAATATAGCTGCTCGTGCCTTTTGGAAATCGCTGGTGCAGAGGTTGATTTGTGCGAGCAGGTCATGAATGGGCTGTAGAGATTGCTGGAAGAGGGACGAGCACAGGGAATCAAACCTTGCCCTGCAAGCACAAGGAAAGGAAATCGACACAAGAGATAAATTGTGAACATTTAAAAGAAAACGCACAGGATCAAAACATTTCCCTAACAGAATCCTTAAAAGCAGTTGCAAATATCTGTAAAAATGAGTATGTAGAACAAAACTTTACCGATAAGTATAAACATATTGATAGAACACTCTAGATGGCTATCCTAAAAGAGCAGCTCTTAAGAGAACTTCTCATTCACAGCATACGTATTTATCTACACGTGGAAAACAATGGGACGTGTCAGACCCTCACCTCGTGATGTTACATTCAAAGTCGAGGCCATCGTGCAGCGAGTCCACGAAGCAATTGGAGATGGCCATGGTGGACAGCACATGCTTGGCCATCTCGGCATTCGTGTGAAGCTTCATCATCGCTCGACTGTTTCCTCGCAGGTCTTGCCTGTGGAGTCTGAGACAGCACACCCAGCACCTCTCATCTCGATTTCCACCTCTGCTCAAGTCGCGCTGCGACAACACGTGTTACGTGCTTTCACACATTACCCAATGATATGTCTTTGCTCGTTAAAGCTACTGTTATTTAAACAAGCCATGAATGAGCGTTACATTTTTTTCATGCCAGTGAATTGCTGTATCATATCAGTTTTAGTATTTCCCTCCATTTCATTTGGAGCCATACATATACTATTGGAATGTGAAGTGCAAGTGTAAAATTATAAATTACACTAGATGTCACGCTGATTTCTAATGACCTTCTTCCTTTCTTCTAAAATGCTGTGAAAGACATAGCTCCATATCTCACACGAGTGTTTGCAATGTTTAATACTTTGATTGAGCTTGGTGGGAGAAAAGTTGTCAGTCTCCATATTATTTTAGCGCGTTACTGAAATGGGGTAATAATGGGGTACCGTGCCAGTACCCCATTATTACTCCATTTCACGGCAAACATATTTTTAAGCTTTACAAGAAACGGTCAACAAAACAGGTAGACGCATGAGTTGCCCTTACTTTTGAAACTCGGTAGCCAGGTACTCCGCTAGAGCGTCCGTGAATTCCTCTCCACCCACAGTGTCGTCCGACACTGATCCCAGAACACGATACAATCCGCTATTTACTTCCACTGCTGTCGCGTCCGCGCAGGTACCTCCCAGCTTGTACACGAGCACTTTGCTGTACAGAGCAAAGCGAGAGAACATATACAACAGATACAAACTCAATTTATGGAACGAGAAAGCACATTCCTATTTCTAAAGGTGAAGCTCTGAAATTACATGCTTATGTTAAATGCTGGTGGGAGAGCCTCCACTACAGGGAACTCTATACAGTCCCTCTAGAGGGTATTGGCCTAATCATCCATCTTTGTAGAGATGGGAGCACCCACACTCCACCACAAAATACCTACTTCTTCTTCTTTGCGATTCTTCGAAGCACGATGGTCAACCTCTGGACATCGTTGTCTTTCAGCTCGGCCTCGAAGTGTTTGGTAGAATTCGCAGGCAATACCAAGTATTGCCAAGTATTACCTGACAAGTATTACCAAGTATTACCTGACAGGGATCGCGACGTGAACGCTTCTACCTTGACCCCCAAAGACCTACTGATCTAGTAACTGTGGTGCACCCATTTATACAGTTGACTAAAATACGTGGATTTAATAAACTTAAGAAGAGGGATTCAAGAAACTTACCCATTGCTTTAACTACTGCTACAATGGAAGATCAAATATAAGTGGCCTGTGGATTACAAGTTCAGTGTGATAACTATGACACCACCGTAGCTCTAGGATACTTTAAATCAGTGCATCATTACTGCGTCATTACTGAGTTCGCAACGTAAATTAAGAAGAGACAAATCGGAAGTTGCTCATCACACAATTCATACCATTTGCTGTGGGAACTTTCCTGGCCGATTCCAAATGCCAATAGAGCGGCTGCTGGCTCACTTAATATCCGGAGGACATTGAAGCCTGCTGACTCGGCTGCTTGCCTGTAAAGTACAAGGACAACGGCACAAATGAGCATCCAACCATAAAACTGTAAACGTGGAAAACCACACAGCGAATGGTTAGGATGGCGGGTCACGTAGATGGTAGTGTCGTACCTGATTTCATCGATCTGCTGTTCAGTAAAATTCAAAGGAACTGTGATTACAGCATCCTTAGCATCTGCACCGACTGCGGACAGTGCCGTCTCTGAAACAATAACAATAAAGTATCAATAAACACCCCTCTTTTACAAATGCCAATGTATGAATTATAGCAAAATGTGGAGGAAATAAAATAGAGCCAAACCTTTCATTTTCTGCAGTATGAGTGTTGCTACTTCATGCCGTGTGATGTGCTTTTTAACAGTACCATTATTAATCGCAAAAACTGGATAGCCTTCTTTCTCGATAACCTGTAAGAGTAAAAGCAAAACAAGCATTGTGTGGACATATTTCTCCTGCATTATCAGTCTTATTACTACAATTAGTAAATTCAAAGATTGAGAACATACTAACATAGCTCTTTCTTTAAACAAACCAACATTTAAAGCATAGTTAACATGCACAAGACAACATAAAATAAAGAAATTGCATTTGAACATTAATTTAAAACGATATAATATGGAGCTTGACAACATGACAGCACCGCCAATGTGAATACACCTTGGTTAGGGAAACAACTTAACAGAACATTATGCAGGCAACATAAATGACGTATAAACTTACTGGACAACTGCTGCTGTCTATGTATTTCTGTACCACATCATCTTCAAACCTAGACATAAAAAATACAAATTTCAAAACAAGAAACATAACAGCACAATTCTGATTTAAAACAAAAATGCAACAAAACTAGAAGGGCAGTGGTTAGTATTGTGCTTACTAACAAATAATACCAGTGCAACAAACAGTGCTTCATGACGATGTTGATGAATATCATATACAGTAACTTCGAGGTGTTCTGTAAATGCAAACAATTTTTTGAAAATTATATTTCCATGAACTTGAATGTCTCTCAGTGCAGTGTACTCTACTGCCACGTTATTCAGCCATGTTTTAGGACCAGGCTAATATTTTCAACGTTTAAATAAAATAATTCAGTTAATTATCACAATATGAATTTTAATAAGATTATACCTGAATTTCTTTCATTTATTATGGCCCAGAATCCAAATCCAGTAGTAAAAATGTATCAAAAGCGTGCCCGGTAAAGTAAAGCAGGTATTTGGTGCACCCAAATTAAAATACCATTATGATAATTTTCATCTATTCACTTATGGTGCTGAAATTAAAACGTTTTAATTTTATTAAACAAGTTCTTGTAACCAATAGACCTACCTGTGTCCCATAATTCGTTTCACGCCAACTACTGTTGTAGTTGCATTTCGAATCCTGCCTTGTTTAGCCGCCAGTCCCACAATCTGCAAGTAAAATCAAGTAATGTTATTTTCATACTGCCTATTGTTAGGAAAATGTTTATTGTGCTTTGAAATAAATGCACACATGTATTAGTTTTAACAAGTTAAAACACTGAGAAATGGTTCGAAAACACAGCAACTGCCTACTTATTTTTGGCATGCATTTATGGATGTAAAATAACCTCACCTTTTCACTGTCACGGAAGGCCACCATAGCTGGTGTGACTCGATCCCCAGCGTCATTGGCGATGACATCCGCACGCCCATCCTGCAACACATTTTTGACACAACATTATTGGATCAATTGAGCAGCTCTCAGTTTAAAACACTGTTAGTGCAACATAGTGCTGACAAGCGCAATAATCATCGCACGCCCACTTTTTATAAAAATACGCATTCATAAAAAAACGTTAATATGAGCAGGTATGTAAAAAAACTAACCATATTTATGCCAGTCTAGATTCATTAAACAACTACTAAAGAGAGTCATTAGAACTATATTTAGATTGTAGTGTTTTACAATGTAGCTGTAATAGACAATATAGCACAACGCATCCTGCCGAAGCTTTTATAGACCAAGAATTTGAAGCTGCACTGTCTACCACCGCACTAACATTAAGTCCTGTCCGTCCTAGCTTTAATTCCAGTTCTATTAGGATGTTTTTCCTATGCTGCAATCCAGGTATAAATAACTGCTATACTTGGAAAAATAATAGTGAAATAAGCTGTTATATAAATGAGTTTCAATTATGTCTTGTCATTTGAATTAAGCAATTGATTCAGGCTTTATCTGTTGACTAGTTAATATAAATATTATAAATTATCGACACCCCAAGGAAGCATGTGACGGGTTGAAATGTGACGGTACAGATCATGTGATCTGAACAAAAGCTGAACAATAGTGTCTTATGCTATCCAGCGTGTGGTGACGGCTGACATCTTCTACACACAAAGCAAAGGATGAACATGATTCAATGCATGAATGCACGGACACCATTGTGGCATGAAGCACGTTACAGTACATACAAGCACACTCCGGTACGTAATCGAGTAATAGAGGGTCCTTAGCACTATACATGAGCGGAAGCATATCATCAGCTTAGTCAGGCATGGTGGCACATGCTTCCTAAGTACTGTACAAGATTACAGCCATCAGTTGATGAACCACGTACATTTGTTAAACTCTCAAGACAACTGGGCTAATGCAGTCAGATTGTATAGAAATACATATTTGAATCCGTGTGACATTTTTCTATGGGTACATTGGTTTCTCCCACACGAAGCGAAACACGTCTTGCATCACAGTTAGACGTTTCTAAATAGATAGATAGATGTTTATTATTACAGCAGAAAAATACCCAGTCAGCTTGCAAGCTCGTTACGGGATTCCTGCGACACAAGATGCGAATTTACAAAAATAAAATACTGTATACAAAAGAGAAAACTAAATGTCAGAGCCTTAACCACTGCTGACACCACGCTGGAAGCTCTTCCCAACCCCAAGGAGTCCGAACCGCGAGGTTATTAAGACACAAGAGATAGAAAGGTGACCGGAAACGAACCTGAGAGCACGGGGTACCTATAGGGGACGAGGGTAGGAAATAGGGAAGACTTGGTATGGCTGGAAAACCCGTTAGATGGGCGCTAGAAAGAGCTCGAAGATGACAGGGAAGACCCAAGACCAAAGGAGATCAACTCATAGAGGGAACCCCAAGAAGGGCCTGGGGAGAGCTGGGTCAGCCCTGGGAACCCAAGGGGTTCCAGCTGATGGACAGGGACATCCAATTATGACTCGGACTCAAGAAACCACGTGGAAATAGAGGAAACTAGTTGGACCACAGGAGATGGGAGGCGACCAGGGAAGACCCAGACTGACGGAAAAATAAAGCAGACTATACGACACTCAGTGAGGACCAGGGCAAACATATTGAGTCTATTTATGACTCACATTTAGCGTAAATGACTCATGATTTGCGCAGAGAAGACCAGAGGAAAGAGATCAGGATGACACGAGGAGACCAGCCATGATAAACCATGGGGGAGACCAGCAAGTCTTAGGGAGTCCAAAGGAGAACCAGGGAAGACTGAGATCCCAGGAGACACCGACGAGCGGCGGGAGGAACTCAAGCCACACCGCGTCTCTCTCTCAATGAATCTAAGCCCCGTGCGGCCCAGAGCCTTGCTCGGGCAGAGTTCTGGAAGGTGCGGCTCGGGACATGGCGAGAAACGCGCGGGCACCCAGTCCTCGGTGGCCGCGCAGCGTTCTCTTTTAACCCACAGACTCTCCGCGCCAACGGAGAGAACGAGAGACGGCGCGGCACCCCCGGCTCACCTTGTACACGGCCACACACGCACATGTGCTGCCCAGATGCACCCCGACCGCCGCCATGCTGTCCCCACGGTACCCGTCGCGCTGCCTTGTGGGATAGCCGGCGAAGGCAGCAGTCCGGCCAATGAGAGCTCGCGACACGTAGGGGAACAGGCGCGCCTGCGCTGCTCCGGCCAACGGGAGCGCGCGTTACATACGGGCGTCCTGTCCCGCGCGGCAATTCAGGGCTGTGGCTGGACGAGAGCCGCGGGCGAGGGAGGGCTGTTCGGCATCGATCGATTCGTAATGCTTAGACTGAGAATCGATTCCTCTCGTGGGAAGGTGATGTGAGAATAAGAATCGATTGTGTGCGTGTGGATAATGTTGTTGTCGATTCATGTAAATTATGTGCAAATGTTGGCAGAGTGTTGAAGGTGGTCGGGTTTGAAAGTGCCCTGTGATGGACTGGCGTCCCATCATGGGTATAGCCCTGCCTTGCGCCCTGTGTCTTCCGGGATAGGCTCCGGCTCACCGCGATCCGAAAATGGATTGATGGGTTTGAACGTGATGGAGGAACGAGGAGGAACAATCATGCGAACGCGTGGATTCTCTAACCCAGTGGTCCCCAACCACCGGTCCGTGGGTCATTTGGTACCGGGCCGCACAGAAAAAATGAATAACAAAATATGTTATTGATTATCAGTCTGAAATATGTTTTATTTTGAAAAATGACCGGATACATCCGTCTGTGCCTCTTGACAGATGTCAAGACGCTCGTCTTAGTCAAGTGATACGTTACCCGAAAAATGGACGGGTTAGAGTCTAACCCGTCCATCCATATCAGAAACCGCTTAATCCTGTACAGGGTCGCGGTGATCTGGAGCCTATTCCGGCAGACACAGGGCACAAGGCAGGGATATACCGAGGATGATGCGCCAGTTTCATCACAGGGCACCGGGGGCAATTTCTCTAAGCTGACAAACACATCATCCACCACTCCACCTGTCCTTCCCCACGACCCGTTCTACATCACTCACCACAGGGACTCGATGGAACACTTGGGCCTGGCGCAGGTGTCCCCATGACATCAGCAGCTGCAATTACTGCAATTATGACGGCCATCTTAGGGGACGCTGGCAGATTTTTGCCGCTCTTAAGATTGCCAGTTTCCCATTTCTTTACACAGTTCTTTGCATTTTTATTGAACTCTGCAAGGTCTTTTGAGCTGCAGAGGTTGGGGTAGTAGAGCGCAGACAAGGCAGTGTCCCATAGTATGGTCTGCTTCTCCACATTCACAGGTGGTTGGGCCGGTCTTGTAGACATTTAAATGGTATTTGCTGCAGTTAAGGGTTGATCCACCGGAGGGCGCCTATGAACCATTATAGAATTGAGCACATGTAATCACCCTAATGGGGGTCAAGGTAGAAGCGTTCACGTCGCGATCCCTGTCACGTAATACTTGGTATTGCCTGCGAATTCTACCAAACACTTCGAGGCCGAGCTGAAAGACAACGATGTCCAGAGGCTGACCATCGTGCTTCGAAGAATCGGAAAGATCACCCTAATCAAATGTATGCAATGAACAAGGGCGATTGCCCAAAACCTCTCCTATTACATATATTTATTTTAAAGACAGTATTACTGTCGGCATGGAAGCCCTTTAATCGCTCACTAGCGGGGCTGTCCTCAAAGTGCAGTGTGACAATGAGTGGAGGAGATGCTTCCTCAAAAAGAGGACGATCCTGGAAATCCAGGATAGGTGAAAACCCTACAACCTCTCTCTATATTATGCTGTAAAAAAGGTGAAACGTATTTTAATTAACTGTTTGTCAACAGGGCGGCACGGTGGCGTAGTGGGTAGCGCTTCCGCCTCACAGCAAGAAGGTCCCGGGTTCGAATCTCGGCTCGGGGTGCCTTTCTGTGTGGAGTTTGCATGTTCTCCCCGTGTCCGCGTGGGTTTTCGCCGGGCACTCCGGTTTCCTCCCACCGTCCAAAGACATGCTGCCAGGTTAATTGGCGTACTGGCTAAATTTCCCCAGGCGCCTTGCGATGGACTGGCGTCCCATCCTTGGTGTTCCCCTGCCTTGCGCCCTGTGTCTGCCGGGATAGGCTCCGGCTCACCGCGACCCTGTATTGGATTAAGCGGTTTCTGAAAATGAATGAATGAATGAATGTTTGTCAACACACCAGCAATAAAGCTGGACTAATATACTTTATTGAAAAAGACACCATTAAAGTCATTATTATAAAAGCTCACGTTGTTCCATGCTTTATTAATGCCGCAGGTGGAAAAAGCAAACTATTAACAGCATGAACTTCCTTATGAGTATACATGTTATCTACAATGTATAGCGATGTATCGATGGAGCAGGTTTAGCAACTTGAATTAAAACACCTCTCAAATATAACTTATACTTTTAGGTACAACAAGCAGAGAAGTGACATCAATATTTAAAACAAAACATATAATACTAGAAGCTATAGAATATATTAAGAACCAGCTTAACAATACGACAATGAAAGAAATACTTAGGAATATTATACAGAGAACAAATACACGTAAAATTATCTTTGTACAATTGATCTATTTATGTACATTTAAAAAAGGACTCATGTCCAATTTTAAACATATACGGCAGTCAGAATTCAAAATGAAATATTTACGACTGCTAATACTGTTTATAAAACATATTGGTCTTCAGCTTATAGGCTAAATGGCCCTCTGCGAAGGTAATGTCATGAACTATATACCTGTGCGAAGAATTGGGAAAATCATGAAAAATGCACCAACAGACATTTGTTCACATCGTTGCAAACAATGCGAAATGGATTTTTTTTTTCTTCTTCAGATATTGTATTTATTCCCACACACGCAGGAATCTTTATTTTCTTTTTAAAATCAACAACATATAGTACGTGTTTTAAATTACTTCCTTTACGAGCAATGCTTTATAATATAGATAAAGTAAAAAGACCTGTATAACTGCATGGTGTGAAATGTCAAATAAAATGCAAGCTGTTAAACTGTAGCATGAAAGAAATGCCAAACTAAAAAAAATGGGTTTTTCTAATTAAAATAAAACTCGAGCAATCATTTTGCAAGCATTTCCTTTGTAGGCTAAATTGGTGATTTTCTTTCCATGGGTTATGTCATTATGCTGTAGTTAAAAAAGTGAATGTCTCAAAACCTAATGACATCCATTACATGGGATCGCCAGAGTTGGCAAGGTTTTCCAAAGTGTTCTCTAACAATGATTAAAGAAAAAAACTGTAACGCTATTTGATTTGGCCATTTTCCTGGCATTGGTATGAAACCTGAGAATGTATTTTATCAATGAGAAATCCGGTTTGCCACTGATTATGGTAGTTATGGAAGTACACACAGCATAATTATGGGTCAATGAGTTAATAATGTATTGGTAAATGTATATATAGCTTAAATATATATACCAACCATGAATGCTGTTTCCTCAGATATTTTATATGAACAAAACACATGTGCCATCTCAGTTGTATTAAATAATGTTTTGTTATAAGCTTTAATCAGTTATACTTTATAATTACATTAGTTCATGTATTCTATAATGTATGTTTTGAGTTACATAACTGTGGTCAGACTGCTAAGCCAGATGCATAATTTTTGTAAGTAGGGCTGTTTTGAAGATGTGGATAACATATGTCATTCAGGTGGTAATTTCCTTAAACAATTTTAGAACACTGCCATATGAGTATTTGAATCATCAGGTTACCAATGAATCAGAAGCATTCAGCTCAGAATTCTAATAGGTGATGGCACTGCCCGCAGTGCACAGGCACAGTCAGTGGAAATGTCGACAAACTTAATTTTAGAAAAATTGTATGGTGTGGATAGCAATATGCTGAATGTGCGAAACATTTTTGTCCATCACGTAATAAGTTTTGGCAATAGTAAAATGGTAAGGTTACTTTGATATCCTTTTTGACTAAAGGATAAATCATGCAATTAACTGCATTTCATTTTCATGTATAAAAAAATAAGCCATGCAAAGTTTTCATACACACCGGTAGACATCCCTGTATGGTTCTGAATTGAATTCAAAATATACCAATGTAAAAAAATGATACGAAACTAGTTTCACGCATTTAGATTAAGGAAATATTTCAAAGCGACAACTGCATTTACTAAAGTCTAAAGCCAGTATGGATACCATTAAATGTGACTACAGAAAATATGCTATGCAAAGAAATAAGCGTGTTAAACTTGATTTGTGGCTGCTAGTTGTCAATATGTAACATTATAGCCTTGAAGACTTTTCCATTCTGAAGTGATGACTTGTTTAATGTTGTTCACAATCAACGTTAAAGTAAAATATTTAGCAGAGGACATAATTCTTCAAAAGTGCCAGACATTCCACTAATACCACACATACCACCACTATGTTCTTCATTAAATCATAGACATTACTTATAACGAAAGGTCATAACCCAAGTGTGTGCTTTTGCTGAAGCAGAAAAATCGGCAAATGAAAAATCCTGCTGTCTGCAATGCCAGCACATCATACATTGTTTACGAGTACATTGCTAATTGGCTTACTCGGTATTTATTATAGTTTGTTTATTTTTCAATCGCTATGTTTGTTTAACTTTGATGGGAAGATTGATATTTTATTTGTATAAAATATGTATATCTTGCACTGATTGTAATGTATGTGGAACAAAGCAAAACAATATTTTTCACACAAGCTCTTTAAATCGTATCAGGTATAAATCAATCCTATCCAACAAGAGATTTCATCTGCAGAGGGTAAATCATTTTTCAGACAAGAGCTATTGTACAAAAATGCAATACAGTGTTCTGATTTGCTTGTTAATAAATATTATAATGGTGGAACATGGATAGTTAGTTATCACCTTGGAATGCAAACCAATGTCTGTATGTGTTGTGCAACATGTAAAAAGGTAACTGAACATTTCACGCAATGAAGCCATTTCACTTTTCTATGGCAAAGAATTCAACGTGGATTTCCTATCAATGTGTGCAGTAGGTCTACAACAAATAGGCGACCAACAATTAGTGTAAGCTATTAAAATAGTTGTGGTGCCCTTCTGTGGGAAACAACGTTACATGGGGTCATCGGACAACACAAAAAGTTTTTGTTTTGGGTTCTTGTAAGTCACCGGAGATACCATAGAAAACCTCTTATTTACTTCTGGAATATAATGGTGTCATTGTGTCGGACTCACCCGAATGCCAACAAATATGAACGTGTGAGTCACTTTGAGATGTGCACTATAGATCTTTGACAGTGGCTTAAATCTGAATAGAATGCTACTTTTTCAGAGTTTAATTTTATGTGCTCTCTGATAATCAATACAATTTAAGTTTTGGGTTACGAATTTAATGTCACGTCCAGTTTTGTTCATATGGTATGCCAACATTAACATTTATCCACAAGTCTCAAGCCATATAAATTGACAGAATGTCAAATGTGGCATGATAGCATCATGGGTTTGTTGTTAGACTACAGCAGTCACACATTTTGAAAGAATGTATATATATATATAAAAACGAACAATTAAATAAATAAAATTCTATAAACTAACAGCTCGCACATCCTCCAGGAAATGGTCCTTTTAATTGTAGGAAAATATGTAGCTTTCCCAGAAGCTATACATTTCCCTGAATTAAATTTCAGTCAGGAAACATTTTGAGGGGGTTCAGGGATTCTTTTTTCCTGAAACACTGCTTTCTAAAAATAAAAGCCTCTTTTGTGCATAAACATGATCCAGATGTTAGCTACTCCAATATCCATTTCACCTCACCGCTTCTGAGCAAATTCTGTCTTGAGTGCTGTCTCCACAGAGACCGTGCAAACTCCTCAGAAGTTGGCATATAATAAAACATAAAAAAAGACCCAGCACATTTCTTTAAAAAAGGCAAATAAATAAATGAAGCAGAACTCATACTAGTTCTTATATATATGACATATAAGTAACCTTTGGAAAAGACAAAATTTTCAAAAAATATATATCTATACAGCTTCCTACAATGTTTCGTACATTTTAATCTAAGTTTGCACACACAAAACTAAATCATGTGCTTCGAAAGCACTATTCTCGTGGAAAAAGGTGACTTTACACAACCTAGACCCTTAGAAAAACCATAACGCAATAAATCCAGTTGACAACACGTTTCTTCCTCTTGGTTTATTATCCACTTCCTTACCAGGGCAGAATGTAGTCCTATATTACAGGCTAATTTTAAAACTACTATACTTTTAAAAGTGAGGTATTCTCAATGACTACATACATTGCTCCAATGTATTTAGCCATTGTTGGATTTAACTTGCAATATATGGACTTATACTACCTACCTACAATGACACATTGTTAAATGTTCTTTAAAGGTTGTGCTTCAGTAGATTCCTGTTAGCTCAGACTATTGCCCAGTGTGTGTTTTCACACTGGCTTTGGTCCTCACCATATTGGTAGTTGCATTGTTGTGTCTAAATGTCAAAATGATTGACAGGATCAGCCTTGTGGACTTTGAATCTCTGTGTGCATCTTCTAAAGGATTTTCATGTGCTCACGTTGAAAATCCTTCTTTTCGAATTGAAAGTCATTATGGGTACGAATGTTCGAGTATTGTCTTGTTGAGAGAGCGAGTGGGGCAACACAAACGGAGAGTTTGTGGGTGACCTAGGGGTGCATTACTATGTGCCAATGTGTAGACTTGAAAAATATGACATCACATACTTGACAGGAGTACTTAAGCCACTGTGCATTACGTTAACAAAATGTCATTAAAGTAATCCACAATCAGTTTTGTTATTCAATTATTGAACTTGCTTTGTCTAGATTGTACAGGGTATCCTAATTCATAGAACGAGTGGACTGAAAATGTGTTTTACAAATATTGCAGGGAATAGGTATTATAAGCTACATTAGTAAGGTTCCAGTGAAATATAAAAGTCCCTTCTGAAGAAAATTCTTCTTCATTGTGTGGAGCACTAATACATGTAATTACGTATATAAAACACATCTCGTAGTACCCTAATTAAATCCAGCCCAGCTGAATGAAGGCCATTTCTGCAATACGAAATATTTACCAGAGAATCTTGGTGTGACGTTACTATTCAGCTTTAATAAGAAATATCATATATTTTGGAAAGAGATTGTAGTTGTGTGTCTGTAGCTTTATAATGGTCAAAATATGGCACGAAGATGTCTTTCTGTTTGAAAACAATTCAATCGCATACTTGTTTTGCATTGAGATTTTAAATTAGCATTTTAGCAATCAGATAAACACACACAAACTGCCATTTAGTGAAAATGTTGACTTGACCAAAAATATTTTTTTTACTTTTTTTATATAGATTTTTTTTCTTACGTAAATATACACTATGTCTATTAACACTGGTCAAGTGAGCCTGGCTGCATTTTGAATGTTTTCTTCTTTGTGCCAAGGAGCAAGTGTGCTGGCAATGTGCTGCGCACGGTGGCTTCTTTGTCCATTCATGATACTTGAGTAGTATGCTATCCTGCTGTACGACCTGGTTGGAGGGGAAAAAAGAAAGAAAAAAGAAACGAAATAAACAAAACACAGGACTTGGTTGAGCATTAATACCAAAACTGATCAAACATGGTACATTCACACATTATCGTAAATGTTTGCGACGCAGAGCTTACTAAGAAAATAATTGCAATACGATATATTTAAGCAATGCATAGTGCTTCATGCAGTGTTTCCCAATAAAAGTATGATAATAATACAAACCATTGGCCCATCAATGCAAGACAAACTAATGCAAACAACTGTGTCCTAACAATTTACTTGATACCTACAATCTTGGTACGACTTTGCGACAAATTTCCAAAGCCAGGAATCATGAAAGCTAAAGGCACTTTGCCCTTCCAGATATACCTGTAAGCCAATCCCATCACTTCCGAGTTACATTTTGATTGGCAAAAATATGCGTTCTAAGTATATACTTGAAAGACGTTGGAAAAAGCAAGTTTATTTTCTTGTACAAAATACAATGTGCAATGCAATTTGCCGATTGGAGTCTATGCACACGTTAAATATATTCCAGTCTCAAACCTTGTTTTTGTAGTTGCCCCTTGTACACGAATGTTACCGCAAACGAGCCCAAATTGTTTCCTAGTTCAAAGGAACGCATTTTACCTGCAGCTTCCCTAGGGCTGCTGAGGAGGCTCTGAGGAGTCCTGAGAAGGAGGGGGGGTATCACTGAGGACAACGAAGGCAGCCGGGAAAATGAAACGCAGAGGGAATGGAAGGTCAGAAGTTACTGAGACTAATCCAGAGGTAGCACAGGAGAAAGGCACAGTACAGCAATAGTAAGGCACACACTTCAGTGAATAAGTAAAAACCAACAGATTGGAGTCTCGGCAAGGAAAAGAAGCAGGCAAATTAAATTGCGCAAAATTGGATTTTCATTCTTGATGAGTGCAAACAGAACACTGGCTCTAATACGTTTTTTATCACACACACTATCTCACTGGATGTAGCTACACACAGAGTTCTAACTAATAATTATAAATATTAGTTCATTTTCACTTTATATCTCGGTCTAGTTTTTGTGTTTTTGACAATTACTAATGTTGGTTTAATAATGTTTTCTCTCTTATTGTGTTAAATACAGTACAGTGCCACACTTAACATACCTTGCAGGATAAACTCAACAATGTAATAATATATGAGACACAGTGTTATAACATAATTTGTACAAGGGGTGCATTAATGCATACAGGAAAACAGCAAGCATAGCTATGTTTAATTTTTCTCAGAGATGGTCTTGATATACTGCAGCAGCCACGGTTAACTTGTGCTATGAATGATATTACTGGTCTGAAATGTTCATAGCCTATCGACTGTTTTGCATTACACACCAATATCACCACTATTATCCAGCACCGGTTGCTTATACAAGCAAACTCTAGAGCGGTTTTGACTTTTTAAATCCCAAACTAAAACAGGTTAATGGTGGTCTATTTAGTTTTTAATTACCCATAACTCTGCACAACAAGTCATGATATGATGCGCTGACTTATAAGAAGCCCAAGCCATTAAAGGATTTGCCAGTATAGTAAAGTCTGGGATTGGGTTCAATTTACTGCTAATTTGGTGTAATTTTCTAGTACCACACAGTAACTGTAAACAATTATTTCATTCACATATGTCATAGCCATTAAAACACTAATTATGGCGGTTGTGATTCACACTTTATATCTAAACAATTACAGGAAAGGTGTATAGCCACTCAGGCTGCTGGGATACATACTGTTAGCAAGCAATTACAGCTTAACAAAATTCTGATCGTATTTGCCATTAACGATCGCTGTGGGTGGGTTTGTATTACAGTATGCTAGCCACCGCCCCACTACTCTCCACACACAACAAGAAGCTACCACTAGCCAATAAGTGACATTACCACACCGCTTATGCGAGGCGAGGCGCACACACTGCAGTCTCTCATTTTGGCGACCCCGGTCACTCTCGCTAATGCAACTATCCTAGTCTCACGGGTGCTTACCTGCTTAAGGCAAATACACTTGAAAGTTGTGCTCAGGCTCACCTGGTGTGCTGCACAGGCTGATGTGTGTACGAGGCAGCTTCACCCGCCTGGTGAGCGGGGGACAACGTGCTCCTCCTGCTGCCGCTTCCACACCCACCTGTCCACATCGACAGTTGAACAGAGAGCGTTTAGCTATGGCGAATAGGTTACGGGCACAATAACAACTCCCAGTTGCAGTCTCAACACTGCTGTACTGCAGAGTCAACAGACCAACCATGCTGGCGATCAAGCTTGATCATTCAACAAAACGACTCTGGTCATGTGAGTGCATATCCCAGCAGTGCAAGCAATGGTCTGTATTAAGCCACTTCACAAACTCACACGACAGAAGCAACTGTCTCCTACACCAATGGCCAGTTAAGAACAGCGCCACAGTTCTCACTGCGGGCATCAATTTCAAACCATGGACCAAATAGTAACGACGCAACTGCCCGCATCCACCATTTTATGTTAGCCGCCCACAAGCTCTCCACCCTCGACTTGAGCGCGGGTGTTGTGCGAGTAACATTATAGCATGCCAGCTGCGGAGTGTTTCCAGATTCAAACCAGAGGATGGAAAAAAAAAATCAGCAAATCTAGCATTGGTGATTTTTTTCCTGCGAGCTAAACAACTCCCCCCCAGCAGACAACGTATTTACGGGAGGAGCGAACGCGGCACCTGTTTGCGTGGGCTTGCTGGGAGAAGGCGAGGCCGTGCCCTGGGGGTAGAGCGCCAGCCGGTCGGCGTCCGACCAGACGTGCGAGAGCCTCCGCGGGTCCCGGTAGGCGTTGCGCTCATACCACGAGCGCAGGTGCTCGAGAGTGCTCGTCCGAACGCCTTCCTGGCAGCAGCTACGGACCACCTGCCGGCGGCGCACGTAAACAAGGTCACTTGCGAAGCGCTCCCGACGTCCGCGCTTCGTTGGATGATTATTCTCAAGAGCTGAATAAACTCGCCAGATGTGGTGCTGAACTGCACGAAAACACATGAGAGTTATACGGCACAACGGACAAAAACCTCGGTAGCGGCAAGGCCACTTTTACATAGGCCTTTCACCACCCATGCGATATTCAAATAAAGCGTTACGATGCAAGGTGGTGATTTGACTCAAGATTGTGTTATTTACGTCTTGTTTTTACCATCTTATATATATGCATTTTCCTATTTAATTCTGTTACAACTGACAAGTGTATTCGCTCCATTAATCTACAATACATATATATCCTAAGCCACATCATTTGTAACTAATTTCAATGAGTTAATACAAATCATAAAAAATACGTAATTGCGCACCCAAAGATTGTGACAGGAAAAATAAATGTTAATGGGTAAATCGTTGCACCATCATTGTTACATGCCTTCTTTTATAGAGCTGCCTGTCTCGCGTTGCGACTCACGAGCGTGGGTGATATTTTACGCAATCTATTGCGCGGTCCGTGTGGGCGACTGATTATAGCATTTGTTGATTGTTTAATTTGGATTGGCGTTGTTTCCCCCTCGTGTCTGTCTCTCTGTCTT
>JAZEWU010000014.1:5350499-5364448 GCA_036362915.1 Geotria australis
GCTCTATCCCCTCTAGGGAGACACAACACCATCTGGCATTAGCGTGCCGTACACGATTAAACCCACTGGTGTGTCAGGGAACGTTGTTTGATTATTCAACTGGGAGAGTATGAGAGGGCACCTTCTCATTTGTCAGTGACCAAAAAAGGTGTAGGTTATCAGCACTAATCCCAGCTGCAGCACAGAGGAAAATTACTGCAAGCCTGAGGCCTCCACAGTCGGATGGCAGCTCCACGCTTGATGGTGTTTAAAGCGCCGCCCGGTCTTGCTCCATCATATCTCGTCAAACTCTGCATTCCTTTGGCTTCAACTCATACTAGAGTTGTACGCGTGTCCACAGCCAACTATCTGGTGGTACCACGAGACTGCACAAAATTCGCTGAGCAGGCTTTTGCGGTTGCCGATCCGTTGTTCTGGAATTACCTGCCTTCCGGAGTTAGGAACTGTCAGTCCTTGTCTATCTTCCACAGACGACTTAAAACTCACCTATTTAATATAGCCAAGCGTGACACATGAACTGATAATGTATAGTGTAATTGCGGAACTATGCTCATAGGATGCTTTATAAGTACTCTATATTATTATTATTAGCAGCCACCGCAATTCAAATGCACAACTTTAAACTCCTTTTCCCTAAGTTATAATCCAATTGCGCTACAGGCACCATGTCGTGAGATAAAAATAATCCCGTTCAGTACTCTCGCAGCTCACAATACATCAGCCTGTATAATAACAGGTTTGCAGATGATCATGAAGCTACGGGGTTCAACTTCCGTAGGCCTCGTTATCCGTACCAGTGGAAAACTTTTAACGGTTCTGTTGAGCTTCACTCATACGAAACTTTGAAATTTACACAACTGGAGCAATCCAAATGGAATAAAAAATCAAATTATAATATTATGGGTTTACTTGTGTAGTCATTTATGACTGGGCTCAGATCATACATTCACGGCAACTGGAGAACACGATTTAATTACACTGCCCAGACTCAACACCAGAAGCTTATCAGGGCCAGTACACAGAATATATGTTCCCTCTGAATATTTGTTCACCTGGGAATGAATTTCGTTCACTGCTCAGTTTTCTGTCAGGATAGTGTCCACCTTTTCAAACCATTTCTTTGCTCCGAATGTTGAGCTATCTAAAGTAGGGCCGAACCATAACCTCTATCCTTTCCCAGCGGGGGACAGCATAAATATACACCGATTCAGTGCTCTGATATGGTATTAACCCTGCCAGAAACGGGGCCATCTTAGTGAATACTTTTGATGATGAGATGGGGGCAATAGAA
This sequence comes from Geotria australis, assembly GCA_036362915.1. NCBI lineage: Eukaryota > Metazoa > Chordata > Hyperoartia > Petromyzontiformes > Geotriidae > Geotria > Geotria australis. The sequence continues at coordinate 5,351,791 of JAZEWU010000014.1, forward strand.
GGCTCACAAGATGTTTGGCACTGCGGTGAGGGTTGCCAGCTGTCCTGCTTTTCCAAAGACCGTCTTTTGTTTATGTAGCTGTCCGGGGAATGTTGCAAGTTTTCCCTCAATAAGGGAAACCTTGCAGGATGGATTTGTATCCCATCCTGGATATAACATCTGTCAGGATAGACAATGGCTTCACGGCATCCCTCCAGCAGACTGAGCGGGTACTGACAACGAACAAACGAATGTGTGCACCAAAGGGCGTGCGAAGTGACAATGGCCGAGTTGCACCACCCACTCACCCACCCACCCAACCACTCTGCCACTCACCCACATATCCACTCAACCACCCCCTCACCCACCCATCCACTCGCCCACCCATTCGTCCACTCACCCATAACATCCTCATCCAATCACGCACACATCCACTCACCCACTCTTCCACCCGCTCACCCAGTGCCGCCGGCGTCCGCCGCGGTCCCCCCCCCCCGCCGCTCACCTGCGAGCGCGACTGCGTGATGGAGTGCACGACGGCGCCCGCGCCGTCCTGGCGCGCCGCTCTCTCGCGGTACATCCCTCCAGCGGTGTACGAGTGCGACGTGCGCACCTGCGCCTTCACGCAGTAGTGGCCCTCGCGCTCGCTCTCCAGGCTGCGCACCACGCAGCGCGTGCCGTCCGCCCGCTCGGCGTACAGCGGGTACTCCTTGACGCGGTACTGCGACGCCGGCAGGTTGTGCGGGAAGCGGTAGAGGCCCGCCCGGCGCGCGCTCCCGCCGCCGCCTCCGACGCCGACGCCGCCGCCGCCGCCGACCCCCCCGTCGCCGTCGGCGCCCTGCATCTCGACCAGCGCCTCCGACACGAGGCTCTCGGCCGAGCGGTGCCTCTGCAGCGCCCGCGGGTCGGCGCCGCCGGCCGAGGCGCGCCGGCCCAGTCGCGACGCGTCGTAGGGCGTCCGCCCGGCGCCGCCGTAGTAGCCGCACTCGGAGCTCGACTGGCTGGTGTAGGACGAGCGGTCGTCCAGCGGCAGCTCCGAGCTGTTGCTGCTGCGCGACACGGTGCCCGTGCCGCAGCTCAGGTCGCCGCCCGCCACCGTCGTGCCCTCGGACACGAGCAGCTGGCTCTGAGACTCCAGGCTGCAGCTGCGCTGGCGCAGGTGCGCGGGCGGCAGCGACTGCTGCTGCTGCTGTTGCTGGCCCCCGAGGGTGGACTCGAACCACCTGCGGCGAGCGAGAAGTCGCGGCGTCGCTAAGGTGAAGCTGTGTTGGGGTCATTTAGCGGTCAAATTGACTTCCGGGCTCACACGACTATTCGGGTAGTGCTTATCGCCTGATTACAGCTCTGAGCCAGTGGTGGAAATTACTTATTCTTGTGGCAGGGCCGAGTCTCTCCATAGCACAGTCACCGTTGACCCGCTCCGTGAGGCGGTATTTATTTTATCAACTTCAACGGTAAGATTTGCTAAGTCAACCCTCAACCGTCATTTGCGATTGTGAGCTGCTCACTCTACCGCTGAGCCATCTGTTAAGGAAGCTGTGATTCGATCGAAAGAAAGGACAGCGTGCGCGCAGTCGATTGGGCACGGGACCATCAACTCCCCACATTTTACAACCGGCTTCACGCGCAGACTTGAACCCCAGATCTCAGCGTTTGCCGACTAAGCGCGGTCACCTCAAACAACTCATCGTGACGACAGCACAGTAACCGTGTTGGTTGAGACACTGACCGCTGGTGCTGGCTGAAGGGGATGGAGCGAGCGCGCGTGTCCGGAGTGGACGGCACGCTGGAGGAGTCCCAGCGAGGACCGGCCTTCACCGGGCTGGTCTGCAGGGAACCCGTCCCCTTGGCTCGCTGGCAGCTCGGCTGGTGCGACGGGCTTCCCAAGGGGCTGTGTCGGACACAAGAAAGCGCCCGTTTCAAAGCCGTCTACCACCGATTCGCAATGTCACCCATGGTCTAGGTAATACTGGCATGCGTGTACTGTCACTCACGACTGCAGGGCCGCACCTTTACTTTTTTTCATCAATTTTCGCACGCAGAACTAGACGAAACGCGTGACGAGCGCGAGAAACGACTTCCATCGACGAATCTACGCGTCGACAAACGCCCGATAAATACTCCGGGGAGTCTCCACCCAGGGGAGGGGCGGGTGACGCCGTCACCTGGACATGGTGTGGCGGAGCAGGGGTTTGCGGGGGCGATCGTAGGGCTCGTCCAGCGACGACTCGGCCCAGCTTCCAGACTTGGACGGCGAGGAGGCGTCTCCGCGGAAGGACTGCTGCCGGCGCAGGCCCTCGAGCGACGTGGGAGGAGAGGGCCGCGCGTAGCCGCCCAGCAGCGGCGGCACGAGACGCTGCGGCGACAGCAGCGAGGACAGCAGGCTGCTCCGCGGAGAGTCCTCTGCAGGGAGACGGGCGGGTCGTGGAGGAAAGAAACGCGAGCACGGATTGATGAACTGCACTGAAACCACCGTCGCAGCAACCCTGTAAAAGCAACCGTTGTTAATTAACTACAGACGCAGGAATACGCATTACGCCGCGCGCGTAGTGCATACGCGGCCATCGGGTAATGGTCGGCACAGTATTTACTCGCTCTCGATCAGACGGAATGGCTCGGAGGCGCGAGGAACCACAGACAAGCGGGAAGGCAGCCAGGCTGTCAGGTGATGGCAACAACTGCCCGAGCTCCACGGCCCTCTGTATATTAACACGTTTGCAGACAATAAATTATTGTTTAAACATTGCCATATTGAAAAATACATTAACTTCAAGTCTTTGCATAATTGTAAAACATGTGCAGAAAATGTTCACCCCTATACATATATTATTTGCGTTGGTTAGTTCGTACGTTTGTTGTATCGCAGGAATCCCGCTTCCAGACATTACAAGCTGACCAGGTTCATTTTGCTGTAATAAAAAAACATCTAGAAACATGCATATAAACTAAAGCTCGTTTCTGTGAAAATAACGCATATATTGTTTGTAGAGTACTTGCGAGTACTTGCATGCCCTTTCTCTGTTATTGGATTCTGCTGCTGCCAATCTTGGCAATCGCAGGTAAAGCGAGCGGAAATTAATTTACCGTCTTCCAGAGCCGAGGCCTCTGCGAGGGAGCTGCCGTCTGATTGCACGTCAGAGTGAACCATCTCCTCTGCAATGAGAAGAGAGATTCAAGACATCTCCAAGCCAATCGCAATGAGAAGAGAGATTCAAGACATCTCCAAGCCAATCGCGGCTGTCCTGCACCCGATGCAATTAAAGGTATAGTAATTGATGGCGACAATTACTGTCGATACATCTAACCCCTAATTAAATAATGCCGACATTAAGTGCCCTGAATGGCTCTCAGCCTGTAATGAATACCCAGAGTGTACGTTAACGGTTTTGGAAGAACGCCATTTACAAAATGTGTTATTGACAAATGCATTGTATCCTCCGCTAAGGTAACTATAAAATACCATCATCAGGTTCAAATATATCAAATCGAACGTATTTTTGTTAATGCACCGTGCTTATTGCTTCAATTGCATCGCAATATACATTCTGGGATAGTTGTAGAAATAAGGGATTGTAACTGCGTGCTCCAACTTAATTTAGCGTGTTAATACTTCACGCCATTTTATCTTTGCAGAGCGATGTGAAATAATTACTAAATGATTATTAAGATGTACTCAAAATGATAAATTTTCTTCTTCTTTGCGATTCTTCGAAGCACGATGGTCTATGTTAAATAAGTTCTCCAAATTATAAATATTCTTTATTTAACTGGGCGAGAAAAATATTAAATGGAGTGACTCGTATATGCACATGCTGGCTTCTGCGTAATATTTTTCTGATATAAACTTTAACATTTTTGATATATACAAATATGCCCTCACGCACAAATATATGCGTTTGTGCAAAAATACTAGAGAAGGTTGCGTGTCTTATAATCCGGGGAATACGGTAACGGTGAAATGTTGTCTTCACCATCTCCGATGTGGGAGGTCCGCTTGGTGGGTTCCTGCCCCGCTCGGAGCCGGTACTGATTGATGGCTGCCTCGATGTCCTGGAGCTTGCGCACGGAGTTCTGGTAGGAGGACTTGCGCTGCTTGCGAGCCTTCTTGCTCACGCCAGGGTCACTGGCTAGGCGCTTGGCTGCCTCTGTGATCTGGGACTGGATGGCAAAGTCTCGTTCCAGCCTCTCCAGCTCAGCCTCCTGCCAACACCCAGGCACACACAAAGACAAAGATCCCCCGTATAGCCTTAATGGACTGTAGGGCCAAGTGCTGTTAGCAGACACCTATGAAGGCCAGCACAGCGCTACACCAGATCACATACGCACAAGGGCCAAAATACCAGCGTCTGGAGGTCAGCCTCGTGCCAACATTCAAGCGCACACAGACACATGCGTACGAGCCCAAATACCGCGGAGTTATTTATTTATTTAATGAATTCCACAATATAAAAAATATATCAAGAGATGATCTCTGGTTCACATTATGAGCCACACCCAACAAATGGTAGAGGTTTAATATGTTCCACCTCTTAAATGACTCGCCCTGTATCTGAAAAGTACCTCCGTCAATCGCCATTGCTTAACCAATCCTGCTCGTGACTCAACTCGTTATCAATCATTTCTATATCTCTCCCAAGTCAAGGTAGAAGCGTTCACGTCGCGATCCCTGTCAGGTAGTACTTGGTATTGCCTGCGAATTCTACCAAACACTTCGAGGCCAAGCTGGGGGACGACGATGTCCAGAGGCTGGCCATCGTGCTTCGAAGAATCGCAAAGAAGAAGTCATTTACGCGTTTTAGGTTAAAGTGCCGAATGCACTAAGTTATGCATTGGGTGCTGATAGTAGGCGTTTGCTTGTGATGGATAACAGACAGTTAACACCCATCCCCCAACACCAGAACTGATGGATCGTCTCGGTTCAGGATCAGGATTTGGTTTAGGAAGGTTATTTCAGTCACGTTTTTCAAAAACTCGTTTCTATTATTGCTAATACATATTTGGTGTCTTTGTAGCTTTTCATTCACTACATTAAGCGATCTAGACGAACGCGTGACGAGCGCGAGAATGAATGAAGACCTCACCATGCTGTATCGTCAATAAGCATGATTGACCATACTTCACCACGCTGGTCAGCGTGGGTTGCATAGAACTTGTAAAGTAAAGTAATCGATTCTCACGTACACAACGGATGCATTGATTAAAAAAGAAAAAAGGCTGTGCCATATTGTGTGTTACTGTTTACGTTATAGCTATGGCTAATGTTACATCCATACATCATTTAATGCTGTAAATCCATTAAGTTCGTTATATTATCTTCTGATTTCACATATTGTTTACCTTGGCTAATTAGTACGTTTGTTGTATCACAAGAATCCCGCTTCCAGAGCTTGCAAGCTCACTGGATATTTTCCCTGGGAGCTTTGCAAACATCTATTTACGAGTCTCCGGCTCACCTCGCCGCGCATCATGATCTTGTGCTCGTCTAGCTTGAAGGAGGTCCCCACTCTTCTCCGGACGGACGGCGCTTTCTCGCCCGGAGCCAGGGGGAACTCCTCGGGAAGCTTCCCTGTCAGGTCCTAAAAGGCAACACTCCGCCTTAGACATCACTCGCCACAAACATCACATGTGGTCAAGAGTCAAACTCAGGTGGCCAGCTTCATAGCACGGTGCCCTCCCTGCTGCACCACAACTTCACAATACAACTCTGAGTAAAGCAGGTCATGAACATCACAAATACCAGTGTCACCACTAGCTAGAGCGGCTGTAAGCACTGAACTCACGGCCTCTCTCAGGCAGATAAGACGCAGTTCCTCCACCCGGACTTTCAGGGTGTCCTCCAGGGCATCTCGTCGTGACTTGAGAGCCGTCATGAGGTCCTTCCGTGCCTCCTGGCTGATCTCCGACTCTTGCGATCCTGCGATCAGAATTTCACAATATAAACACAACTCAAGTTGCTCGCCACCTCCCTGTGAAGTTTTCCTTTGCAAGAAATTATACAAAAAACTCTTTGCAATACACTCTGTGGATTTTCACATTTGTACTGTAGGACTCTCTGATCTGTTTTTGTGTTGTACCATGTGCTGTTCAACGCATTGACTGATGTATTGCTATGGAAACTAAATCGAGAGCTTATTGCAAATTAATTTTAAAGCGCAACCCTTGTTGAAGTGGATCAGTCTCCCATGCCCTCCTTATCTGTTTGGTACCATCTGCTTTTCCCTCTTAATGATTGGCACTTAGGCATCGGCCAGAACATTATTCATCCTCTGCCAAAGCCTCGATGATGAAGTGGCAGCCAACTGAGGAAGCGCACACGTAGGGACAGACGAGCTCAATCACAGCACACGTGAAAAGCCGCCAATCACCGTTCCACACACAAGCGCACTCATGCATATGGACATTTGTCTCTGAGTGGGCTATGATTAGATATGAAAGCCCCCATTGATACAAAACACAAAGCGGCGGAAGCGGTGCGTTGCCCACCGGACGAGAAGAGGCTGCCGTCGCTGCCGCTGATGATCTTGCTCTCGCTGCCCATGCTCGCCAGGCCTGACGTGCTCAGCGATCCGAGCTCAGTCAGGTCGATGGCAATCTCACTGAGGCTCCTGGCCACCGGGATCTTTGCCTTAACACAGACGTCGGAGCAAATTCACTCACCGATTCCGCCACTACGGCACGGTGGCGCATCGAGTGGTGCTGCCGCCTCACAGCAAGAAGGTCCCTGGGTTCGATTCCCGGCTCGGATGCATTTATCATCTGTGGAGTTTGCACATTCTCCCCGTGTCTATGTGGGCTTACAATAGGAAGTTCGGTTTCTTCCCACCATCAAAAGACACGGTTAATTGGTCTGCTGACTACACTGACCCTGGTGCCCTGGGATGGACGATGGTCCCATGATGAGTGTAGCCCTGCCTTACGCCCGGGGTCTGCTGAGATAGACTGCAGCCCCCCTACGACCCTGTACAGGTTTAAGCGGGTACTGATACTCATGATGATGAATCCTCCACTCATGCTAAGGACTCAGGAGACATACTGTTACCCATACTATGTTCAACCACTCAACTATAGGGGGAAAAAAACCTCTTCTCTCACTGCATCTTCCATCACTCTGCCCGACTTTGCAATTCCCTCTTGTCATCTCTTTTCCCAAGTCCTTAAAACCTTGCTCCGTTCAAGGAATGCATTAACGCTCATCTATTCAACATTCAAGAGTGCTGTTTGTATTTAACCGCTTGGCATTTCGGCCTAGGGGCCCACGCTCCGCGAACGTGGCAAAAAAGAGCGGCAGGATAAATAAACAACACCAAGTTAAAGCGACACGCAGCACTGTCTACCCCATACACCTGACAGTGTTATTGTAATCAGTTAACTCGGTAAGGAGTCACGTATCACAAGACTCTATATAGGGATTAACCCCCGACAAGACTGCCCAAGGGAGAGAAGCGACACATGCAGACGTACCTTGCTCTGCTTTCGGTCCAGATAAAACTGATGCTGGCCAATGGCCATCACCCAGATGGACTTGATGAGCGCGGGGCTGGCGTACCACGTGTGCACTGTGATGCCGCTCTGTGCGAAAGTGCGCCTGCTCACGGTTAACCTACGGGAGGGGTGGGGTGGTGCGGAGAGATGGAGGCATGAAACGAGCAGCTTTCCAGAAGCAGAGGGGTGCAAATGAAAGTATTGCACGAATCTTAGCTTTCACCGCGATGCGTTTTAAATCCTGCCCACCATTGCGTGCGGCACGTTGCACCGATAATAAATAACGTTCGCGTGATCCAGGAGAGAGAGAGAAAAAACCATGTGACACACAGTGCAGTGTGTTGTATTACCGCGTTCGAGAAATTTAATTCAATCACCTTGCCTGGAATCATGTCAGGATATTAAACGATCTCTCGCATGCGTGCTTAACTACTCTGAGGCCAGAGGGAGACGGCTATGAATAATTGGCTGCTCGGAGCATGCAGTATGGCTGGACTCAAGCGTGGCAACACGGTAATATTTTGATGTGGAGCTCACAAATGGCCTATGCCAGAGCCAGATGTGGCTCATTGGATCAATTTGAACGTATTAAAATGAAGTGCCTTCATTATTGCCCTCTTTAGTGGGGTGCTCAAATCTGACGCCAAGAGCATTGCCCAGGGAAAAAGGAAATATAGCTGGTGAACAGGATTCATGTTACTATTCGCCACCCGCCAGCAATTCAACAAATTGTCACGAATCAGTTTCCAATGTAAGAATAACATTGATTGTATTCGAATTTTTGATAATTAATAAATCACCACTTTATCACAGTAGCTGTTACTCTTCCCAGTTAAAAATATTGCCTGATATGTTAGTACTAAAACATATTGATCTATTACCTAACTAATATTAATAATATACACATTACATCTGCCGCTGCATATAAGAGGAGACTCGTATACAGAGATGAAAGTAAGCCTGTACGGTCTGGTACGGCGTGCCGGTAAGAAAGAGGTTGAAGTGTTCAGTACAGCAGAGGTGGGAAGGGGGGTTGCGATACGATCTTTCTAGTAAGAAATGTAAGTTACTTTCATCTCAGCTCATATATACAGATCGCCTGTGTAACTTTTCAGCCCATTATAGCAAATGTGGTTAGTGAGCCACTATGAAGGCCAGCACATTGCGGGAGTTGGTGGTGCGGCCAGGACCACGCCCGGCCAACTTTGTCTCGCCAGTGCTGATGTTTACACGCCGTACCTTGTACTCAATGTAAGGCTGAGTCGACCAAGGGGAGGCCCAAAGCCAGTGTCAGATATTCACCACTATTCTTAGGCATGAGCAGGAATCAAACTCAGGTTACTGGATTCATAGCGCAGTGTGATACCTTCTATCCTCTCACTCCCCACATACATGTATACTCACATACGAAAACGCAGTAGGCAGGTCTGGTGATAAAATCCATTGGCAGTTTGGCTCTAATTCTGAGTGAGTTTGTGCCAGGGGTGAAAGTAACCTACATTTATTACCGGTACAGTCATATCGAACCCCCCCTACCACCTGTACTAAATGTTTCAGCCACTTTCTTACCAGTTACGCTGTACCGGACCATACCGGCTTACTTTCACCTCTGGTCCGTGCCCACATCCCTGCATTTTGAGGAGATGTACCTTTCTCTCCTAGCAGGCCCTTCAGTGTGCAGGAGCAATTGGTCCACACGACAAACAACAGTGATACATCTAAACACAAGCATATGTGCTAAAGATCGCAGCTTTAATGCAGTTTCTTAAGCCCAGCAGCTGCGCTCTGCACGTATCCCACATTCCTGCCCGTTACAAGCTGCTCGGGATAAAGCATCTGGAAATAATTGCAGCGCTATTGCTGCAGAGGAGACAGCCTTATGCTTGTGATTGGACGGAACCCTGCTTGCAAAGTGACACCCAGACAGATTTAAATACCCAGTTGCACGGCTATGGTTTTGCAGACCCCTGCAGACCTAAAGGGGATGTCTACAAGCGTGTAATGCACTGTGACATGCCCTGACTCAAGTGGGGAATAGCTAAGAAGGTCACAATTCACAAATACTACTCCAGGTGAGGTATAGGTGCAGTCCTGCAATTGCTTGATGACGACACTGCTGGCTGAAGAGTCTCCACGACGGGGAACGCTGGATAGCCCATCTAGAGGGTTTTTGGCCTACGTGCCTTCTAGATAGAGGGTGGGAATGTGAATATGTGCAGAACCCAGCTGCTGGGCTTAAGCAACTGTATTAAAGCAGCAATCTTCAGCACGTAAGCTTGTGTTTAGGTGTATCGGTATTGTTTGTTGTGAGGACCAAGTGCTCCTGCACACCGAAGGGCCTGCTAGAAAAGAAAGAAACATCTGCTCAAAATGCTCGGATGTCGACACAGGCTAGAGGTGAAAGTAAGCCGGTACGGTCCGGTACGGAATACCTGATAAGAAAGGGGCTGAAGCGTTCAGTACAGTACAGGTGGGAATGGAGGGTGCGATATGACCATACCAGTAAGAAATGTAAGCTACTTTCACCGCTGGCACAGACTCACTCCCCTCCCCTTGCTTCGTCAACCGTGGAGATTGTTTGACCGTATTTCACGATGTCGGTCAGTGCAGGCTATATACAGTGTAATTTGGCCCACGACCAGTTCATACATCACTTGCAATTTATGTTAATCGTGGTTGGATATCGAACTCGCTTCATCGCACAGTGAGCTAACCATTGCACCGCCGCTCTACCCTGCTATGGGATGTAACCATACTTGAAAACCTCTTGGAAGATTTATTTCGCCGAACATGTTTGACATTTAAAGAATGCAACAAAGCCGGGCAAGTCAGCAAGGGTAATGTTGTGATCCGGTCATTCCTATCCAAATACAAAAGTCAATGCGAAAGTCTGTCCGTGCTCAAACAAGCATGAGGCCGTTGCTCACCCCCATCGGTGACCCTGATCCTGTGGTGGAAATGACACATTCCATGTTGCCAATCGAGATTTTAAAAAGGACGATGCTACTCTAGTCCATAGAGCAACGTGGTCAATAAATCTCTCACGTTGGAGGCATCCTCAGGCGTTCTGAATTCCGAGTGTGTCTGGGTTAAGCCGAGTATGCTGTGCCATATATATAGCCCTCTGTGTTGTTCTGACGTCAGAAGAGCAGTCCACCTTTCTACCTGCACTCCTGTGATTCCCCGTCACGCCTCCTTTCCTCCTGTGCGATTATAGGTACTTATAGTCAGCTACAATGTGTAAGCCCATGATCAAATCACTTGGAATGCACCTGATCTTAGTTAAGCAGGTTTGAGCTCAGATATTGCTTGGATGGGAAACAACCATGCACTGAACAGATCAGCATAGACTGGAGGGCTATGTGGTGGGCGGCAGAGGAGATAACTCTCGAGGAGAATAATTTGTTTCACTGTCCCCATATACTGAGACATCTATGCAGTGGATTGAGAATTGCTTTGAAGAGCTGCTCTCTCGGGATAGCCTGGCAATGCGTCCAACGTGGGAGGCGAAAGGTCGTGAAGGAAAGAGGAGGAACGTTTGCCACGGCTATCCTGAAAGTGCATCTCTTGAGAGCAGTTCTCATACATCGAGCCGTGAAAACCTACATCAGTTTTGAGTTTTCTGTCTCCCCGTTGCTGTTGTGCCGTTCTCTCCACAGCTCGGAAAAAAAAAAACCCCAAAAAAAATTATTGCTGATTTTCCGTGCTCTGTCGTTGTTGACATGTCGTTCTCTCTGCAGCTTTGTGTAGCGCTTTGTGACCCTCGGGTGAAAGGCGCTATATAAATGCTATTATTATTATTATTATAATACAAATGCAGTGGATTGACAAAAGGGGTGTACATGTACTGTAGAAGGTTTAAAATAAACATGTCAAGCAAATGTGAGCCAAAGTCCTATATACCTGGTTCGTGGTGAATGCAGTGCTGCCAAATAGAATATACTGTTACCAACGGATTTTTTTTTAATACAGCACGTGCATTTTTGAGGAGGCTAGTTATAAAATGTAATTTCCTCTTATACATTACCACGTGTGTTCGATGTGTATATCATGGCTTAAACGGGTCTCATGTAAAATTAACGACTCATTTTGTCTCTGAGACTTGCCAACCTTTTCGTTATGTTGAACATCGGAATTTGACATCACAGTAGGCCTGATTGGCACCCTTGTGTTCCTTTCCACCGAATGTGGGAAGAGTGCCAATGGAAACAACAATTGATCATCTTTCATGAAAGTTACATAAAAGACTGTTTATCTAAATTAAATGCTTTTGGTGTTTGCCTAACATGCTCATATTTCATGACATACCGCACATAGAAGATCTATTCAAGATTATTTGTGCAAACTCGTAGAGAAAAAACACAGATGACCTGGAAAACTGCTATATTGGTGTGTGGAAAACATTTGTGTTGCATTATTTCAGATGTAATATTTAGACAATACATGCTCACAATGGTCTTTTCGTGTGAATAAAATGTCTTGAGTAATGAATGGGAGGGCTTGTGTTATCTTGGTGTGTATAGGTCCTAGGTGGCTGCAATGTACATACAAAGACCCCCAAATAACCATAACAGACTGGCAGGGCAAGTGCAGTTAGCGAGTGCCTACAAAGGCCGGCATGGCACCCGAGGGGCTGGGTGGCCAGCACCACGCCCAGCCGCCTTTGCCTCCCAAATTCTGATGGTTACACGTCACAGAGGTACTCATTTAATGCCGAGTCGACCTAGGTGATGCCCAGAACTGGATCAGATAATTATCACTGGCGTTGGCTGCGATTAGGACATAAACTCGGGTCGCCGGGATCATTGCGCAGTGATATGTACGAACACACATGCACAAATACTACATTCAGTATTTGGCTGTTCCACCAATAATTGGTGCTTAGAAGAGATAAGTCCAACATTCTTGCAAGCTACAGCATTAACATTAGTGGCACAGGGTTACGTATACTCTCCCGCAATAGGACTATTCCCCCACTTTTAAGACAGACAGCAGAGCCCGTAAGCATTAAGTGTCCATTGTGTTCTTTGTCTACTCCAACAAGCCATTAGGAAATGTAGGAAGACAAAAACATACATCTGGTTTAAATAAAACAGCATACCCATGCTAAGTGAATATGCTGAGCTGGTGCACTTCACACAGATCTACCCTGGCTCCATAGTTCCCACCAAATCTTTGCAAACCTTTTTATTTATTT
>JAZEWU010000014.1:5364619-5386187 GCA_036362915.1 Geotria australis
GAAATTTTTGTTGTTTTGGTTTTTATTGGTTGTTTTTTTTTCTGTCGTTGTTGACATGCTGTTCTCTCCGCGGCCCTTGTGCAGCGCTTTGTAACCCTCGGGTGAAAGGCGCTATATAAAATGCTATTATTATTATTATTATGTCAGTTTTGGGGTTGTTTGGCCATACTTCATCATGCTTGTCAGTGTGGGTGGGTGAATGGAGGTGTGGGGGTTGGGGGTAGGCAGGACACATTCACATATAATTCGATCTTGTCGTGAGTCATGGCCAGGAATGAAATGTAAGTTGCAGGATTCATTGTGCAGCGTGAAACCCACTGGTTCACCACTCCACCCACTTTAAAGATACATAAATTCGGCCATATAAGAATACACATTTACCAAAATATCTACGAAGCAAAAAGTAACCATAAACAATCGCCTATTTTAGTAACGCCTCTGCCAAACTATGTGTATTTAAAGCCTATATCTCACAGATGTGCCCATTCACACAGGACACTAGGGGTAAATGCACTCAGGTTTAGTAGCCATGCTCAGCAAATGAAAGAGGAAAACGACCCGAAGGAAAGTGTTAAAGCAAGCCTTGCGAAGGCCTTCTTTATCAATCTCTTAGAAAATTACCAATGTATTTCTCAAACAGTAGTGTCATGAACAGTACTGCACAATACAATTACAGCATCATGTGGATTGATATAGTATCTAATTACGATGATGTCTCAAGATGCTGCATCTCAATTGGAACGGGACTGTAATACAAGACAGTTTAACTTTGTCCAGAATCTTAAAACATATATATTCGAAGTAAACACTATGCACCTATTTTAAATTTAAAAATAAATTACATTACCTATATAACGCCGTGCACGAGACTAAAACTGAAAACAATCTTGAGAAAACTCATTAAACGCCATGTTATTTGCTAATTAAAAGGTACAAAGTTAAGGTGTAACTCTTCAATTGCCTGCTCACAGCACTGGTTGTGACAGGGTCTCCACTAGAGAAAAGCTCTGGAGAGCTCCTATAAAGGGTAGTTGGTCTACTTTTCCACGCTCACCAGATGTCTTCAAAGAGGTGGGAATACCCACACTGTACCCCACCACACACACAGCCTGCCAATGGACTGTAGTGTACTCATCTACACTGCTGCTGGGTGGACATAGCTGGGGGCACATTTGCTCATACTGTATATTAACGACATCACATTTTTTAAAGGATTAAAAAATATATATCAATTGGGGCGTGCTTCTTATTACCTTTTTCATCTCACAAATACATGTAATCAATTAATATAAATTGAATTTACCTTCGAGGGTCATGGACTTCTATAGAAAACTTCTTTTCACGAAAATATAGATTCTCCAGCTGTCTCCATTGATAAATCTGCAACAACAAAGAACATCGAGGGCAGTTAATATCGAATTCAACTTGACAAGCAATGTATACTCATTCAGACAAGCTTGCATACTACGTTTACGCCAAACTGATCAAAAATATTTACGATTTGGATGAAATATTTCTTAAACACACACAACTGTACACGCGCTTGACAAACAAGGATTCATAAACTCATCCTCACCAAGTAAGATCCACGCCGGTGACCATCACAACCCAACACCTGCACTTTGTTTACAAACCGTCTAACAAACGCGAGACGCTACCGAACAATCCTGTTCATTTCCAGACAAGACAGCAGTTCTGCTCCGATGAGTCGCTCGTGCCTGTTAAAACCGAGCCGGCTCTGTCATAAATGAGACAACCACTCCACTGACACGACCACTCCACTGACAGGGGCGGGTGGGGTGGAATTTGTGTTCTCAAGCACACCCTCTCATGACAAAAAATGCTGCACTCAAAAGGAAAAATCTTCATACCATCTGCCAGCGCCCACTGCCCATTGCGGACGAACACGCGCCCACACAAGCACACACACACCCACACAAGCACACACGTGAACCCACACACATGCACCGTGTTCAGGAAAACTTTCGAGACTCTCCCAGTTGGACACTGTTGTCGGTGATGTCACGTCGCCACACCAATCGTCTTGTTGAATCACTCCACTTCTCACACACAGACATGCCTTTTGTGTTGCCCGCCTATTCACCAATGCAGCACCGCCATCAATGCACTCACATCTGTTATTGTTTGTTACGATAAATGGCACAATAAGTGTGGCATACAAATGAGCGCAGCACAAAATCTATATTAAGGATATGTACTGGGTGCGGATATAATTTTTAAAGGCCGAAACAAGTTTAACTTTTTGATAACCATGCCCATTTTTTTACGACATAACAGCTTTTAGATAATGTTATTGGTCTTATATTGTTTTAAAAAAATGCTCCACCTATATGCAAGCTGATTAATTTTCACGTAACATTTCTGTGTTCATTCCAACTGGTATCACGTAATTTACGTGCTGTCTTTTACATTCGCTTACCAATTAAAAGTGTCTGTCATTAGATGGAATTTGCTAGCTTAGAGTATATTTAATTTAATATTTATTCACTGGATCCTAAATGCGTGTATTTGACAAAATAAAAAGCACGTGTTCATTATTTTGATCCTGTTCAAAAGAGGATCTTTTAAAATAATTAAAGACATCCACACTAACGATTTTCTGAACAAACTTTTAAAGGGGAGAAAGACCGGTTATTCTAACAAAAAATGGAAACCTCGTATTTGATGGCCTTCACTGTAGGAAAAAAGAGTGTCTATAATGCTGCCCATTAGTGCAATAATTACACTCCAGGGATGTCAATATAAAATAAGGAGTGTAGCCATCTTTGACAGTTTTCGTGTCGAAAATTTTATTAAAGCTGCCGGGTGCAGCGAACTTTCTCAACTTTGTGAGCGTTTCTAACATTCAGTGGCTGTAAAACTTCTCTGTGCCTTCTGATTGCCCGAGATCACCCAACCTTTCTCATCTTCTAAAATAGGAACAGCTGATCTTACAGTATAAATTGTTGTCATTCCTTTAAAGCAATGTCCTACATCGCATTCTGAGGTGTGTCCTTCAAATATACATCACTGTAACCTTTTTTAAACCCAGGGCTTTGTTCACAAAATTGCTGTTTCATAACATTAAAATATAGACCGTGCCTTTTCGGGATAACTTTAATAAGTAAGGCAATTGTCTTCTACATTTTTGCTCTCATATTTATACACGAGGATTATGCATGCATATATGTCGTTCGCTATGGAATCAATTGCAAGCAACGAAATAAATCAGTTTAAAACTAAATCGCCAGTTGGTTTACATATGACCGTCAGTGTGGGTAAAGTGCGGGAGAAGGAAATACTTTAAATGCCATAAAAGACGACTAAAATAGGAATGTCTATAAAGTTAAAATACCGTTGTGCATTTGGTTACGAACCACAGTAGTTACAAGCAATAAAAAGACACATTTGCACTTCTCCCCGAGACTGATGGATCACCACATCTAAACACTGGCATGTCTCTCTCCCCAGCAGTACCTCAGGAGTAATTACTACATTGTCACCCTGCCTAAAACGTGCATTAGTATGTAAGTTTACAAATTTAAATCAATACTTCATTCAATTGTATTTGCTCTTCATCGTTGATCAGTGCAACTGTTTGAAAATCCACAACCTGCAGTTTTTGGTGACATTTGTCCCCTTAGTTATTGGCTCGAGTCAAAATAAAAATATCCGTTGGTTTAACGGCAGCACTGATTTATGCTCGACATGCACGCAATTATAATTCTATACCAAAGATAAATGTAGTGTCAAGATGAATGACCTCAATGAGAATTGAAAGCATGTGCTTTAACGACTGACTGAGCAGAGATAATGAGGAGAGGGCCAGAGAAGTGCACATTGTATTGAATGAGGCAGCTGTCTTTTCAGGTGCAATAGTCCACTGTCTGGAATTTTTAAAAATCAGAAACATAAGACACAGTAAGATCCATTCCACGTATTTGAAACTAAAGAAAACTGGCATTACGTTGAGACAGAAATATATCGATTCATCTCAAATTTACAAAGACCTCATTCTCAACTAAAAAATAAAGAATATGACATTCAATCCATGAGACAATCTCGTCGGGGAATTCCAATCCGTGACTCACAGTTGCATTACAAAGTACGGAGGTGCAGTTTTATTTGAAAAGCGTATGCCTTTAAAAATAATTTGCAATAAGCATCGCAAAATCTGACTGTACACAGGGATCAGTAAATCAGGCTGAAGACCTATTTTATTATTTTTTGTGGGGAGTTTTGTTCTCCACCATGTGAGTGATTTTATGTGACTTGCAGAGTACCCAACATTGATGTACAACCAAGGCATGGCATTTTCAATAACACTACAGTATAGCATCTTATAAACTGCAATGGGAATGTCGTAGTTTTAAAGTCTTAGAAAACACACTATATAAAGGAAATAAAAAGTCGATCTCACGTAAAGTACATTGTCAACAGACAGAGCTAGAGACTGACAGTCATCTTATTGTCAGCAGCAAATTTGAGAAAAATGCACCTAATCCTTTGTTATTTGGCATCGGAATTAATTAAAACCTATCTAGGGTACATTCCACTGTAGCAATTTATTGATGTAATACTTTTGTCATCGTGGCTTTGCTGCAGGGCCCATTAAAACTATCCTGGACCCAGGAATCCAGTAATTACAGCGCAAGGTCAAATCCCCATGACCTGTATTTCCAGCTGACTTGCTGATGAACTCACAGAGAGACGTATGCGATGTAGTGCTGGTGCGAGTGGCATATTGCAGATGCCAGATCAGGATATGGCACGTTTTCAGCAATGTCACGACGCTCAAAAGCAATAGCTTAAAAAAACAAATTACATTTCAGTTGAACATATAAATAATGAAAGTTCCTACTGTTGAAAAGTCAAACTCGCGAGCACGATCGGGCTAATGGAGCTCAGATTCCTTTCATTATTCGACGCGGCACACACATGGGTGATGATATCGAGAAGCATTCCTGACTGCTTTCATATGTGTTTAAGGAATCGTATATATAGTAAATGTACCACAATGTAAGAGTTTTCATATATATGTAAAGTATCTAAAAATATACATTATATCAAAATATATAACTGATTACAAGCGACAAATACTTTTACCACATAATGTGCGTGTGTGTGTGTACTGAATAGACCAAAACGCAAAAGTGCGGCCCTGCAATCGCTTGTTCTTACCACTGCTGGTGAAAAGCTCTCAAATAGATGGAGCTCTAGACAGGTTCTCTAGAGGGTTTTGTGGTTTACTATTCCACACTAGCCAGACATCTTTGAAGAGGTTAAAGTACCCACACTTTACCCCACTACTCATGACCTTCTGAGTAACCAACTACTGAGTGTACAGGGCTGCGGGGTGATTTTTAAAAACACACTCATCCACTGTTTCAACTGCCTCGCCTGGAGATTGGACCAGCATCCTCTGACTGGATCGGAAAGTCTACCAATGCCCACCCCGTGTGTAAATATTCTTAGAACGAGAACGCATCAAAGTCTCTGGAAACGCATCTCTCATCTCCCTCTTAGTCAGCTTTCTTTGGACTTTAAAAAAGAAACAAAATGTGGTTTCACGGTGTCTTTGGGAAACCGTAAAAGGACACACCTGCCTGGGCTTTAGCTTGTCCTGGAAGTCGTACTGTGAAATGCCCTTGTTGCTCAATCCAAGCCACCAGGGCAGCCCTTTTTTATCCTGCCAGACAAGACAATTCAAACAACGATAACACAGACACACACAGATCAGTTACCATATACATATTGTATTGACCGTTACTTGGAAAAATATTTGAGACCACATAATAATCATCAAGTGGTGTTAATTAGGCTAGTGAGAAATCAGCTGCACGTTAAGCAGACAGCATGCTTCTACACTCTATACAGCATAAATAAAAGAGAAATATTAACTACACACTCGCACAGTGTCATGATTTACTGATAATTTACTGATAATTTACTGATTTTCTGCTTTCAATCAGTGGAAAGTGTGGATGTATTTACAGCCCTTTGTCAATCCAGTTCTGGATTAAGGATTCACCATGCAGTGTCAGTCAAGGTGGTTGTTTGACCATACTTCACCACACAGGCCAGGGTGAGTAGGTGAAATGGGGGGCCCAGGAACGGGTTCAATATATCACTGGTGACTGACGTTAGCCATGGCTGGCGATCGGACTCATAACTTAAAAATTCAAGTTTGGTACCAGATTATAAACAATGTTCAGATAGCATTTTACACACGGACACCGGATACTGTATCTAATAACATGTGCTCTTTACCACAACAAAAATCCCATCGCACTTAGTCCAATTTTATTACACGGAAGCAAAAGATGTAGAATAATTGCAAATTTCCGTCCGAGCATTTTTTGTCCGGATCAAACCGCAGCTGAAAAAACACCCGCACCTGTCGGGGGTCCCCACAACAAAGACAACAAACAGCACGGACACCACGTGGATCCCCCACGCGGTGCCAGTAAATCAGAGGAAGTAGGTGGGAGGCGTGGTGGTGCGTTTGGCCAGACATAACTGTGGCTGCAGTCTTCAGCTGGTCACCCACTCGCTCCCCTTGTCCTCAAACTAGCCCGAGAAAAATATTCCCTGGGTGCTTTTAATGACTTTACGACACCGCTATGATCTGCCAGATTGTTACCTTTCTTGCAAAAATCTGTTATGGGACATGTGGCCATTAAATGAAGGGGAGGAATGTAAAGTACTAAGCCATTTTGTAAAGACTATGTATTATTGTATCCATTACTCTCAAAATATCACACCCTTCTGCATTATCTGTTGTGAATAATGATCACCTACCAGTAGTCACAAGACCACCGCATATCTAAAGGCAAGCAGCGATGGTCTAAAATTAGGTATGGAACAAATGAGTGAATGAGGATAAAGAAAAATATCCTAAAAACATCGTAAAATATGTACAAATAATGGTTTGTACATATTTTGATTGCAAAAGAACACCAGCTATGAATCATCAAAACCTGTCCAATATCTGAGGAGCAGGATCTTATTAACTATAAAATCCTTGCCTATTATATAGCATTATATAGAGCTTCACATAACCTTTTATGAGAAGACGGACGTATGTGCGAGAGATAGAGAAACTCTCCTGAAATTGGGGTGTAGGCATGCTGTAGCCGTGAGCAGGTAAGATTGAGAGAGAAGCATGGCTTGCCAAAAGGGACATGTGAATAAAAGAGAGACAGAGAGATGGGGGAGATAGTCAGCCAGAGGAGACACGTGGCAGGGGTGAGAGAATGAATTTGGCACAGGGGTCATGTCGGCCATGTGGGTCAAACTAACTGACCAGGCAGCAAAAAAAGACTTTATGACCTCGGGCTAATTTTGAGCAGGTCCTACCAGTCTGCCCATAAGAGGATAAACTGCCAAAGACCACCCCCTTAAAGAGAAAGGAATGGGAGTGTCTGGCAGGTCCTCTTCCTTTGCTCCATGTCTGACTGGTGTCTCTAATGGTGCCATTACTCACAGCTGTTGGTTCCCCACAGCCATACACAGCACACTTTGGTAACAGCCATCCATTAACTTGGTATTCACCAGTTTCGGTAACTTCTAATGTGGTCTGGCCACCTGCTAAGGGACTGGAGGAGTGGGTCCGGGTTAGTTGTTGGAAAGTCTGGGAAAGCACGTCGCCACCGCTAATCCGCCCACTTATTTTTTTGTCAATTGCAAGGTTGTCTTTGTCTTGTGTCATGTTCAGGCTTTTGTAAAATATGTTCAAAATACTATCAAAGATAAACAAAAGTAAACTTTAAAAAAATCGACAAAATAAAAGTTTGGATTGTGCTTTATTCCGACAAAAATAAGTGAGCTTATTTGCAAAATATATATATTTGATTATTGTAAGGATAATTTAACTTTCTTACATTAGAATAAGCCTGGTGAAAGACAATTTCTACTATTTTAGTGAGGTTGTTGTATAGGAAAAATAACGCATCCAATAGTACGTCGACATGGGCTAAAAAGGGATGAAATCAGCTCGTGTTAAGATGGTGGGTGGATCGCTGCATCACACCGTCAGGTGGAGCTTGGGGCGGCCTTCAACCAACGGCGGATCGACCATGGCTGAAGATGGTGATGATAAGAAGTCGAAATTTGCATCATCCTCATTCTAATGCAGGACCATTATATCGGGTATTCATCCTCTGCCATTTGCTTCTGCTCTCAACCGTTGTCTTCTGAGCCCTTAAAGGAAAAGCCACAGCAACCAGGGCATGCTACCAAATAATTGGGTCCTAGAGGAGAGGATGCTCTTGAGTATATCTCTTGCCCTGGCCTCACCACAATGGCCAGCTTGTGCTGCTGTGGACTCCTTAGAGACCTGGCTCCTATGCCACTATGAATAAAGAAAGAGAGCATGAAACAGATTGCAAATGCAGAGCTGATGTGTATATATATTGCAATGTAATTATGTAACATAGAGTAATATTGTATGCTGCTGGCTACTTGACATTTTGGGCCCTTGGGCCTCTGCTCGGTGAGCTGTGTTTATGACATATGTCAGGCCACTGCTGGATGGCAGCCTCCCCCGAGCTTTGTTGGGCATGGGGATTATTTGGTTAAATGTTACCACACTAGTGAGTGCGGGTTTGTGCAGGGGGGCACACGAGAATGGTTCACATATCGTGCGCCACTGCTGTCGGTTACTGGGAAATGGAACTCGGGTCACCGGGTTTATAACGCAGTACGCTAAACACCGCGCCACCATTATTTGCAGACCTGATGTATAGCCATGCTCTCAAATATCATAAATCCATATTCAATTTAAGGCCGAATGTTATTAGTAGATGGAGTAAATGGTATTATAAGCTCAGCTTTATTTTGCTTTCACACCGCTTCGAACAGGTGTGATCTGCAGCCAGACATGGCCTCCCACGGCCTCACACTGAAAACAGCTAATTCAAAATAACAATCGACGCTGCCATGGTAACCTGTTCTTACCATGATGCCGCGCTAGGTTGAAATCCGATTCTCTTACTTTCAACTTACATGAATTTATACGTAAATATTTTCATCTCTAAAAACGGTACCTTGATGCTCAAAGTTGACTTATAAAAAATGGTCTTCTGTTCCTTAAAAACTGTTGATTTGTTAAGATTGTTTCTAAAAGTATTTCACGTTTCTCAGTCTGATCTCCAACTATGAAGCCAGTCATTCACTCTGCATGGCATGTTGCTGCTCTGAAGAAAGCCTGTTGTCTGAAATTCCAGTCTATTACAGGAGAACTCCTTACATTCACGTCGGTGAAACTCATCACCCACAGTTATGAGCCATTTTTTCCTGAATTTGCGGATAACCCCACAAAAAACTGAATCTGTAATATTGTCTCCCACGTCATAGGGCAGTGCCAGTGAAGACGACTGTGGTGATATTCTGCTACAACTAATTACTACTAGTATGTGCCCATGCAGTATGACTTTGCCATTAAATACACGGCTTGGCACGTGTGAATATTGTGACTGTGCTGCATATAAAATGGTTGCTGATTTTCCGTTCTCTGTTGTTGTTGACATGTCGTTCTCCGCAGCCTTGTGCAGCGCTTTGTGACCCTCGGGTGAAAGGCGCTCTATACATGCTATCATTATTATTATATAAGGGTGATATTTGTAGAACATATGTCGACGCGAAATGCTGTTTAAAATGCAGAAAAACATTACCTTCACTGGATAATAGTGAACACCATAGCTGGGCAGTGTTTCCACCACGCTCATGTAACTGCAAGAGAGAAGCATTATAAAGCTTTCCGTCAATGGCATTATCAGAACGTGGGTATTGACTGAGCGGTGGGACAATCACTTTAAAAGGACAATAATAGCCCGAGTAGACAGGCGACCCAGCAATGTCCGCTGACCACCTGGGTCCAGGAAGATGTAATCATATAAAATTGACTCGTGCTAATGTCATTGCTAGCGATTTTTCTGTGCTTTTGAAATAGTGTTTTATAGTCTTGCAGGGCCAAGATCATAGGGGCATCGCAGATTCAAGGAAAGTCCTCACTTGACAATAGCCTGTCCTCGTGTTTGTCCCTTGAGCTTCTTGTAGTGCTCGATAATTCGCTCCTCGCTGTGAAATATCAAAAGAAAAACATTGATGAAAACATTATATAACACGCTATGCTGCAAGACTTAATATAACTCTATTGAATCATGGGTGGTGCTGGGAATAACCTAGCAAGAGTGAAGGGCACCAAGCAGCTCAAGGGCCTTTACATTCATAACAAAAATGTGGGTTCATCAAATATCAGCTAGGATTCAAAACCAAATCATCATAACAAGGCAATTAACCATTAAGCCAAAGAATATCTATCTCATATATACTGTGCATCTCTTCTTTCTCATGTCACGTAATTGTAATTTCTGCTTAAGGTCCCCCAATGGGTTAACACCACCACCACCACTGTATTTGATGCTTAATTGTGTGTATTTATCCTCGGCAATTACCCACAGGGTCTAAATTTCCCCCGGTGCCCTGTGATGGCCTGGCGTACTAGCCTGGGTATAGCCCTGCCTTGCGCCCTGTGTCTGCAGGGATAGCCTCTGGCTCACCACAACCCAGTATAGGATTAAGCGGTTTCTGACAATGAAATTAGATGAAATAACTACAGGTCAGTGCTATGAACAATTATAATCCATCCATCCATTTTCAGAAACTACTTAATCCTGTACAGGGTCGCGGTGAGCCGGAGCCTATCCCGGCAGACACAGGGCGCAAGGCAGGGGAACACGAAGGATGGGACGCCAGTCCATCCAGGGCGCCCGGGGAAATTTAGTCAGCACGCCAATTAACCTGGCAGCATGTCTTTGGACGGTGGGAGGAAACCGGAGTGCCCGGCGAAAACCCACGCGGACACGGGGAGAACATGCAAACTCCACACAGAAAGGCACCCCGAGCCGAGATTCGAACCCGGGACCTTCTTGCTGTGAGGCGGAAGCGCTACCCACTACGCCACCGTGCCGCCCGCAACAATTATAGTCTCCAATGTATTTTTCACGTAACATTCCTGTTCATGTTCTTGTATATTCTTCTTTAACTAATGTTTTCCATTAAGACTTAATATTCCCACAAAACAGTGCAATAACTATGAAACGTAAATACAATATCCCACTGACTTGCCATAATGTCTTTATAAGGATACTTTATTTCTGTGAGGTGCAGATGTTACCATTGCACCACCCTGCTGCCCAAATGTGACTGATGTATAGAATTCACATTTTGTATGGGTAAAACAGAGAAAGTAATCAATTTAAAGCCAATTCAATAACACTCCGTATCAAGATAAGCCACTGCTAAACCCAACTTTAAATGAGCAGCTGACATTCGATGACGCAAAACCCACATTATTTGCAAATGTGTCAAAGTGTCAATACCTTAAATTCTGGGGCTGTTTGTCCACACTTGGGTACTTTAACCCTCAGTAAAACAACACATTCCTGACACATTTCTCACTTGGCAATCCTATACATCGACTGTCAATATGTACACCCGTGGGCGGTCAGTAAAGATTTGCTCAATATCCATCAGCACACACAAGCACCCTTTATCCGGCAGTGCTAACAAGCCTCCTACTGTTCTGTCAGAGTAGAGGAAGGCTGGACAAAAACAGGAGATAATTTAAATCTGGAGTATTCAACTGTTACACCTGTAGCAATGTTCTGCTCATGCACTGCATAAATATTTGAACAACTCAAAACCGATGATATATCCCTAGCTCACACACGTAATCTGTTAAGCTTCCTGCGGCTCTTAAGACATGGCAATCGCATTAGATATGACGTCCAGTTTCACTCAATGTGGAGGAGAATAATAATTTTACTTGCATAAACATGTATAAACAAAAACGTAAAGGTGCGGTTCTGAAATTGCTTGTTCATTCCATTGAAAGGCTTCCACGACAAGTAAGCTGTAGAGTGTATTTGGTCTTCTCTTCCATGTTGACCAGACGTGTTAAAAGAGGTGGAAGTATTGACACTTTGTACTGATGTAGGTTTTCACGGCTCGTTGTATGAACATTTCTCTCCATTGCTGCTCTTCAGAGTATTCCTCCTCTCTCCTTAATAAAACATTCACCTCCCACATTGGAGGCATCATCAGGCCTGTAATGTGGGAGGCAATTCGTTGCAGGGGAGAGAGGGAGAGCGCTCGACGCGGCTATTCCGATAGAACAGCTCTGAAGAGCAACCATCATGAATCAAACCGGGAAAGCTTACATCAGAACGTGCCCCACTATTACAACTGCCACGCCAGGAGACGGAGTTGAACCGGTGCCCTCTGGATTGCTAGTCCAGTGCCCTAACCGTTAGACCACAGGCAGCGCTCAGTTATAGATACAGTTTTATTCTACACCAAATGTTATAAAGTGTTCTATACGTGTGGTCTCCAAATGTGGAGACTTATTTGAGAATGATGACATTTCTAGAAAGAGGTGCAGTAAATTTGATGGAACATTTGCGGAGACTCTGGATTTCATTCTACTTTTATGACGACCATAAATCTCCACGAATGTATAAAATGTATTCTGAGCAAGACACCTCCTTTCCAAGCCGAGACGGATTCCATTGGGATAAAATTGATGCAAGGTAATATTTAGCATACATATTACTATTTCATACATGCATGCATACGGGTTTAAATATGTATAGTGACACGAATAGTATATATTTCTTCATTTACACAAAGGTGATTTCCCTGTGGCTCAGAGATAAAGTGAGGGGCTCACATTTGGAAGCTGACAAGTTCAAATCCTGATTGAGGGTTGACTCAGCCCATCATCCCTCTGGATTCGATAAAATAAGTACCGCTTTGTGGAGAAATCAAGAGTGGTTGTCCTTGGTTAGAGCCTGCCATAAGCTGTGGTATATAATAATGTACATTTTCAGGGCTCGATGTATGAGAATTGCTCTCATAGCCGTTCTTTCGGGATAGCCGTGTCGAGAGTGTCAAGAGCAGGAACATTCGATACGGCTATCCTGAAAGAACAGCTATGGAGAGCAATTATCAGACTGTGGTATTTCCATCACTGGTTGAGGGTTGTAAACACGAGATGAGCACTGCCTCCGTGCTCATTTGATTGAGCAGGAAATCACGTTGACGTTGGTTTCTGCATGATGGAGTTTAATGTGGAAAGGAAGCGAAACATGGACAACAGCACTCACCAGTAGCTGATGGAGGGATGCTCCTTCAGTACCAGTGTAGGGAGAGGAGGAAGGGTCTTCAATTCCGACCGCACCGCGTCATCACTACCAACATACATGCACGCACGCCACGAGTGACTAATTGGAGCAAAGTCTGAGCAAAGGCTTCAGTTCCACAACGTAATACCTTAACATGTATGCACACGGGTGGGAAAAAAAACTACAAATCTGCTAAGTGGAAACCATGTGATTTATTTCAGGCACAACCAGAGATTAAAACTTCAGCGGCGATCACACACTTGGATTAAACTAATTTGAAATCATTCATCATTCCAGTCTACTGCACTTCCGACGGCTGTAGACAATCCGTCGGCATAGGATGGGATAGCTGTTTTCACGGTCACTTGCTGTAACTCTAAACCATCTAACATGCTTTGATGAAAAAAGTGCGTAGACATCGCTTGTTTTTATGGCTGTGCCGCACAAAATGTGAATCAATTCCAGCACGTTACAATAGTATTATTGAAAATGCCATCGCTTGCAGCGTTGCAAAAAAGCACAAAAAAATTGCCTCTTCAAATTTTCTAATTAATGTTCTTCGAGATCCTTTTCATGCATTCATCTGCATGTTTATCTTAAATGATGATTGTTTACGGAGCAAGTTTGTCCAGTGACTTAACTGGTTTTAAAGTATAATGTTAACCCAGGGAGAGAAAACTAACGTGCCACTGCGTTTTATAACATTCGCTTGAGCAGAATTAGAAAATTAAATGATCTTGGGGTCCTAATTGCATTGGCTAATGAATCACATTAAATGCTTTAAATTGAGCACTTCAATACTCCGCTGTTATCCAATAATGCTTAAGTGAGTATGTAAATTAATGAGCAAGAGGACGCCCACCGAGGAGATGAACGATTAAATAAGTTTGTGGGCAGGTGCCAGGTGGATTATGAAATCGGTAGATTGGGGAGGCCTTTATCCAGCAGCGGAGTGACCATGGCTGATGTGGATGCATAAGTAGACGATCATTATCTTGTGTAGCTGGCTGGCCACACGGGCTAAAACCTTCAAACTGTAGCGAATCTGGGCACCGCTATGGCTATTCATTAAATTCCTGCCGAGCAAGCAAAGCGAGTATAGCGAGTACAGCAAGTTTCATGGCTTCAACTTTGTCTCTAGTGGAAAATCGCTCATCTCACAACTGTCCCCTTCGCTGGTACATCCATATAAATCAAGTAAGAGGCACCGTCGAGGCCACACCAGGATGGAATACTTCCTTGTGGGGGTTCTATATTATTGATACTAGGAAATTGAATAAACGCACCCATGGGCCATGTATGTAGAGATAGTTGGTTGTGAATATATGTAGAACATATACAAATGCATTTAATAACGCGTGTTAAGATATGTTCTTGTTACAAAAGCGTAAATCAAAGCTGTTGCATCCTATAAGAATAAGTTGTACATTATTTTAGCCATGATTAATCCACTGCTGGATGAAAGCCTCCCCAAGAACACCTGGCACATGGACCCATGTTCATCACTCCATCTCCCCCATATACGTCCTTTAAGGACTATATCACTATATCTTTGTGTGTTGCAAGAGTGTCGGGTCAACTGATGATGCCTTTGAGGATAACAATGCTGACTCACCTGGTACTGTCTATTGTATACAAGATGCTATATCCGTGTATCTTTGTACATTTACGAGTGTTTAGGTAGCTGATGATGTTAGGGAAGATAACAATGCTGTGCTCAGCAGGTAAAGTCTATACTTGATGTTATATCAGTATATCTGTGAATATGCAAGAGTGCTCAGCCAGTTGGTGATGCCCTTGATGATAACAATGCTCACTCACCAGGTATAGTCTCCAGCAGACTCCTGCAACAGGAATCCAAAAACAACACAAATTCAGAACCGGTTTGTCTCTCAAACAGACAATTGCAACACTTGTTACCCTTCCAATTCACTGATGTAATTTCCTACTAGCTTTCAAAAACAATCAACCCCTTATCCACAAAATCCATTCATTCATGTGAGAATAGCTTTCCAAAGCTGTTCTTTCGGGATAGCCGTGTCGAGCGTTATGAGTTCTTAGTCCTCAGAACGCACGAGGATGCCTCCGCCGTGGGAGGTGAAACGTCACGAAAGAGAGGGAACGCTCGACACGGCGAGAACAGCTTTGGAAGGCAATTCTCACACATCGTGCCGTGAAAACCTGCATCAGTACATTCGTTTATATGTTCGAAAAAACCGCTCAACACATTCGTAAACAACACTGCCTTGAATGTAATAAGCGACGTTTCAGCCAATGGTTACCTTCTTCGTAACACGTAAAGAGATAGAGTGGATAATAATAGTTGAAGACTGCCCGACACACCATGGCGTATAGTGCTTGGAAAAACGACACTGGTGCGCAGCCAGTGTACCAATTACTGCAGTTTTAAAGGCTTGGCAAAGGGAGCAGGGGGAGAAAGGGTTGTGATGGAGGGCTGTGGGCAAAGAGCGGGAGATGAGCAGGAGGTCGAACATGGAAGCAGCATCAACCACGAGAACACAAAAACAATTGCTGTTCTGCCCGATTGTATTGCAGCAGCACAGAGAAATGGAGGGCCACATGCCTCTGCACTGGTCAATATTCTAACCCACTACCGTCATACCATTACAGACAAGAAAAGTAACGCAGCACATGTGATTTATTAAAACGTAGAGAGTTAGCATCACCTCCATCTCCGTTCTCCCACCTACGTTATATTGATCTTCGTGTTACCATCGGTAGAAATGTTATTTCCGTCCAACACGTTATTATGTCTGCCTCATTCCGCTGTCACAGCTGGCGATTGAGACAGCTTGTTACGGGTTTTTTTTCGGATTTCTTTCTTTAATTCCTTCCACAGATATCCCGACTCCCATTGAAACGCGCACTACAGCTCCCTTCAGAGGCTTTCAGCTGTTACATGCAGATTAGTGTAACACTCTCAGCTGCTTAAGCACATCTCTTACACTGCAGCTGCCAGGCTTCTGTACTGACCTATGGTACAGCAAGCACACGTGTAACGTGCCATTGCTAGAGGCATAAGCAGGGATGATTTTGTTTTATCAGATTCGACAGCAGCATTGAGCCATAAGTGGTCGTGTTAAACAGATAAGGGGTGCCTCAATATACTGGTGTAGGTTTTCACGGCTCGATGCATGATAGTTGCTTTTAGTAACTAGTACGCAGAACGTTAATTGAAAATGTTGCTGCATTGCGTTATTTTTGGTGATATATTTTTGTTTGTTTACTTTTGGACGTATACGACATTCCGTTATACACAGTAACAAATCAAGTATTTAAAGTAATCAATCAAGTACGGCTCTTTGTCAATACACTGCTGGATGAAGACCTCCCATGCTGCATCCTTCGCGGGGTTGTGAAACTATACTTCACCACGTTAGTCAGTGCAGACGAGTAAAAGGGGGCCAGGATTATTTCAGAAATAACTTACTGCTCATGCCAGTCAGTGATATGTGCACATTTACTTATCATGTGTGTTTACTCTCTATTGCTCCTTGTGCAGAATAGCATCGTTCCTACATTCGTGATGCACAATTCAGAGGTCTCAGAAAACACTTATCCTTGACTACATACAGGCAATTTGGATACTAACAGTTGTGAATAATGCTTGGGGCTGGCGACAAAAATAATGAGATATTTTGGAGTCTGTTGGAGGAATCGTGATTTGTGAAAGAATTGTATTACCGCAGCAGCTGGGAAATCTGGGATTTTTAGAAATTATGTCGCCTTTAGAGAAATATATTAGTTTGAATAAAGAATCCCGTCAAAAAACTGCTCCAAAAGTTTGACTTTGTACACATACGCCTCTGTGAAATGCAATGAAGTGCAATTTTAGCCTTTTTGCTCAACACACAGATCAATAATTTCTATGTCAGTTTTATATACAGGCAGAGGGGGTAAAAGTAATACTATAGCATAAATAAACTTGGAGCGTGTGTGTTTATGCTACAATTCAAGTGACTATGCCTTATATTACATGCATTGGATCCACAGAACTGATTTATTCCTTAGAGTGGCATTGGGAAATCTGAGGCTGGGCAGAATTATTATTTCACGACCTCTTTGAACTCTTTGGCCTCAAGCCTATTTCATGCCACAAATGTACTTTCTTCATCCGTGAGGCAATAATGAAAAATATTACTTCTCCATTTCAATCACATCAAACTGAAAACTGGAAGTTGGTGCAAATAAATATATAAAATATTGCCAATCCCTTTCAAAGCATTATTAATCTACTATCATAGTCAAGGCTTTTTTTTCTGAACTAATGTTTGAAATGTGGTCTCATGATAGGAGTGAATTATACTTAAATGAGTAGCTATTTGCATGGCCATAATTCATACAGCAGGGCTTTACAGTATAAAGTAAACATGCATACGGGAAGGAGCAGTGGTGCAGTGGTTCACAAACTGTGGTACGGATATTGCAACCTCAGCTAGACTACTCACCATGGCCCACATTGAACATTGGTGTCGAGTGATACGTGAATTGATCCTGGGCCTCCCAGCATGCTGGTAGGGCCTTCATCCAGCAGTGGATTGGCAAAAAACTTTTAAATAATTGGGATAAATAGTGGATCATGAATCCACAAATCATACACTAGTGTATACAGTATAAATTTCAAGTAAGAAACGTTACGTATATGCATTGATTCTGTTACGCTCTCCAACGTGTATTTATCCTCAAAAGTATTTAATTATCAATTACATTACCTTCCTAGCTGCACAGTGGCCAAATTGATCAAAGGTCAACAAAGTGATGAAAGTGCGGCCCTTTAATTAATTTGTTTGGTTTTATGTAGGCTAGGTTCACGCTAGCAACGCAACATTACGTAATATTTTTTATTTACATTGCATCTTATTTACAAGAGTCACCGTAACCCCATATTACAGACAGACAGAAAGGCAGACACACAGAGCAGATGAATTTACGCTTCCAAAGTTAGTTAAAAGCTATTTTCAAAAGCATATTTATTTGCACGGGTATATTTTCTGTTTCCACGTACATACATAAACACTGCGCCAATACAAAGATCTCCCTTAACATAGTTTTCCAGAAAGTGCAGTTAGCAAGTAGCCGTTAGTGGGAATTGAACTCGGGTCGCCGGGCTCGTACTGCAATGCGCTAATAACCCCTGCACTACAAAGACAAATATCCCCCGTATAGCCTTAACAGACTGTAGGGTCAAGTGCTGCTAGCAAGCACAATCACACACGGAGGCACACGCGCGATTAAAAAGGCATACCTGTAGTATGTACGCAGAGAGCTCGAAAGCTGTCTCGCTGTCCACTTCAATAATCCCCTGTGGGAAAACAGAGTTGCGAGGCACTGTCAGTCGGTGGGTGTGTTCATGTCACAGCGATCTGGACTGCTCTGTTAGACACCGATGCTCGGCACGGCCCATCGCACTGCAGGAAGAGAAGAAAAAAAACTCGCTAACAAAATACGTTCACTTATGTCAGCCCAAGTGTGGGTGTGGAGGGAGGTCACGGGAGGAGCGAGTGTTGCGGAGTTCCATCGGCGAGAAGCAGTTGTGATGACAGTCGCTCCTCCGTGTAGCAGTGATGGGGGGGGGTGCGTGTAGTTTAGTCAACCTGTCATTTAAACAACGCACTGATTCGGTACATTTAATACTAGGGGTAAATGTTTTATACATCGAGCGTGTACATAACTAAATAATTAAATACAAAAGATTACAAACTTGTTGCGCTGCATTTTTGCCACGGTACAAATGAGGTTGTGACGGCCGAACTGACCTCAGAAATTCATAGCAAAGTACAGTACAATGTAGATTTATGTAACATATAATGCCACCACGTTTATGAAGTCTGTCGCTTATAGTAAAAAAATCACAATTCTCAAGTCAACGTGATTTCCTGCTCAAATGGGCCGGAGCCAGTGGTGGAAATTCCACGTGCCGATGTTCAGGCGGGTGTCTCCCCATAGAAAAACCACGGATGACTTCCATAAAGTGGTCACCGTTTTATCAACAGCAGAGGGATAAATGGGCTAAGTCATCCCCTAACCAGGATTTGAACCGGAAACCTTGCGATTGCGCGGCACTTGCTCTATCGCTGAGTCAACCTTTTCCTGGGTATTTGAATCAGTAAAAAGGCTTTTAACAATCATGCAATGTGTACGTACGACTTAAATAAGCAACAAAATATACGTAGGAAATGGGACATAATCATGGTACTCATTTTGTGTGGAAAGTGTACATGGGAAGAATACTGAGCTGTTGTACACTTTTATCCTAAGAGGGAGTAAAAGACACCACACTTATGAAAGAATGAGGCTGCACTATGGTGACAACAGTATGAATCATGGAAACATTTACCAAAGGATGGAATGACTGCATTAAAAAAAATACACCCTCCTACATGCACATTGCACCGAGAGAGCACATTAAAGTTGTTATTTAAGTAACGACCTCCCTGACATGATTTTGAGTTGTACCGACCGCGTGTTGTTCAGCACGTTCCCTGACGTTTCACTGCACGTGTTTGAGCCTCTTCAGGAACTGATTTAGTCAGTTCCGCAAGAAACTCACAGCATTTGCAGTGAAATATTAATAGTAATACATACAATTTATAACACGCACGTATTCATTCAATTTCCAAGGCATTTTTTTTAAACAGCGAATGACTAAGAGGCATGAGGAAACCGCAGAGAGGTGGGGAGGGGGGAAGGCAGCCACGCGGTTAGCCGGGGCCAACATTTGCCAGACACTGTGTCCTATATATTATAATGTTATTGGCCAATTAATGAATGTTTTTTTCGTGGGAAGAAACTGTAGGCCCCGGAGGAAATCCACACAGAACAGGGGGAGAACACACAAACTCCACACAGAAACACGCCCGAGGCAGGAATCAAATCGCTTCGGGTACGGGTTTTTTTCTCTGATTTGCAGATGTTACCACTATGCCACCCTGCTGCACGAAACATTGGACATCAGGCCAAACAAAAACGCAGCACAACCCAAAAACACGAGAGAGCTATACAACACAACCTACACGGTTTGTAATGCACTGTTATTAGGAAAGTTGTTCATGGAGACGTTTACTTAGGAAAAAGATAAGTGAAGACATAGATAATTAACTGATAAAGGAAAACGAATAATACATAGTTAACAGATTGTGTTCTGAAGGTTAGTAGGTAGGCACAAACTGAGAGAGCTTTATGTCTATTTTAACTTAATTATGGAGCAGTATCGATGCTTAGGCAGTATTAATGATCTCCATGTGGTGAACAGACACCCCCCTTCTCTAATGCCAGCCCACCCAGAATAACAACTCTCTTCACAAGCGGCACTCCTAAACACATCCACACCCAGGAATTCCCACCATATAAACACCGTAATGAGTATAGTCCTAATAGTAACCACCTGCATTACCAGCCAATTGATGACAGAACTTCGTAGCAAATTAGTTAAAGCCTTAAGTGACGTCTATTGTGTTTGTTTAGCTAACATTCTGTGCTCGGTGAAATCTATATATAATGGAGCAAGTGTGTTTACGTATGTGTCCGCACTGAGGGTACCGGGTTCAAATCCTGCATAAGTGCAAATTATATCTGCACAACACCAAGACGTTTATATCTCATTTCTCCACTTCTTCTGAAACTTCAGAGCCAGAAATATTCCCAAAAAGACATCGGGAAGAAATCAAGGTAAAAACAGATATGTCAGCATAAAACGTCATCAACAAGAGCCGTCAGAAGAACGTGTTATATGCTCGGAACAAGATCGCCCATAGGGTGGGTACTCTGCTTCAGAGTAATGCAAATGTGGTTTCAAGAGACATTTAGGGACGTGAATGCATCGCGATTACTATAAATCGATCAGAATAACAACAGGAATATGCAATAACCGTATCACAAGCACACAACATTTAACGTTTGGCAATAAGGACACGATATGCACAACACATTTTCTGGCAAGAATGAGTGCTGGTGGCAACACAACACGTCTTGGAGAAGGCAGAGTGGGGTGAAGGACAGGGTATCGGAGCATGACGACTGATAAACACGAAACCATTTGGCAGCGTGGACAGATACAATACGTATATTATGTTAAAGAAAGGTGACCTTTCCTGGACATATACAGTGGGTCCATTTTCTCATCGTTAACACCTCACATTGTTTATAATTTGGGAATTCTGCCATTTCATGGCGAAACCCCATTATAATGCACGTGGATTAATAAGATTATCTTAAAAAACACGGTGCAAAGATTTTATATATACAGTGTTGCTGAGCTGAGAGTGGCCTCTATTACCTAAAGATATGTTTTAATAACGGGGCGGCACGGTGGCGTAGTGGGTAGCGCTTCCGCCTCACAGCAAGAAGGTCCCGGGTTCGAA
>JAZEWU010000014.1:5386245-5404262 GCA_036362915.1 Geotria australis
GGTTTCTGAAAATGAATGTTTTAATAACAAGCTGTTAAAACAGTAAAACATGAGGGGAAATAAACATCAAACCTTAATTTTGAAATTCCTGCAGTTTCTAGATTTGTTAAAGAGCATTTCGAGGAGGTTTGAAAAGTGAATCAGAAAGATAAGTGGATCTCTACAAGAATGTCCAAGTAGCTACGTTGGTCCAGAGTGCTATGGTTGTCAATAGTTTAAGTCAATTAATGAAATCATCAGTATTTTCACCATCACCCATGGTTACTCCACTGCTGGATTAAGCCCTCCACAAGCCACCACCAGCTGCAATGTAATATTCCACGGAGTACGTGCACGTGAATTGAATTCCTTGCTTGACGACCTCTCCGACGAGTTCCACTGAGTGATGAAATAGCTCAGAAAATGAACGTTCGCAAAAAGGATTCAGCAGCACTGAAATATCGGTAGGGAAATTCAATGCAATGCACTATGTGCCAATTACAATGTAACTGCTTATATTTAAATGCTTAAAATAGTTGTCTTTACCTGATTGGTGAAACAATGTCTTGCTCCTGTCACTGCTGGCAGAAGGGTCTCCACTATAGTGCTCGAGAGTGCTTCTATAGAGTGTATTTTGGCCGAGTCATAAAAGTAATAATAGCAACATTAATTATCGTACTAATGAGATAAAACATTGGCTTGATAATGCAGTATTTAAGATACACGGATGAGGGTATGCAACAGAGAGTGAGTGGTAGTAATGGATGTGGGAAATGACCTCTCTAATTCACCGCAAAGTTGGGTAGTGTGAGGATTATTAAATAAGGATCATTAAAACAAATAAACTCAAGCAAAGGCTAACAAAGTACTTTCCGAATGAAGTTTTATTGGTTGAAATCCAATAGTCTCCAAACTGCCAGTTACCCCTGGGGAGAGAAGCTGGCAGCTGAAGCAGAACAACTCGTGCATTATTTGTAATTCATCTGAGGGCAGCTGAAACACTGCAACGATCTAGAGCTTGAAGTAGGATTGAACCATCATGGTCACATTCATTCAGTTCTCGGCACAATTGGCGAGTCAATAACACGTGGTTTATCACTTGCATGAAAGTAATATTTCATCTTATTATCGTTGAGATGTCAATGATGATGCCCCGGACGTGGGAGGCAAAACGAAGGAGAGAGGAGGAACGCTCCACACGGTTATCCCCACAGAGCAGCGTTTGAGAGCAATTTTCATCACGTATCGATTCGTGAAAACCTACATCAGTACATTTGTTATGTTTGCTATGTTTTAAATCATCATCATCATCAGCCTTGGTTAATCGCTCCCCAAGCCACTGCCATCCACCCGGCAGTAACGGCACACAAACTTGTTCCACTGCCCTTTATCCTCGGTGGACATCCTCTCCAATGCATTCCATTTACTGGATACTTAATAAGACCTCATTGTATAAGG
Organism: Geotria australis; assembly: GCA_036362915.1. NCBI lineage: Eukaryota > Metazoa > Chordata > Hyperoartia > Petromyzontiformes > Geotriidae > Geotria > Geotria australis. The sequence goes on from JAZEWU010000014.1 coordinate 5,387,683, forward strand.
TATTAATATTCTCACTCGCCGCTGATGCTGATGTTAGCAGCCGCGGCAGGGAATTGATCTGAGGTAGTTTGGTTCATAGTACTGAACAGCACACTAACCACTACACCATTGATCCACACTTCTATTTATATGCTATACACAGTGGACACATTCATGGCAAATGTGTTCATTTGTTATTTATTCATTGTATGGTTTATTTATTCACAGCCAGATTAGAGCCAATAGTGGCTGGGTTTTTTTTAAAATAGACTGTATAAACCAGACACTGGGCTAATTCACGGACAAAAGGAGCAATTAATTACATTATCCCTCACTGATGCCCGATTGCATTCTGGGCCGAGTAGTGATCAACTCTCCATTCGCCACTAAAGACACACATCATATATTATGCATTATGATCATTACGTATGGCAACACACCACTAGATTGTGAAAAATATTGTCTCCAAGTGATGCATGTGCTGTCAACATATTGGCTTCAAACGTGTGAGACTGAAGAGAAGAGACACGATATGGATGAGTCTGCTGAGTGTTCTCTGTTGTTAATAAACAAATGCCCAAGATTTCAAAACTGGCAGAGAAAATGCAATTTACAAGCCACTCATTTCACTGAATTCGCTTGCAGTTATCTTTAACCGACATATATTTTTCATTCACGATGCGGTAACAGCGTTGCACGTATTTTTATCGGCACTGATGCACCGTGAGTACCACAATAGTCTCACGATTCTAAACGCAAATCCAAGCTGTTGTCCTTTGTACAATCCACAACAGTGTGTATGCAAAACCTGGTGAAAATAAAGGAACTTACAAGAGCCTATAATACAAATCGTGACACTAGAGACGCTGAGTAGCAAAGAGTTTCAAGAAACTCTACATTCAAGTTATTGTTGCTTTGGGTTGATGTCCGATGTGTCACTGCACGTGCTACGAGCCTGATTATATTGGGTCCCTAAAGTTTATTGAAGAAGCACTCAACATTTGCAGCGGACCGTCGGACATCATGCCGAACAACACTCGGTATAACCCTGAGAGCTAGCGAGACAGGGCAGCCGCGAAAACATACGCAGTTGTGTAACACAACGCGGTTTTCCCCAGTGGTATAGGCGCAAAAGGTTTCCTGTTTTATTATTATTACAGTACCGCTTAAACGTACAGCTTCTGACACAACAGAATGCTGTGTCTGACCTGTTTCATTATACATGCCGAGGTCAAAGCTGTTTAGTTTGCACAGCGCACGGTAAACGCAATGCTCTGCAAACATCAAGGTAGTGCGAAACATGTTATACACTAGCGGCTTGAATTATGCATCGGCTTTAAGACCAGTGTGCTTTGCGGTGTTAATCTTTAGCGCCAAATCACTGCCGAGATTCGCGTTAACGTGGTGGTCTGTGCTCTTGGTTTTTTTTTCTTGTTTTGTATCCCCACAGCATATGTGGCTCAATGAAGCCAATTAGGCCAAATAGTTATGTTTGTTGTTATCTCATTGGTCATGCTAGGTAACAGTTGCAAACAAAACAAACGACAGACAGACCTTGTCCAGATGTCTTAAACGTTAATGAAAACAGCACAATGCATTTTCTCTGCTGCGTGAGCTAATGTATTTAGAACCAGATACGTGTGTACAAAAAACTGATGTGGCTCGATATAGGTTTCCATAGCTCGATGTATGAGAAGTGCTCTCAAGAGTTGCTCTTTCGGAATAGCCGTGTCGAGTGTCACAGCAATCCCGAATAGACCGACCGAACAGCCAATAGGAGCACGGCAGCGTCAGAACTGTTGCACATACCACACAGTGAAAATAATTGTCAAGATGAAGAGGCAAACCGCGTCGGGGAGCCAAATATCACCTACCTGGTCCTTATTGCGGCAGAGGGTGACTATTATAACTTCATGTAACAAAGTGTTACGACATAATTATTTCATCGATTCCGGTAATGGCACGGAAGTGTAATGTTGCTTACCATCTGCTCCCGTGTTTTTTGAACCTGGCAATCATAAATATGTCAAACGCGGTTACTCCAGAGATTGATGGTATCTCCTTCCCCACGGTGGGGGGGACAGGCGCTCCTGCCTGCTGCTCGCTTGTGACACCCTCCGTATAAGGGTCTGTTGGGTTGTAATTAGCTATAAATATAAAGTCGTGATTTGCGGTAATTTGCATTTGGAAGCTTTTAGTATTTTCGCTGTCAACGCGCTGGCTGTGCTATTGACTGCACTCGCAGTTCTGTGTTTTACAAATGCACCGTAATAGTCGGTTGTCAAATATGCGCTCCCTGCAAGTTTTAATGTTATGTTTCCCAGAATGTCTAGAAATGTTTCATGACTCTAGAAACAAGCGCATACGTTAACACACAAACAGCAAAGCAAAATCGTTGATGAACAGGCACATTTGCTAACAGTACAGATGTTTACGTATATATTTTTATTGTTTTACAAAGTTACACCAATTGTTTGGCCCTAAAACATGATTGATAAGGATGGGGTCCCTAAAAATGATATGTTTCAGCTTATTAGAACTCTCCAAAACATATTCAGTTAAATAATTTAGTGCTCTTCACTTTAATCTGGTTAACATTTCAAAGTAGGAATCAGTCAGGTGATGGCACTGCTACTGATAATAATGACGATGAGACAAGAGCTCTCTGATGCGTCCTCGTATGTAACCACGTGTCGCTCAGCAGGATATCCGACGTTTCGTGGCATGTGCCGCGAGCTTCTTCAGCACACGGAGCGAAACGTCGGACAAAGATGCTGAACAGCACACAGCACAACTCAGAACCACATCAAAGAGCTGTTGAGTACAATTATGGAAGCCTGCATAGCGGCATACAATTAACTCAGTTTGTATCCATATTAATGTGCTGTGCTACTCACTTTGGATATGCAGGTTTTCGCATTTAAGAAGAAAAGCTCCACAGCTGTGTTTTCCCGCAGATATGCAACACTTTCAATGTAAAACCTGCAAACGTTAAACAAAATAATATCACAAACGAGGTGCCTTTCTTTGTGGAGTTTGGATGTTCTCCCCGTGTCTGCGTGGGTTTTAGCCAGGCACTCCGGTTTCCTCCCAAAGTCCAAAGACATGCTGCTGCATCGGTTACTTGGCTTGCGGACTAGATTGCGCCGGTGCCATGTGATTGACTGGTGTCCCATCCTCGGTATAGACTTGCCTTGCGTCCTGTGTCTGCCGGGATAGGGTCCCACCAAGCTACTAACTCTTTTTCAGAGATAACCTGGCCACACACTCATCGAAGTGGCTTGTATCAAATTTGGGAATTTCTAGTAGCCAAATTGTGTAAACGTGTCTTTCTAAGTCTGGAGGGCAAAAACGGAGAACTGGGAGAAAAATCCAATAAACCACGGGGTGAACACGCAGACTCCAAATATACAGGAGTCAGAGTCGGGATCAAACCCATGACCTCCTGCATCCCAGGAGCGAGCGATAACATCTTGCTACGGCAGAGCCCCTTCGTGATAAGACTTTCCCCGAATAAACATAGACCACGATTAAAAATCCATCAACTGTTAGTCAGTTCAAACACGAGCTTGAAAACTATTAATAATAATAATAATAAAAGCACAACCCCCACTCATGTGCCATGTAAAAATGCAAATCCTAATTATTTTAGGTGTACAGTGTACCTCATTATCCACCAAGCCCTTGGCATCTTAAACAGAGGACATTTATTATGTGACGATGACATGCACAATGTTCAGAAAAATTAACTGAAACACATTTGTTTTATTTAACGTGGCAATGTAAGTCACAGTGTTGCGTTATGCTTGCTATCCTTGCCACGATTTCATGAAAATGTGTAGATTGGTCTTCAAAAGGCCAGACATGCCTTGGGGAATTCAGTGCTAGGTTTGAGTTCACTGCCACTGTGTCATTGCCGAACCACGTAAAATTACCAGCCCACTGCCACGAGAGGGCAGCAAATATGCAAACAAAAATAGACACATTAATGGCACAGTGGCAATTTTCTCAAGTCCACAGCCGTCCATTTTCACATACGACGGTGGTTGGCTCTTCATTTGAACCCATAAAATAGAGCACCCTGGATATAACTTCATGTTATTCAACTGTCGTCCCTTTCACCAGCACGTCAACATTTATTTAGCCTGTAGAATATTTCAACGAGAGCGTTCCTTCCCACCTCTCTCTTCTCGAATCCTCCCTCTCCCTTTTCCTCCTGCAATCTCCACTACAGCGAGCACTGCCTTCTCTCTCAAACGCCCATCAATCTCTGCGAGAGAGATTAAAAATCGAAAGCACACTGCCCATACTTCCGATTTTCTCTGACCGCTTAAAGCCAGATTAAGGAGCTCTCTCTTCTCCGTCCCATGATATTGATTTTGTAAAACCTCCCTTCACTCTGCCTGCCTTTAAATCATAATCATCGGCCGTGATCAATCCACTGCTGGATGCACGCCTCCCCAAGCGGCAGAACCTCTCACAATCCCGTTATATAATAATCTGTCTAGAACCTGCACGCAAATTGATTTCATTGCTCCATCGCTGGGATGAACACCCTCATGGGGCATTCCATTCTGTGGCTGTCTATTCTGTTATTATTCACCATTGTCAATCATTCCTTCTAGCAACGTGTGCTGACCAAGCCCAATGGCTTTTCCTAATAGGTGTGATTATGTCATTGTCATGCACATGGTAACTAATTCACGTGTTCTTATTTTTGCCGCTCCATGTAATTCTAAGTGTGCTTATCTACAAGGGACCTTGTGCACTTTCCAGATTTTATTCCGTATTTTTTTAACGACCAATGATATTTCCAAACCACATGTCATAGCAAGTTGTAAAATCTAAATATAGTGCAGAGTAAAGAACACTTTTGTATATTTTCTTTTGCATTGACTCTCAATATGTAGAGGATGGCTCCATTATGACTATGCAATGCTCTAACCTTGGCACATTTAAATCCCCACGAAATTATACTTTTTTTACTGCACAAAACAGTTGATTTATTTTAAACCATTATTAAAAGTGTTATTTGAAAACTGTGCTTTCCATTTCCAGTAAGTATAACAATGTAGCTTTAGGCATTAGTGAATTGTTCTTCATAAATATACAGTTGTCATCTCGAATTATGTTGAACATGTACGAAATGGTATCAACAATGAGTTGTTTCTGTTAAAAATGCCACTTACTTGACAGTGAAATTCAGCACAACACATCGCGATTTCTTGGGGAAATCATGTTCTAGAACTCTGCGGTCCAACTGAAGCCAACTGTAGAGACCTCTGCAAGAAAAAAACAGGATAATACAATCAATAAACGACTTCATCAGGGTTCTGGGCTGTGCTGTTTTCAGTTCTTGAAGAAGCTCCCAGCATGAGGCGTGAAACGTCTGACATCATACTGAAAAACACTTGGTACAGCTTAAAAACACATGAGTCTCATCAATCTGTACTTTATGATTGTCAGTTTGTATTTAGAAAGTAATTTATTAAAATACTATGCAATCGTTAAGTTTCCATCCATCCATTGTCAAAAACCGCTTAAACCTGTACAGGGTTGCGGTGAGCCGGAGCCTATTCTGGCAGATACAGCGTGAAAGGCAGGCATATACCCAGGATGGGACGCCAGTGCATCACATGGTTTCATAAAAACAAATTCCAGCTAATATTATGAAGCATGTCCTTTAGTAAACAACATTATGCACAGTGTTCTCTGTTAAACTTTTCTAACTGTCCGTTTAATACAAAAATATATTTTTAATTTGTAAATAGTTGCTGCGGACAATAAAGCAAAAACGAATATACTGCTTCTCTCGCAACATGGCTCAGGGGCGAGAAATTTAAATGTAAGAGGCTTGCTAACTTATCAGACGTCTTACGATATACACGAAAAATATAATTATGCATTTCCTATTTAACCTCAAGCAAAATGGTTTTGGCTAAACTAATGTACTCTTATAGCCATTCAGCTGTGTTGTTGTTCCATTACGCAGACTGTGATTGTATTACCCTCCAAACAAGATAAAGGGTATATTTCCCATTATCTTACCCATACTAAATCCAATTTGAAACTTTTTTAACCTATTGTTTGCCTTTTGAAAATGAACAATCCAGACATAATATAACTAAAAACAATTCCAATCCTTTGGCCTTTTACATATAAAACAAAAACAATAATTTCCAGCTCCAGTGCCTTCTATGTGGAGTTTGCATGTTCTCTTGACCTGCTGACTAAATTGCCCCCGATGCCCTGTAATGGACTGGCGTCCTATCCTTGGTATAGCCTATTTTGGCATGGGCTGCCGCTGCAGCCCACGCGTGTAGGCGCGTGGGCTGGAGCTCCCTGTGTTAATCGTATTTATTTAGCTTTAATTTGTTGTACATTCGTCAGTTTTCATCTGTTCCTTTTCTCTTTGGTTGGTGGTTCGTTTCTTTGTAACTTTGGTGTTTGTTTTTGTTGTCTGCCATGCTCTCGTTGCTTGTTTTTTTATCTGTTTTGTGCGGCCTACTCCTGCTACGCCTGGCCCAGTTCGTGTAAGTCCTGCCTTGCCTAGACTCGCCTCGTGTTGTTTCCCAGGTGTCGCGTGTGGAAGTTGTGTTTTTGTTGTTGTGGGTGGCTGCGTTTTTTTTCTTTGCTGTTGCGTCTTTGTTCTTGTGCTTCATTGTTGATTGCTTGATTTGGATTGGCGTTGTTTCCCCCTCGTGTCTGTCTCTCTGTCTTCCTGTCTCTGTGTCCCTATGTCTCCCCCTCCCTCCCTGTCTCCCTCCGTGTTTGTCTTTAAGGAAGTGACAGCCATCTTAGGGGACGCTGGCAGATTTTTGCCGCTCTTAAGATTGCCAGTTTCACGACCTTTCAGTATATTCGAAGCAGCCTTAATCATTGAAAAAATGTTGTTCCTTTGGTTTTTTTATTTTTTTCATTGTTGACATGCCGTTTCTTCGAGGCCCTTGTGCAGCGCTTTGTGACCCTCGGGTGAAAGGCGCTATATAAAACGCTATTATTATTATTTTTATGCTCTGTATCTGCCCGGAATAGGCTCCGGCTCACCATAACCCTGTACAGGATTAAGCGGTTTCTGACAATGAATGAAAAATAAAGACTGTCAATCAACTTCTGGATGGAGGCCTCCTTATGCGTGTGTGGGTCATGGGGATGATTTGACCATACTTCACCACCCTGGTCAGTGTGGTTTGGCAAAGGTAGGGAGCAATAGACACTGGAGCTTATAATTACAATACAACAGTTTATTAAGCTCCACTGCCCTTTGCTGCCCTAATTGTGGAAGGCCCAGTTGTATAGGCTGTACAATATAATATAATATACCGCATGTGCTTTGGGAGTGCCTTCGATGTGTACTGCTATGAATTATTCACCAAACGGCATGCTATTTACGTTTTTTTGCTGACAATGCAATGCCCTTAGATGTTTGCATGCATTGCTACTGGTGTAACCTTGTGCAAGTTCAATATACGGCTTTAACAAAAAAATAACTTAGAACGCAAATCGATAAATGTAGTGATAGTCTACGTCAATGTGACGCAATGGAGACTTAAAACTTTGGGAATGTCGCATCATAGCACAGCTAATGCTGATAGCGTGAAACTCCGGCCATTCTCAATCGACCATGATCGCCAATGTCAGCTGTGGGAGATATTCCACCATACATCACCGTACACTAATTTTAACATGGTATTGCCATTTCTCCGACAGCAAACTAGTTGGTTCACGCTAGCTTCTATATTATTATGTTAATGACACCAAGGTGTATATATATAGTATTCCACAAAAGCATCATAAAATGATGATGACAATAATAAATAATAAATGTGGAGGGTATATATGGGGTATTTTGCGGTTCAATTTAGAGAACCAATTCCTGGGAAAATAGATTTCGGTAAGACCTGCGAAATGTACACTGGCACAGGTGACACGGTGGCCTTCGGAAAAAATGAGTGGGTGTCATGGATTGGCTAAATCTAAAGTATGGATTGACAGTGCAAAGAGTGGCTCTCTTCAAGCCACACATGACAGGTTTTTTGCCCCACAGTGCTCCACGGCAAACATACAATTGCACACATGTAGGTTATATAGAGCCAAGAAATTGATAGACATAGAATGCAATTATATGTCCACAAAATTCGATAAATGCAAATATCCCCTGTAATGCCTACACGGCCTGTTAGAGTGAGTGCTGTTAGCGAGCACCTATGAAGGCTGCCGAGGCGCAGGAAAGAGCCGTGTGGTTCACCTTTGTGTCTCTAGCGCTGATGTTTATACACACAGCATCGGATAGTAATTTAAGGCTCAGTCAACCGAGCAGAGCCCCAGGACGTTAGCCGTGGCCAGGATTCGAACCCAGTTTGCCGGAGCTTGTAGCACAGTGCGCTAATCACTACGCCATCGCTGCATCATCCTCAGCATCATCGTTATCCATAAATACACTGTTATTTTGAGATAGCTGTGTCGAGCGTTCCTCCTCTCCCCCTCACGACGCTTCACGTCCTACGTTGGAGGTGTCATGAAGCTGTGAAAACCTACATCGTTACAAAAAGACTCTATTCTCTTTGGAAAGTTTGGCCTCAAAGGTTCAATTCTGGATCAACAGGGGCATTTAATGGCTGCAGAAGTATTTAAATCCATCATTTGCTTGGAAAACCAGGATTTAATTTTCTAATTTACTCAGATATTCAATCGTTAGCCCATGTCTTTATTGGTTGACGGTGTGCAAGCCATGGATATTATGTAGCAAGAAGAAATGTTCCCCAGAAGAAGAAAAAAAACACACAGACAGCCTGAGCCAAACAAAAAAGCCATCTGTCTTGTACTGGAGCCTACGCTACATTGGTGAAGCGGTGAGAACGATCAACACCCACCGTGCAATTCAAATTGGCATGCTTACACGGCGCAAATCTGTATCTGAATTACAATTATGTTCGAGAGATTATGCCGGTGCAACGCGGATCCTTTTTCGCGTCGCGATAAGATGCTGGCGTGAAAACCTGGAGTGGATTCTCCGTGCGCATTTGCTCAACTGTTTGCATGTGATGAAAACGAGACTTATACGCTCCCCCTTGCCTGATCCCAAACCCGGACGTCTGCTGTTACATAGCTGTCGAGCACAATGCTCACGCACTCAAGTGCTAACATCGCATTATATCAAACACTGCTCATCTGCCTTTGAACAATGACCTTGCTGTGCCAATATCTATGTGATGCGACTCACGCCTGAGTGGGCACGTTGTGTTGGCCTAGCTGGAACAAGATCATTATTGATCAAAACCACGGGAGGAATGTCGGACGCGCCAGCCAGCTAAACACACATCCACGCCCATAGAGACACACACAGTGCTAGCATGTTATGCTAGCAACAAAGCACAGTGCGGACGTTTATCAACATCAGGACGTCACCGTGTCCATCGATATCACAGTTAACGTTGCGGACCAGCTCCCAATTTGATGGAAAAATAACTTCTTAGAACGCAAAAAATATTTAATCAATAGCATTTGTAAACGGTTACATTTAGAGATACATAAAACATGCATGCAGGCAAGAATTCGCGACGCTAATTTGCATGCTTCGGATTACATCACAGCGCTAGCATTTGTGCGTGTATAGATAAACATTTGTCCTTGTGTACTCAATGATGTTTCAAGAGCTTGCCGTCACTCCTCAAATGTCACAGTTTGTCAATAAACACTGACGTCACGGAAACAGCACAGAATTATTCGACAGCTTTCACGTTAGTTGACTTTCCTGGCAAAGGTCCAAGGTTAACGATACTCTTCTGTTTCACAAGTTCAGCGTTTGCTTCAGTCTGCTCGCGTGACCGTGTCAACTGCTCAAAGACCACGGCGCCACCAGACGTGTAAACATCGCTTCTTCTTCATATCCATTCCAGTTTGGAATACTCTGATGTGATATACTCCTGTGGATTTCTGCCAATATCCTTGCTGCCCTCCCCTCCACGCCCCCTTACGAGATCCATGCATAAACTCGCAGGTGTCCAAACGTCTCCCCACGTTTGCATGGTTGTGGGTTGCACGAGCAGAAGGAATGGATTTTATTTTTTATCCTGCCTCAGCATCAATGTGCCGTGGTTTCTCTTTTGTGGTAATGGCTCCTCACGTGACTAGCCTCTGACTCTTGTATTTTTGTATTGGTGACACCCTGTGATTACTTGCTCAGGCGATAGCTGGTGGAATGAGCTTCACTCGAGGGAGCTCTAGAGGGCCCATCTAGAGTGTATCCACCTCTACCTCCACACATGGAGGTAGAGGTGAACTTGCGACCTCTGGATGGCACATCCAGTGTGCCAACAATGACCCCATGGCAGCATCCCCTTGGCTCTTCTACTTGTTAATAATTAATGTTAACCCAGGAGCGGGGTATAATCATCCATCTTTATACACTAAATACTGCACTTGTCATTATGTTTCTTCATCGCTTAATTGAACTGCATATTTTTTTATGACTCGCTTAAAATATGTCTTCCTTGAAAGATTGGGACTGATTAAAAATGCATAACTCTTAATGGAGCACAGTTTTATGTTGGCACTATTACACATTAACCTTCCTCTGTAATTATATTTTAATAAACGGATTCGTTCATTGCCATGCAGGTTTTATTTGGTTCAGCAGTCCTCCAAAACTGTACGTTTCATTTTATTTTTAAACCCCATCGAATTTGGATTCCACCTAAAACAATGAATGCAGGTCGGATTAAGTCGAAGCAGACATTTCATCTTCATCATCATCCTTAATCAACCCACTGATGGATGAAGGCCTCCTCAAACCACCACCATCCCTCAAGTTCCCATAATGTACTAACATCAGAAATATAGGCAGACAGATTTTAGACTAACTCTACCCAATACCTTCAAAGGATAAATTTGCACGAACAAATCTTGGCCCTACCTATGTTTGTGACAAATCAACCATGTATTGCAGAGGGTAAATAAGCAATGGAAAACTGTTAGATTTATATGTAGCCGTGTACGTAGGTTTATATGCAAGTGTATTTACTTTAGTATGTCTGTAAGCGTGTACGTACGGTGTGTGACAGGAAATACAGTACAGTGTGTGATTTTGGTGACCTCCTTCACTTACGTTTCATCCACGTAGGCAAGTCCAAAGAACTCCTTCTCCTTCAGGTTGAAATGAGACGCAACCATATCCAATAATTCCTTGGCCAAAAGTTTCGGCTGAAACAAAGTATATGCGCGCACACACACACACATTTATAAGCAAATGTCACGAGGGTTAATGTGTATTGAGCGCATCTAACATTTTGCTCAAAATAACACGGTCCATTCAAAGCTTTAACATTTAATTAGCATTTTAATAGCTTTTTACGATCTGCACGCAGATCACAAATATTTCGCAGATTTACGTTTACAACTTTATGTCGAGAATCCTGGTGGGGTGGGGGAAGGCAGTAATTGCAGATCAAGCTCTCTAGAGATTGTGTAATAGCACATCCCTTTGTTTACGGCAATATTCACCTTGGACACATTGAATAATTCTCAATATGCCTGACATTTGTTGAGAACAGAAATACATTCTGGTTTAGACTTATTTAAAAAAAAATTGTATTATAGTGCAAGAATGATTGATCATGGGAGGCGATATGTGGCAAAAGAGAGAGGAGTAATAATGCTTGACACGGCTATCCCAAAAGAGCAGCTCTCAACAGCAATTCTCAAACATCGAGCAGTGAAAAGCTACATCAATATATCCTCAAAATTACAAACTGAGACAAGTGGAACACAGGAATCTGTGCACATATGCTAATTCAAGACATATTGACTTAAGGAAAGTCAGCATATTTGGGCAGAACGCATCAATGGAAGAAACGATGACCGGCAGTAGAGACTAATGACCAAAGATAGATAGATGTTTATTATTACAGCAGAAAAATACCCAGTGAGATTGCAAATTCTTTACGGGGTTCCTGCGAAACAGCAAACATGCAAATTGACAATATATATATAAATAACGAATTAACCAAACAAAAACAAATGATTGTCAGCGAAGGGAAGGCATATGACCAAGACGATGTTCACAGAGGTGATGAAGCAAATTAAATCACCTTGTGAACAGGTACTGGGTTCGACCGCTTGCATTGCTACATTGCCAGACCATGAGTGATGGAGATAGCTTGGAGAGGCCTTTATTCAGCAGTGGATAGATCATGGCTGATGATGATGATGATGGCGATGATTATTTCCATATGAAACAAACCAGTGAGTTCCAAAAATACTTGGAAAGGTTCATTTTTGCTCCATGTTTAAAGAGAACGCTCAGGATTCTGTGTAGACTGTCAAGTGAAATATATCGTCGGGATGCTGGTAACAATGCGTAGGAAACGGGAGACGTGCTGACATCTCTGGTTTTTTTTTATGATGACAGAGAAGTTAGTAAGTGTTTGTTTATGATGGCCTGTGAGGTTTCACCCAAGTAAAACAGTTTAAAGGTTAGGTTAATCGCCCACAGGAACATAGCCAACTGGATGTTATGCGAATGCGTCCATCTCAGAGACGTCATCCTGCTGCCCCATCCGCTCACACCACATATATCACCACTACTTGCTCATTTGCAATGACTTAGTCATATTACAACACGTAGCTCTGAACCTTCTGTGGACCCACATGTAAAGCGAGTTATTTGTCATTCCTAAATATAACACGTTGATTAAAATCGATTCCTCACCCTCATGCATCAATCCATACATGTGAAAGTCAATTATTTATAAATTGTGCAAGGCTATATATATACCCACACATTTAGCTGCCTTGTGTATAAACTGTGCTAGACTCTGAGATTATATACTTATAGCCTAGGCTTAGTTGCTCCATGCATCCAGCATGTATTTTACATATCAAAATGTTCTCATTCATTAAAATAAAAAATATCTAAAATAGTCAAATATTATTCAAAATATTATTTGTATTCTTGACCGACGATGCTTATTGTTGTTTTAGAATTGGAGCAGTTTTACTTCTGTAAGTTCACTCAGGAACAGTATCTTGAAACTCTTCAATGACAGCTGTGGACAAGTAATTTATGTTAGTAAAGTGATTTCAAGGACCCATCATAATAATTATAAGAATATCCATGCCACCAAAATGCAGGTCAATCTACGGTTCAGTCTCCATTCAAATTTTCAATCTCATTCAAATTTCCAATCATTACAGCTTAGCTATATCACGAATAACCTCATAAAAGTCATTGTTGCGAAACTCACCATGACAGACTGTAGATTATGCAATTATTTTATCATTACCTCAAGGCTGTCAAAGTTGAGAACGGCACTTGAAACAACCCTGGCCCTTTCTTGCTGACTGTCAAGCAAGAGACACGTTAAGAATAAAGCACCATATCTGAAATCCAATAAAACTACACTCATTTTAATATCTCCTTTCGACACATATTCAATTCCTTCCCAGTTGAAGTTTTTCCTGAAAACCAATCCATCATCCAAACATCAACTCAGCCGTTTTGATGGAACACTGCTGTTATTTTGAACACTCACCCCGTTTTTGAAAAAGCCACTGCGAGTCCATCTCCAAACTATTTTGCCACGTTCATCATTTAACCGCATGTCAATGTGCCATAATCGCTTGCAAACGCACCTCTGCAGCCCTGCCACCTTGGTTACTGCAATGTTTTCTTTAACGATGACAAGCCGGCAGGACACCATTGAAAAGAATGTTGCATCCATCCATTTTCTAAACCGCTTGTTCTGGTGAGGGTCGAGGCGGCAGCAGTCCAAGGAGGGTGGACCAGACATCCTTTTCCTCAGACAGATTCCAGCTCTTCCTGGGGGATTCCTAGGCGTTTCCAGGCCAGCTGAAGGATATAATCCCTCCAGCGGGTCCTGGGTCGGCCTCCAGGTCTCCGCCCAGTGGGCCGTGCCTGGTAGACTTCCCGGGGGAGCCTCCCAGGGGGCATCCTTACCAGATGCCAGAACCACCTCAACTGGCTCCCCTCAATACGAAGGCGCAGAGACTCTACTTGGAGGTTCTCCCGGATTTCTGTTCTCCTCATCTTGTCACGGAGAGTGAGCCCAGAAACCCTGCGGGGAAACCTCATTCCTGCTGCTTCTATCTGCGATCTCGTTCTTTCAGAATGTTGCAGTGGGTGGTAATTTATACAACCTTAGCTTGAGGTGCATCTTAACATTTATACACAGCCAAGGCTCTTTCTTTACATAACACATCCTCCTTGTAATGTTCCCGTTGTTTACGAGTTCCTCCAGAGTGCAGTTTGGATACATATACACTTGTGTAGACCCTCCAAATGTAAACATTCAGGCAGCTCATGTGCCTCGGGGAATATGCACACAATAACTGGTTTCCTCCCACATATAGCCACACACTCATACATGGAACTGGCATCCCAATGTAGCAGGACCCTGCTGAAACAATCTTTCTTGGGATTCAGCAAGGTTTCCATGTGTAAATAAGAGGGTATTTTAATTGTTAGCTTTGCTATATATTCGTCAAAGAATACACGCTCAGTTAGATGCTGTCTCATGGTGCAATACTTAGCACACTGGACTTGCAATACAAATGTCAATGCTTCGATCTCCCGTGTGACAGTTGAAACAATTGGCCAATTTCTTAAATCCCATCACCTCTGTCCACAACAGCAGTGTAAATGTTTACACCACGGTCGATCGGCAGGTCATGTGTGGTGGGGGAAAATGTGGGTAGTCCGACATCTTCCAAAATCTGTGGCCAGTGTGAAAAAGTACGCCAAAATATCCTCTAGCAGGTTTCTATAGATCTCCCTCTTGAGCAGCGGTTCTTAACCCGGGGTACAAGCCCCCCCTCACGGTGCAAGAGTTTTAAATTTATTGTATAATATATGTAAAGCATTATATATGTATTTATTAATAAGGGGTGTGAGAACATATGTGGAGAACCAAAAAGGTGCAGGCTGCAGTAAAGGTTAAGAACCACTGCTGTAAAGCCTTCAAGCACGTCGTGCTAGGAGGACCACTTTGCGGCTCAACGCTGTCTGATTACCGTTCTCTGTCGTTGTTGGTTTGTCGTTCTCTCCGCTGCCTTGTGCGGCGCTTTGTGGCCCTCGGATGGAAGGCTCTCTGTGGCTGCTACTGTTATTGTTTTGATTTTTCTGCTGTCTTTATGATCTATGTCCTATGGTTTATCGTGGTTGCTTGACTCAGTTTATCTGTCCTGATGTTACTGACATGCCGTTCTCTCCGCAGCCTTGTGCGGCGCATTGTGACCCTCGGGTGAAAGGCGCTCTATAATAATAATTTAATTTTATATAGCGCCTTTCACCCGAGGGTCACAAAGCGCCGCACAAGGGCCGCGAAGAGGACGGCATGCCAACAACGAAAGAATATAAACAATAAAAAACAAAGCAACAGAAAATTAATGATTAAGGCTACTTCGAATATACTGCAAGGTCGTGAAACTGGCAATCTTAAGAGCGGCAACATTCTGCCAGCGTCGCCTAAGATGGCCGTCACTTCCTCGAAGACAAACACGGAGGGAGACAGGCAGGGAGGGGGAGCGACATGGGGAGACATAGGGACACAGAGACAGGAAGACAGAGAGACAGACACGAGGGGGAAACAACGTGTGATGGTGTCATGTACCCGAGTGCCTCCTGCCTCTAACGCTGGATCCTATCACCTACCCCCCCCTACCAGGTTTGTCTGAGGAGCGGTGACATGCGTTACGTGCTTACGTCTGTGGATTGACGTCCTTACGTCAGGTTGGGGGCGTGGAAGAATTTGAACTGTACGCGCGTGCACTGTTCACAGTGCGTTGTAAGTTTTAATCCGTTATTATTTTGAAAGACGCTCATTCTCCACCTGAAAGTGGACGGGGAAGCGCCGTTTCAACTACAAGGTAATCACCATCCGGACGGATTTCTGCGTCGGGTTTCAATGTTGTGTGTCTGTGTGGGTTTGCTTGCGCAGGGCTAAGACATGCCCCTGCCACTCGGCCACTGTTAGAGACGGGAGCCAGCGTTAGAGACTGGAGCCAGTGGCAGAGACGGGAGCCGGTGTTAGAAACGGGAGCCAGTGTCATAGACGGGAGTCAGTGTTGTGTCGCAGGAATCCCGCATACAGAGCTTGCAAGCTCACTGGTAAAGTACATAGTCAGGCTCTGTTTATGAGTTAATTTCACTGGTAAGTAATTTTATGCCGTAACAATCAACATATATCTTAACTGTTAGGTCTGTTAGACCAACGGCTGCAGGCGGGGCGTCTACGCACGTGCACTGTTGACAGTGCGTTGTAAGTTTGCAAAACATTGCGGCGTTTATAGCCGTTATTATTATTTTGAAAGACGCTCATTCTCCGTCTGAAAGTCGACGGGGAAGCGTCGTTCTAACTACCTGCCAGCGACCAGGGCGGTTGTGGTAATCACCAGTGTTAGATACAGTAGCCAGTGTTGTGTCGCAGGAATCCCGCATCCAGAGCTTGCAAGCTCACTGGTAAGTATTTTATGCTGTAACAATCAACATATATCTTCTTCTTTGCGATTCTTCGAAGCGCGATGTTAAATTACAGTTTCCCATTTTCTTACACAGCCCCTTGCATTTTCATTGAACTCCGCAA
>JAZEWU010000014.1:5408617-5447477 GCA_036362915.1 Geotria australis
AATGCTATTATTATTAAATAGAGGTAAATAATTGTAATTGTGATAACCCTCCCCTAATGAGCACAAAAGTGGTGCTAAGGCAGATCCTGCATGCGGAATTGTGAAACCGATACACGTTTTATGAACCACACCAACAATATCATGCACAGATATTACAATCCGTTGTTTTACATAATATTGTGTATTACGTGAGAAGATTGGTAAACCTGAGGCTAGAGGAGTGGCACATGGGAACCATTGAAAATTGTGTTTCCCTGCCACAGTAGTAAATATAAAGATAATAATCTCACGGTGCAATCCAAACAGGGCTTTCCAGTTTTTCAACAGGAAGCGTTGCCAATCCAGTTGCTATGGACTCATTGGCAACCTTACATTCTCCTCCCGCACATGTGGCATTGGTACTAAGTGGCTCCGCTTGTTTGTAAAGTCCATGGGAAGCTCATTTTCTATCTCCTTTACAGCAACGTTTAATTTGTGCTGACAAATAATTCACAAGTATGCCATGAATAAAACGGAAGACGTGACAACGTATAAAATTACAGCTGTAATGGCTACGTGTACGTCAAAATCTTGTTAAAACTCCCAGCTACCATTTAGCAGGTGACGTATTTAATTTCGTCTCATATTTATGCCACAGTATCGCAAGTGGCCGTATAACATTATTTTACAAGCTAACGTCGCAAGGAGATTTACAGTTTATTCCTAGCGTATTTTCATTTATAAAATATTCACGCACGCACAGGACGACTGATTAATGGGAAAACAACATTTTAAAGAAAAAAGTACCAATGTAGTCAGACGTGATGCTGCGGGAGCAATTGCTGTGCTCAAAGCGATCGTTAGCAACGATTTTATATTTTCTGATCTATTATGTACGATATATAATCAATATAGTAGGTGTTTTCTTTACAACACATTAAGGCATATGTAAAAATGTGAGCGTAAAAGTGCAGCCTTAAAACTAGTTGTTCATGCTGGGGAAACGGCCTCCATCAGGATGAACTCTAGAAAGCTCCTTCTACAAGGTTGCTTAGTCTGGCGAGACCTGGTTGAGGAGACGTGAGATTTCCCACACTTTGCTCCACCACTAGCAACCTGCCGATCCACACACTGTTGAACCCATTTATACTGATGGACAGATGTGGGAGGCTTAAAAAAAACACACACACACTTGCACCATTGTTTCAATTGCCACCCTGGGAGACCAAACCTTCTCTGGGTGCCACATTAAGTGGTTCGAACCATTACACCACAGCACCATCCCCACCCAAGGACTATATAACATAAACAAATACTGCAGTAATAAGTTATGACAAACCAATATTCACATGTGATAATACTCGATACACATTTGTAAAACAAGTGGAACCTGATGTTACACTTTTATTTTGTCGTGCTGGCACGCAAAGTTCATCTGCGATGTAATAATGTTGTGTTTACTAGTTTGCAGCGACTTGTACTCATTTCCTGCCAAGAGCTGGGATTAAAGTTTGGCCCACGAGCATATAATATGATGGTTAAATTATCCACAGAATTCCATCGGTCGAGTTTTTACTTTAATTGCTTATTGAGAAAGAAACTGTTGAAATCTATGGGTCACTAGGACCTGTTATTATGTCAATATTCATTGGTGTATCAACCTCAAAGTATGAGATTTTAAAAATGGTACTAGATATAATAACACAAGTAAATGATCATTACAGGGTATTTAGCAACTGCTACAATACCCACGGTGAATTTTGTTAAATTCCTCAAGTTGACTGGGCAGGTAATCATTGACTGCACGTCAACTAAGGCAATGACAACTCTATGATATCGAGCTATGTGGAATGACACTTTTAACAAAATAACACCTTGTACACGTGTACATCCATTCGACACTGATTGAACAGTAATATTCAGTATGCTGTGTTTGCATGGGTGGTACATTTGCTGCCAAGCTCTCACCTAAACCATGTGAATGAGCTGTTGTGTTTTGTTGAACAAATTCACGAAGCTAACATTCCTCGTGCCTTCACGAATTATAAACATCACTGTCTGGCAAGTGTGTGACCTTGAACAAACGCTCCGTTTCACAATGGTCAATGCCTCTGGGACGTACACATGTTAACATTACCTATCTGGTCGTCTTCCTTCAGCGGCCACGTGTGTACGGGCCCTACAACTGACCTCAAAACCACACATGCCATTTAGCAGGTGGGTCTCATTTGGTCGGAAAGATAAAGAAGGAAATGCACGTGCCCGGTTTAGGCCCGTCTTCTGAAGTCGGTCCTTTCCCACGCAGTGAGCTCCCTTTGCATTTTTTACTCAAACCCGTATTTTTGAAATCCTGATGACAAACCAAACATGGGCGGGATTTATTTTTGGATATTACCCGGGGGTGAAGAGGTTTTCTATATTTAAAGCAAAAAATAGAAGGGATAAAAAGGCAGAGAAAGGTATTTTTTTCTCTCCAAATATATCCACAATCTTCCAAAGGTGTACCGTCACTTTTGGACATGTACGGCGCAACATCCTCTTTAAAGAAGATGCAAATCCCCCGTTACATGAAACTTTCTATTCCAAATATGTATCGGAATCACATTGGAGAAAAATAAACTGTTCTTTCTATTTACTATTATTTTTTTCAGTCGATGTTAAAATGAAATTTCATTAAAATATCCTCACATGAGTTTTTTAATAATCTTGCATAAGGTGTGTGATGAATATGTACTCTATAGGGTACATACATAAACACAACTGTACTGATGTCGGTTTTCACAGCTAGATGTATGAGAATTGCTCTCCATAGCTGTTCTTTCGGGATACCCGTGTCGAGTGTTCCTTCTCTCGCCTTCGCAACGTTTCGCCTCCCACGGTGGAGACATTTAGAGGCGCTAGAGGTATATCCAATATTCTTCCAGTGTGGGAGGCAAAATGAGAGAAGAAACACTCGACTCGGCTATCCTGAAATAACAGCTATGGAAAGCAATGCTTATAAACATAACTATTGTCTATAGTGTCTATACAAAATATATTAAAAAATCATATTTCGGACCACGATTTTCTATGTTAAAAAGCAACTTCAACATAGCATTAAATATATCTCTATGTCGCAAGCATAACCACATGCATGTTTGTGTCAGAACATGCCGTACCAAATGAAGAGTAAAGCAATGTCAATGTTTGTGTGAAAATATCTTGCCAAAATATTTAGACCAGCCCTCCCTCACAACTGTGCACATATATACACTGCATACTTTATTTGGTTACCTTCATGTTGGGCATGCACATTAAATGGACCATAGCACATTTAGCTAAACAGTGATTATTAACGTCCAGAAAGTGTTGACTCCCAAGTAACCAGTCTCCACAGGAGCTGGCTGCACAGCAAGAATGGCCCACCTTGTGCGCCCAATATATAGGGTGGTCCAGATGTCTTGTGACCCCCATTTAATTGACATCGAACATGATTTTTTCCCTTTGCTAATTTTTTTTTTTAATAACCCTTACATACTTATTTCAGATTGCTACATTTTGCATCTCATTTTTATAATGCTTACATTACATTACGCACCAGCTGGCATCCTAAAATATAACGTTTTTGAGAATTGTATGGAGGTCACAAGACATCTTGGCCACCGTGGATAAGTGTTTTGGACAACGCTTACCTGCACCAGGAGTTCCAACATACGGCCGTCCAGGAGATGTACGTGACATCGCCGGCCCTCGGCCATCTGAAATAGAGAGGCAGCGACAACCGTTGTTACAGTGACGGACACTCTTTCAGTGGACAATATATATATGTTCATATGTTGTCTATGTGTGTGCGTGTCTGTTCACGGTGAAAAGTGGTGGGGAAGCGGTTATCCCGCAGCGCTTGCAAGGAACCTGGCAATACAAATTCAGTTCCCGCTCCTGGCTAACATCAGTCATGAATATCTGAACCGCGGCCTGCATGGGCCTTCCCTCCCTCGATTCAGCCTTAAATGATTATCTGGTGCGGTTCGTGTGTAAACATCGGTAGATAAAGGTGGTTGGGCGTGGTGGTGGCCATGGCACTCCCTCATGTGCTATGCCGACCTTCACAGGCACTCGCTTACGGCACTTTTTCCCAACAGTCTGAAAGCGATATATGTTTTGTGTTTACAGCGGCAATATACCATTGTGTAGCTTTGTGCGAGGTCACACAGAGATATGTTTTATGAGCTAATTCATCTAAAGCAAGAACCTTGGGAGAAATATTGTAGTTATTGGCCACCCCTCGTGTTGAAATTGTGAAATTATTCCAAAGCTGTGGCAGAGATATATGCATTGTTCCTGTTAATGTACAATCCTTAATAAGCAATGATAATATGATTGTATTTGGGTTCCGATCGCACATATATAAATACAGTACTGTATTATACCGGTGTGTATATATACAAGGATACAGGATAAAAAGTACACACACACGTACATGTAAGTCTTGTTTATGTGAATACGGAAATTATTAAAGATGAACAAGAGATTTTTTATTCTTAAGTCAATGAGGAAAACGTAACGCTTCAGCCTTTATATTGACTGGCCCTCTTTCCACAAGCATTCTCTCCTTATCACCGGACAAGACAAGCCAAGGGGTGTTGAGTTGCCCAACATTAAGAAGAGGCTGCTATCTGACGTGACAAAAACCATAGATTAATTTTCAGAATACTAATGTTTTTCCTTTACCCAGACCAAAATAACACATTCTTCAGGCTTTAGGGATATTTTGTGGTGCACTGTGGTGAAGTGCATGCTGCTAGAGTCAAGTAATTTAAATCAGCTTAAATGTATTCCGTATTGGCTTTCAGTAGAAATGGAAAGTAATAGGTTTAACCCATATGAGTCATTGAGTTATGAATTCAAATATCAACATTGCATCCTGATCAAGTGCTTAGGCAAGAAACCCGCATTAATAATCATAATAATGAAAAAGTGTCAGCTCTACTTTGAAACGTTGCAGCGCAGCTCTGTTTCTGGCCTCTGCTATATCCAACCCTTGCACTCGCGCAAAGGAAAAATGAACAAGAGCATCTGGGAAAGGAAACAGGCAGTCAGCGGCCAGGGCCTGGGAAACTGAAAATGTTATTGCAGCACAGCTGGCCTTCCTGCTCTCAGAGCTCGGAACATTGAACACCAACTCGTGCAGGCAGATAGCATGCAGTGTTTCAGCTTGGAAGTCTGAAACCCATCCAGACCAGGATATCCCTGGACAAAGTGACCTCCTTACCCGACCTTAATCATAAGCACTCCACCCTATCTGGACCAAGATGCACACAATGCATGCAGACACACCATTTCAGGGTGTGGACAAGGGCTATAAGCAAAACACCTATGTTACTATGCAGGCCAGCACGGCCCATGAAGGGAGTGGTGTAGCCAGCATCATGCTTGGCCGCCGTTGTATCCCCAGTATTGATGTTTGCACATTGCACCAGGTATTCATTTGTAGCCGTGTCAACCTAGGGGAGACCCGAGACCAGTTCAGGTAATCATCACTAATGTTATCTGTTGCTAGCACTCAAACTTGATAAGCTGGTTTCGTCCCACCAATGCGCTAACCACTGCATCACCGTTCCACACATGGCCACATGCACACACTACATATTGAATAACGCTCTAAAATCAGATTAAGAATCCTAGGTCAGTGGTAGAGTGGTCATATACCAGATAGGAAACGCACGACTCACACAAAGGCAAGGATTTGTCTGTCTCAGGGCTACCCAAGATCCCAGATCATTATCATATACAATGTGAAAATTCCCATAAGATGGACCATTTCTATATTAATGTTATTTACTATTCACTTGGTAACTGTTGCAGTCATCAACATTATGCCATGTAGGGGACTGTGCATTTTTTTGTCGAGAGTTAATTTTCTCATGACCTGTGCTCAACTATGAGCTGCATTCCCCCAACATTTTTAATGGGCACATGTTTGAAAGACAAACATTTGCATTCCTTAAAGTAAAAGGCCAGCAAGGCTATTGAAAATACACAAAGAAGCAAACCATACAACGATGTATCAGCGAACAGACTACCACATTAAAGTGCTCACATGATAATAACAGACATCAAATTCACTAAATCTTGCGAATGCATAACTACACAAGAGAGAGAATGTAGACACATAGGTCCACAATATTTACGAGATGCGTTTTAGAAAAACTTTGTTGGTTAATTTGTACGTTTGATGTATCGCAGGAATCCCGCTTTCAGAGCTTGCAAACTCTGGTATGTTTTGCTGTCATAATAAACATCTATCTTATCGAACGTCTATTTAAGGCCAAATGCCCTTCCTGACGCCCACCTCCTTTAGTCAGAGGGTCTTTGGATCTCTATTTCTCTGGAACTTCCACCCAGGAGTGTTTGACTCCAGGTGACATAGCGCTGGGATTTTTCTGAACACACAACAGAGGTGGGAGAATTTAAGCAAGTTGTACCATTGTTCCAACTGTCACGCCGGGAGATCTGCACTGCAAGTTTGTGTGTTCGCCATCTGTTCTGCGTAGGTTTCCTCCTGCTTCTCCGGTTTCGTTCCACAACTAGAAAACACTCATTAATTAATTGGCCGATAACATTATAATGTTTAGGAAGCAATGTCTGGTGGGTTGGCGCCGGTTCGCTGCCTGGCTGACTCTCCCCTCCTTCTCTTCGGCTTCCTCGCGCCTCCATATCCGTGTCTCATTCATGACCACGCGTGGAATTTGCACGCGTTATAAATTCTGCTATTGCTATTATTAGATTAGTAATTTATAAACACAACCATTTATCTTCCAGGCGCCACAGTCAAGATGCAACATCTTGTTTAGTCTTTAATCAGTCAAGGCTCGAGATTACATTCCAGTGCAAACATCCATTAATGTTTCCACAAAACTATGCATAACAAGCAACAAAAACGGTGCACAAAAGGTAGTTTCTTTTCCATCTTGCAACATGTGGCTAAAGATAGTTAATTTCCATTCAATTGTGACATTTCACAAAGTACTTTTAAAGAACAAACATAGCTTTACATGACTTAGTTCGGGCATCGTACTTGCGGTCACAGTCATTATTTGAACGATGAGAGCACTACATGAGATAACATGCAGTCTAATGTACAGAGCATGATTCAGTTATAAATGCCTTTGAGTTTGGTCTCTCCTAGAATTATCGCCTCAGCACTTCAGGAAAAATGGGTGCAGTATAATTCAAAGTGCATGCTTGAATATATTATGTGTACGACCTGTATGGGTCTGAAGCATGGCAGTGGTTCGCGTGGTGCACTATGAACCCGACACCCTGAGTTTTAGTCCTGGTCATGGCTAACCTCAGTGGCGATATATGATCACTGAAAGATGTTCTAATGACCGTTACACTTTAACTTAGAAAGGAATGTCTTGTGAATGGAACAGAATTAAATATTGTTCCATGCACGAGTATCATTGTTAATAAATACAACTTCCAAATGTGGTATTTAATTCCAGAAAATTATAACTTTGGGGCATGCCTTAAACTGCTTAATTAAAATATGGCAATAAATATACCACATTGTTAACCTGGTGGCCATTGCTTTGTAAATGCCTGCAGTCGATGGCATGAGCAGAGTTGCATTTGTCTGGTAAAACAGACCAAACTACATAATTATATCTTTCTAAGTGGATATTACTTCATTTTCTCTGTTGTATGATTTTTCAAAAACAATCATCGACCAAAAAGTCACGAGATTGTAATACTATATGCACGGAAGCGGAATATTAAAATTTGGAAAATTAATGTTGCTCTCATGCAATTGCACGTACTGTACTGCACTTCCATCATTTACAAACAATATGCGATTTCCAAATGCTGCGTAAAATGGTCACATAATTATTCCCAGATATTATCAGAAAATTGCTTAAATTCAATCTAAAGCATAACATTACACTATAATTGAAAACCATTATAGTCTTTATTCATAGCTTATCTGCTGGACATTGCACACGGCCAGACCACGGCCCACTGGCTGCACACATCCCTCTCGTCGTTTGTTTTGTTTAAGCCCTGAACACCCTCATTTAACCTCAATCAATACACCTTTCACAGTCCCTCGCGCCTTGCACTCAACGCTGAACACTTTACCTACAAGTCCACAAGCCACAGGAAATAATAAACCGTGCTTTCAACACACACACACACACAGGACACATTAATGCAAGCTTACGTTACGTGGCAACGGATGAACTATCATCCCAATTGCGCCAACCTAGGGTCGCTCCCTCCAACGTTGTCAACAGTTGTGGGTGTCGTGTATTTTCATCTTCCTGAAAAGGGTCCAGGCTCCTGATTGTGAACGAACGCAACTGAATACTAATGACAATACGAGCACTCGTGAAAACGAGTTCGGGACACACAAGCCTCTGTTAAATAAACGAGACATTGCGACTACATTATAATAATAATAGCATTTATATACCGCCTTTCACCCGAGGGTCACAAAGCGCTGCAGTCGTCAGTTTGAATTAACCAACAATAACAATGGCGATGGGCTCCGATTGCGGAGTCGAGACAATTCTACAATCCATGCCATTTCCATGTGGTATCAACCTTCTTCAGGGTATAAATGTCCCTAAGCAATATCTTGTAGAATTATTGTGTTGTTGATGTCTCCAACGCCTGAAGATGCCTTCAATAAACATCTATCTATTGCCCGCGCCCCATCCAGTTTCTGAGGGGTTGCGCAATCAGAGGGGAGGCTGAGCTCGTCGCTGCCTCACCTCTCGTCTCTCCCTGTATTTGCAGCGCAGCGCCGCAAATGTGGCGATTTTGACAATAAAAAATGATTGGAATCATACAGAAAAGACATTCATAGCACAGATCAGTGGAAAAATCTTCATATTTTTAATTTTTTTATGATTACTTATTTTAGTTGTCATAACAGCTATTTTAATTTGAGAATGACAGGTGAGGCTCTGCATCCCCTGCCTGCCCCGACCGCACGTCCCTGCAGTGTGGTCCTGATGGGGCATTAATCTAGAATTATCACTCCTTTCAGGGTAGGAAATAATATTACTGATCTGTATTATTGCATGTTGCCAGTGCTTGTTCATATTAAAATAATAAACACGCACTGTTTACACTGCATATAACTTTGTCTCCTCCGCAAAAATAAATAACTTGCACCCCAAACACACCGCCCAATGTAATGCTGGCATTCACTCTTCAAAACAACTACAGTACATTATCATTCATACTGTGCTTTGTTTAATGTGTAGGCTTGTAAAGATATAAATGCTTCATAAAACTATTACAGGCTATAAGTAAAACAGGCTACATGATGGCATTTATTAATTGTGTTTATGCATTAACTGCACAAACATTTCAACTGGGCCCATGTTAGTGCAGAGAACAAATATGGTAATTGACCAGTAAACAGTGCAATTTAAATTGCTTTTCATAGCTGTTCTTTTGGGATAGCCAGGTCGAGCGCTCCCCCTCTGCGACGTTTCGCCTCCCACGTTGTAATCATCATCAGGCGTCCTGAATTTCGAGTGTGGGTGAAGCCGACCATGCTGTGCAATATATATAGCCCTCTGTGTTGTTCTGACGTCAAAAGGCTTTTGACGTCAAAAAGCAGCTTCACATCAGAACAACACAGAGGGCTCTATGTATGGTAAAGCATGCTCGGCTTCTCCCAGACATACTCGGAACTCATAATGCCTGAAGATGCCTCCAGCTCTGGAGGCGAAACGTCGCGCTGTATAGAGGGGGGGGGGGTCACTCAACACGGCTATCCCGAAAGAACAGCTTTGAAAAGCAACTGTCAAACATCAAGCTGTGAAAACCTACATCAATACAAACAGTGCAATTTTCCAGTTTTTTCCAAACAAGTAGTAGTATTGGGCAGGGTATTAAGTAATTTCATAAACCTTGAATAGCTGGCCTCTCAGTGGATGTGATTATTTTGCTCTAATGAACCACTTATTTGCGTTCCTGGATTAATGAAAATTATGTAGGAAAAGTCTGATCATGTTTATTAAAGTTTTAAGCTGAAACAAATGATTCTGCATGAAATTAACAATTCGTTTTCCTTTCATGACCACGCAAACACGTTTGTTTTATTTTACAAATGCCGAGGGCAAGTCTGCACATTTAGCGCCAATTTAATTGGTTTCCTTATTATTTCGGCGATAATCTAACATTTCCATAGTGTATCCATACAGAATTCTATTTATTTATAATCTCATCTCATTATCAGAAACCGCTTAATCCTGTACAGGGTGGAGGTGAGCCGGAGCCTAATACACAGGGTGCAAGGCAGGGCCATACCCTGGATGGGATGCTAGTTTATTACAGGGCACCGGGGGCAATTTAGTCAGCAGGCCAATTAACCTATGCAGCAGCATGTCTTTGGACTGTGGGAGGAAACCGGAGCGCCCGGCGAAAACCCACGCAGACACGGGGAGAACATGCAAACTCCACACAGAAAGGCACCCGAGCCGGGATTCGAACCCAGGTTCTTCTTGCTGTGAGGCGGCAGCGCTACTCACGGCTACACAGTCGTGCAGCCCCTATTTATTTATAATAATACTTATTTTGACCCTGTGTTAATCGACTTCTGTATCCGGGCTTCCGTAAACCGTGCAAGACCAGTTCGGCTGTCACTCATCAGTGATGTTGGCTGTGGCCTGAAATTAAACTCAGCTTGCCGGCTTTACAGTGCAAACCACTAACATCACCCTCACCCCGAAATGTTTATGTAAGAGTCAGAGAAAAATACAGAGCCATAGAGACGAACATATAGTTAGCGCAATCTGCATGGTACAAAGGAGGACAGTTTTGTGGCTTTGTAGTTTTAAAATGCAATCGCAGCCATTGACCAGATCTACACGGCACAGTTTCCCTCAGGATTCACAATCGGCATCACTACTGCCTGCATCCTCCACTGACCTAATTAATTTAATGCGGTTACTTAAAGGATTGCATATTTGGGGACAGTGTGCTTTATATTTACTTTGTATAAACTAATTACTCATAAGTGGGACATGCAGCATGTATTTTTTATGTTTGCCAAAACGAGCTATCAACAGCGTACGACTTAAAAGGAAATACAAATAAATAAAACATGGGATCTCAGTCTCTCGCGTTTAAAGTTTACAATTCGAATCTGCAACCGAGAAGCGAGGAGAGAGTGCTAGTGCGATCCCATCGTGGTTGGGCACATCCCATGTGAAGCAACCATCATTAGGAACAATTCACTCTGATGTCAGAAAGGCTTTTGCACACAGTCGTGTGCTATTAAAGCATAACCGAATACATTTGCAGCCTGCCAGTCAAATTCCTTGCCATTTTGGTGAGAGCCAAATTATATTCTTGAACACCCTGCCTTACTGTCAATCCCAAGAAGTATATAGAAAGTGTCATTTCTAACACAGAGAAAGATATATACATTTTTATTGAAAAACATTGCGTATAGTCTATTCGTTCTTGAGCCGCAGTTTTTTTGGTATTTTTTCAAAGGAATTTAATACAGTTCTCTTTCTGCACGCCACATATCCAATGAAATGTACGGCCCTTTGTTAGTCTAGTCCTGGATGAAGGCCTCCCATACCCTGTCAGGAGGGTTGTTTGAACATAATTCACCATACTGGCTGGTGAATTGGGAAAAAGGCCAGAGCAGGACCACATCAACACTGATGTTAGTCGTGGATGGGAATCAAACCCAGGTCACCGGGTACATAGTACGGTGCACAACCACTGCCGTTTGTTGTATGGGAGGAATTCCACTTCCAGAGTTTGCACGCTCATTGGGTATTTTATGCTGTAATAATAAACAGCTATCTATCACTGCCACCTAATCTGCACCTCTGCTCACAGGTGCCTTTGAGATATAATGCCATGCATTAAAATGGTACTTATATGTACTGATATTAGCATTTTATATTCGAAACAGACAAAAGCATCTTGGGTTGAAGTCATGTGCTCTGAACTAGCCTACCTTGCAACAAAATGGAGGCATTTTCAGGCAAAACTGTGACAATTTGTGTGATCAGATATGCAAATTGTGGGTCAAAAACTTTCAATCACAATTCAAATAAGTAGTTCGATCAGAAAAATGTTGTTAAAAATATGCATCCTCCTTAAAAATCTGTAGTCTTGCCAGCATGCCTGGGGCTAATCATCCACAGCTGTTCATTTATCCAATGACCTGCTTGCTATGTGCCTTTTCATCCGTGAATATTGGCCTAACAGGGCAGAACTGGAACTGGAATTTCTTCACAAACATTTTAGGCACAGGATAATTTCCACAAATATATAGTTGAACTACTATTTTCTTTACTCTTTCGAAAACATAATCTTTACCTCCATTTAAAAAAGATAAGCCTGTTTATAAAATGAGATGCCTCAAACGTCGGAGGCAAAAAGTCACGAAGGAGAGAGAAGGAACACTTGACATGGCTATCCTGAACGAACAGCTATGGAGAGCAATTTTCATACATCAAGCCGTACATCTGTTTGTAAAATATCAGCTTTCATTATCCATTTGGTATAAAGTTACTGAGAGAGGATGCTTTGGTGCATAAACTTGCTTGTGCATAGAAATAAATGCTTTACAACCGGTGTCCATGATTATAATTTTTCTTTCACAATGCATAACCTACAGACATGTCTGGAGCAACGATGGCCACAAGAGCAAAATGCATTATAAATTCAACAATAGCAAATGCAAGGCTTTGTCAGGCATTTTAAAATGTTCGCCACTTTATACAAGGCTGTATGTACCCATAATGCAAGAGAGGCAATCAAGCTTAAAGGTCATTTTGAAGTGGACAGCGTGCACAATGCATAAAATATTTACCCAAGAATATGAAATTAAAATGTACATTGCAGAGCGTCCGCAACAGATCTTCGATTTAATATTCCATACGCAGTTTACATGTTTCTGTTTAAATAACATAAACAAAAAATTGACACACAGGTAAAGGACACCTATAAAGTAAGTTTATTAAAGTCTTCTTCTTTGCGATTCTTCGAAGCACGATGGCTAGCTTCTGGACATGGTCGTCTTTCAGCTTGGCTTCGAAGTGTTTGGTAGAATTCGCAGGCAATACCAAGTACTACCTGACAGGGATCGCGACGTGAACGCTTCTACCTTGACCCCCAGTTTATTAAAGTAAAAACGATTTTGTCAGCTGTAAGAACTGAATACAGCAAGATGCGGAATTGGGCTTATGGTTTAACTTCTGACCTTTGATATAAATGCACGTAAAATTGGGCATTTTACAAAAATTGCAAAAACCGAAAGAAAATTAATGCCACGTGCATGAACAGAAAAACTGCAGCTGAAAACTAGATTTGTTTTACAATTGCAAACTGGAAATCCAGACATTTCTCAATACCAAAAGAGAAAATACAGAAAATAATGTAATTCCCTTTCCACCATTTCCCAACTGCCAAGGCAATTGTCGTGCACTTTAAAAATAAACCTTGTCTTGTACACATTATCATGTTGATGTTGCCATACAAACCTCCCCAATGACACATGACTAACCAACAAATAAGTTCACCAAGGTCATTAAGGTTTAAAACGTCCAGGAATAAGGAAATAAATCACGAGGTGAAAAGAATGTGTCCGCTATTATGTTTTGTTGTCAAACATTCTAATGAAAGGCAGTTGTCAACACATTGAACCATTGTGCAATAATCTTTTATTATTTTAAGTCCAAGGCACGGATAAAATGGTGAAAAGCCCATGGGTGCAATGCAGCAGGTACAGATGACCCCAGGAGATAACATGCTCTCATGCCACGTTTGTTCACACCCAGTTTGGTATGTATTGTGTCCTGCATTATTTATCGATTGTAAAATGTGCATGTATTATTCATCGTGGATATTTCTCTTTACCTTTCAAAGTGATGTTCTATGCTAGCCTTACGCATGTACGACCGAGCATACCCGTTGAAATGTAAAGTTTTAACTTCCAACGTGTAATTATTTTATATACTTACACAATATACACTGTAGAAAAAAAATGCAATGTTCTTTCCGGTTAACCGTGTCAAACGATCTCGACACGACAATCCACGAAGAACAGCTCCGAAGAGCAACCATCATGTATCGAGCCATGAAAACCTACATCAGTACAATGTCTATCAAGGTTATGTTTGTTCCAAAATGATACTGTAGCTTCGCTACCTCTCTTCTTGTTTGGCCTATATTATATTACAAATGAATGTAATTATATCCTCAGCCCCAGAAAGATGAACCATGAATTAATTTACTTTCCAAATATTGTGTCACTCTGTCAATTTCTTATGATTCTTTCACCAATTCTAACGTGGTATTTTAAAAATAAATAAAAACTCACACATGCATGTAAAGGACCCGTTCTACGAGAATGACTGCTTCCTCAGATCCATGCTGTGTTAAATGGCCATATCGCAGGAACAAACATTTTCTCTTCAGCTTCTTCATACACCGCCTAACTTTGGAATCAACGTTCATCATCTCTTTTCCCACTTTCCCATAACCTCATTAAACTCAAGAAACGTGTTGGCTCTAATCTGCTAGACCATCCTTACAGTAGCACTCTTAGTTCCTGTCTCGTTGGGGTTGTGTTCCGCGACGGCAAATTACAAAATGATATTGCGTGCCACTCTTCCACACGAACTCTATTGCAATGTGTGATTGGAATAATTCCTGTGCATAGTCCTCACATAATCTTATTTAAATGTGAGTTTTAATAACGCCTGGCACTGTCCCAGTCATAAAAGCTTTGATATCAGATGCCAGCAACCTGTCAAAGTGACACCGGATCAGCCAATTATTGCACATTGATCGCTTTCATGTGACAAGGCAAGGTCGTAAAAATGGCAACAGCAAGGACGGGGCTTATGAAACCCACCTGCCATTTTCATGTTTACAAACAACGAGGGCCTTTGGCTATGAACCTGCCATTCAATTGGATCTTTACGTTAAAATCTATAAAAAGGTTTAGTGCGCAGTCTTTCACGTGAGTGAAATGTTTTCCGGAAGCGCTACCCACTACGCCACCGTGCCGCCCAATACTAATAACAATGAAATGTTAATAATTCAGGAAATATTTAATGAGCCTTAATACTATTTTTTAAAAGGGTCCTGTATTATCGTTTGGCCACTTATATATTAAGGAGTGTTATTGTATTACTGCATTTTATAATATTGATCAGCAGACACATATATCACCAATTAAAACAAAACTGTTACACTACTGTACTGAAGATTTGTTATGAAAATTTTATATTTACCGTAGTACATTTTAATTACAGTTTTAATGTTCTCATACGTTGAACCACTCTCGATTTCACATTACAAACAAATAATATCGTCTCAATAAGCCACAGGCTACTCTAAGGAGGGTCATGCATCGAGATGTTTGGCCAAGGCAATAGTGACGACTGTATTGTGTGAAGAAACCAAAGCACATGATAAGACCCCACAAGTATAAGAGAATGTCACCAATAGCTTACTCACGGATAGGCTAATGAACCCACATGTTGTTCTGCCTTTTGACCACCTCACAATCCATCGTACTCAAAATAGATTATGCTCAGGCATAAAAGACAAGTGATTATTATTACCAGGGTTTTATCACGGATTTTTGTTTCAATTGTATTTGTGATCGTCTCTGACAGTCTATATGTTCTACGGTACAAAATGTACAGAATGAAGCTGCATTAAATCACCATGCGGCAGGTTGCACAAACAGGTAAAACTTGTTTAATGTGTTGAGGCCACAGCCATGAAAAAAATGATTCCCAAACCACAAATTTCACATGTCAGACATATGCTCTAAACACAACTGTGAGCTTAAATACACAATGATACACCATTTTATTTAGCAGGTGCAATAAATATTTTTTCCGGCATAGCTATTGACAGTCAAAAGTAATAATACAACTATTATAACCTTTTGTCAATCCTCTGCTCGCTGAAGGCCTTCCCATGGCTTTCAGTAATTAAGGCTGTTCGCCATGCTGGCCATTGCAGGTTAGCGAAGTGTGCGGGTATGTTCATGAATCACTCGCCATTGATGTTTGCGCGGAATCAAACTCACGTTGCCAGGTTCATATGTCGCTCAAAACACTGTATCACCTCTGCACTCCTACAGCCACTTTGAAGTCCAAAAATTAAAACGCAACAGATTAATTAATAAAAATGTGGCCTTAAAAGATGTGAGCTTAAATTATAAGAATAGGTTATGTTTTGGGCATTGGCCCTTCTTCAAAGCATTTTTAAGAGTGATTAACTGTGCTTGTGGACCTCTGTGAACACATCACCTATTTAATAATTAATTAATTAATTTAAAACATTGGATTTACATAAGGACAATTTCCCACTGTTATTTCAAGTAAGTAACGTTCTGTGGTTTTTTAAAACCAGGTAAAAGTAATTTTAAAATACCCTATGGTAGAGTGTACTCTGAGCTGCATGCAGAAACGTGCATTCATCTGATGCTAAGAAGTGGTCCTGTTTAAATTTACATATTTGCTATCAATATACAAACACATGGTAGATGTCACCCTAAAAGATGATGAAAAGTGAGGTCTATGGATGTATATTATTGCACGGATGCCCAATGATGGACAGATAAGAATCCAGAGCGTTGCAAAATTTCATACAGCTCTGAAACAACAACTTTGCAAAAGGTTGAATAAACCTCTTATTTCATATGAAGTTATCATATGAATCGTAATGGAATGAATAATACATGTTGTTTTGTTCAATATGACCTTGACATTCAATGAATAGTCAATGAATTTAGTTTTGTTGATTTTGCAGTGCAGAAATGGGAGTGAGGTAGCGCCAAGCATCAGCACACACTGTGAAGGTACACACAAAGGGTAGGGAGAAGTTTTCATCATGCAATATTAAAGGTGTGCACTGACATAACGTGGGAAAAACAAAGATTATGTTTAGCCCATTGTTAAGCCACTGCTGGATGAAAGTCTTGTCGTGATGTATTGGTCATGAGGATTGTTTGACCATACTTAACCACGCTGGTCAGTGCGAATCGCGTAGGGAAGGGGGGTGTGCACCAACGGTTCAGACTTCACTTGGCTGTGGATCGGCATTAACCTGAGTTCATCGTGTTCGTAGAGCAGTGTGCGCTCCACTGCTCCACACAAAAAGCACATGGCTCAGTTATTTCCAAATAAGTGCTTCTGAGAAGAGTTTTGAGATGCAGTGATGCGTTTTTTTGTGGAAATAGCTTAAAATGTTTGTTTTATATTTCAGTGTACTTACTCGTATGATTATCTAATTGAATAGAAATGTGTGTATTTAGCTACTGTTAGGTAACTATTCGTTTGCCAATTTAAAAACTGGTCATCAGAAAACATGTTTAAAATGTAATTATCTTAAAGTCCCACGGTGTAAAGTGCAGTGTTCAACTCTTATTTGCACTCTATCTCTCCGGCCTCTTTATATATGTGCTATGAAGGGCAATTGCTTGAAACGTCGCTTAATGTGTTCAGTGTGCTTAGCACCACTGCCAATACAGCACCATCACTAAATCTATTTTGTTGAATTATATTAAGCTGCTTTTTCTAAAACATACTACATTACTGCCCTCGTCCAAAAACACAAGGTGAACGTCTGAGTAACCACGTAAATAAGTTATGTTAGGGAGTACCTTTGGCACAAAAGAATAATAGTTTGACATTTTGCAGCTGCACATGAATAATACATTGGTGGTTAACAAGAATGCAACATTCACGAAATGCCTCACATGTGAAAATAACTGGTAATTTGTTCTTAGATAATCGAGGTGCACATCTTTAATGTGACACATGGTACCGTTAACCTTTAAAGTTTGCGATTTTTAATTATTAATATATATTTTTCTTCAGAAAGCCTCACTCAGTTTTCCAAATCCGATTGAGCAGGCTCCGGTCTTATTTTATTCGTAGGGGCAACGTTGCTACGTGTTAATCTCAAAATAGGAACTTGCAGGTCAATTTTAACATTCGGATAATAATAATAATAATACGGGGGTGAGGATGGGAGTAGCTTTGGGGAAAAAACAGAACATTTGCAAAAAAACCCCATCCAGAAAATGGGGAGAACATACAAACTCTACACAGAAAGGTTCCCGAGCCACAGATTGAAACCAGACCCTGTTTGCTGTGATGGACAAGTGTTAACAGAATGCCACATTGCCACCCAAGTGATTAGTAGTATACAGAGAAGACAGGCATAAGTAATTAAGATCCAGAAGCTGACCATCGTGCTTCGAAGAATCGCAAGGAAGAAGACCAGAGAACTAGCCAGAGTTCAAAGAAGGAAAGTGGAAAATGACTGGCTGGGCTCAGTGGTACATTTCAAGCTAGGTGACGACGAGAGGCTGTATTTGACTTTGAAATGAACTGCACTTGGCAGACAGATACAGTGCCATACAATAACTTGGCCTTCATACAGTCGAAATACAAAGGCACATATACATAATACATAATTCAGACAGCGTTACACGTGGTCACAGTCGAGAAAGGATCATACCCAAGAAGGATGAGGTACGATTCCTAAATATAGACGTAAGATGTGACATCAAAAATAAGCAGGCGGAGGAAAAGAGAGGACACTCTTGTCCAGAATATAAAATCAAGATGACGTTATGCTGAGCAGAGAGGATTATAGAAAGGGAACATGTCTAAGGAACAGAGGCTGTAGATCTATCACACCCATCACAAGGTGGGAAAAGAGGCAGTGCTTTCTTAAGTGCAATGGGAGGACCACATGGTCAGCATTATAAACCCAACCTATAAAAAAAAATCATTACATTCTAAAACTATATTTTTACATCAGACAATAGTGTAGAATAAAATTATGAAATCAAAATAAAACAATAATTAAACCTATGTTTTTTACATCATCTGTACACTGGCAAAAGGTACTCAGATTGTGTAAGCTTGCTTATACCAACAGGCGTGCCCTAATGTTGTGTGTGAAAGTCATGACAATGCATTCATTATGAATGTAACAATGGGGTGATGGGGGATGAGAGGTGGTGGGAAGGTGAGTGGAAGGTGATGGTGGGGAAGAAATATGTAGTAATTGGAGAGATATGAGGTGACGTGGCATAAACAGCTCTGATCGAAAATCTGATTTTCACTATTAAACATATATCTGTGAGCTCAGCAAGAATAGTTGTACAATGTTATCAAGACCAGCTTACAAGTCATAAAATAAATATGTCAATACACTGAAGCATCATAATGATTATTCATAAATGCATAATCTGCTGACTCTTAATAAATCGCTAATATTTAGAATGTGCAGAGAGTATGTAAACGGGTTTTAATTACAATGCAAAATATTCCATTCATTATACTGTATTATGGTTAGCGGTACGCTGGACTTGCAATCCAGAGGTTGCCAGTTCAATGTCCGAGTTCAGGAGTTAAAACGATGGTCAAATGGGCACGTCGTGTGTGGATACTTCCTCCCGTACAAAGATGTCTGGACAGCATGCAAAAGAGTGGACCAAAATACCGTCTACAGAGGGTAAATAGTGCACCCTCTAGTGGAGGCCCGTCCACCAACAGTGGGCTGAGGATGCGATTCCATGTCTGCGTCTATATTTAGTTATTCACTTAACATTGCCGGAGTGCGCCATAACTGATACCGCGACTACGGTTGCTTTTTAAACTAGGCGAATGTCCTCCAAGGAAAGAAAGGAATTCTCCGCTTCTGAGAAGTACAAACGTGTCTTGGCACTGTCTCAGAAATCTGTCTGATTAGTGGCTTTCTGCAGCAGAGGTTGTAACGGACAGCACATGCAACCTGGAATTCTGACGTCCCATTGGTTTTACACGTTATTTATTTATTCGCATTGCTGAGTTCAATTATGAGTCCACATGTGGAGTAAAAATGAGCCAACTCAGAATTTTCCATAGCAGCAGTCAGGTGTGGCCAATAGATTTATTATGCATTTCATGGAAAACTATCAATCATTAAATTAACTGCATTGAGCACACCGAATAATATGGGTAGTCTGGACAAGCATGGCTGGCTGGCTGATATTTGCTCCACATGTGAAATTGATCGTGACCTCTGCGCTTATGAAAGAAGTCACAATCAAAGCTAGCATAAGCCCGTAGCAGACATGCATTGCCAATACAGTAAAACCCCTCTTAATGATGGTCATAGGTTCCACGAAACCGGTCGTTAGGTTATTTGGATGTTAAGCGAGTATAGGACATACATGTTAATAGCTTAGTTTGTTCCGAAAGCATCATTAAAAAAAACACGGTTCATCAATGCATTAATTATTATTTACTCTACCTACAACAAAAATCTTTATTTAAAATTTTGAATGAGAGTCTTCTTCCGTTAGGACATCTGATGGTTCAGGGGAAGTGCAAGGATCATTAGAGGCATTGGCCGAAGCCTGGTCAGACCACTTTGGAGACCAACTGTATTTTTAGTAAACAGTGTAAATTGGCCAAAATTGGCATTCACGTGCTCAGCGTAAACCCATCATTAATATGGGAATGGTACGCGAACACATTGGCTCTATGAAGACCCGTCGTTCAGCCATTAATCGTTAACAGGAATGGTCGTAAAGAGGGGTTATACCGTAGAAATATTCAGAAATTTGACCAAGGCCAAATATGCATTCTTTAATTGGGGTTCTCTCTGAATTATGCTGCATCATGTAAAGTGTCCCCATTACGTTTCTCCTTTGTTAAGGGGCAATGAGGATTTCACCCTCTCAGAGGTGAACCTATTGCATAACCATTCCCTGGACATTTACCACCAGTTGCTATAAATGGCTGGGGTTTTTTCCAACGCTGAAAAATGCCCTCAATTGTTCAATACATTTCTTTATTCCTTTGGATTCTATTTACCAGCCAAAGCAAATATCAATGGCGAATTATATCTGAATCGGTCCCGAACACCCCCCCTTTTAACGATCCGCACTGAGCAGTATGATGATATATAGTAAAGCACACGACGTGGTGTCAAGTCCTTCCTTCATCCTTTGACCGAGAGGTCCACAATATTCATGATTTCCTGGCAACGTTTTGTTTTCTCTAAAGCAATCATAATTGACATGTTGAATAATAAAAATGTAATCGTGAAAGTATTATTAACTAGGGGGAGATTAAAACAATCCATAAGCCGAATTTTCCATTGTAATGGGCGCTCCTTGGTTTTGTTGTACAGTATTCGTGCTGACCCTGTCCTAAGCTTTAAAAGGAAAGAGCTCCATTTTCCACATAACACAAGAATACAGGCAGCATTTCCTTTCCTTTTGTCATGAGACTGTTATCCATCCACCGGCTGCATTGCACAACATTCCAGTGGGAATAGTTCTCCCATGAGTGCACTCTTCTTTCGTTTCTAGTCTCACAATGCTCGATACCATATGCGTTTGTTTTAGTCATTATTTACATGAATGAGAACTAAACAACGTTGATCGTTTTGTACAATTAAAACAAATTATGCTGAAACACAACGGAGAATTATTTTCCGTTCTTTTGACAAAGAAAAAAACTATTAGAAAAACAATTTGCGCCATCTTGTTAGAGTGTAAATAAAAACCACACACACACATGTGGTCTGTTATACCACTCATATGCATCATATATATATTCACATCTGACTCACCCGCACATTACTTTTTTATGTTAAGGATAGGAAATGTCTTTTATCTTAGTTCCAAGAAACCATTGCTGGATGAAGATCTACCCACACATAACAGATGTCATGGAAGTTGTTTGTGCATACTTCACCATGCTGGTCGGTGTGAGTTGGTGGTTGAATCTGGAGACTCAGGACCAGTTCTGATATGGTCATGGGTGGGAATCAAACTCAGATTTCCGAGTTCAATTTGTGGTAAAAGTAATGATCACATCACCACATCAGGGGTATACAGGTTTTTAAACGTAGAAAATTGTATCAACAGATGCGTTGTTAAATGAACATATATACTTCTGTGAATCACTCCACATGACTGTGTTTTTTAAATCATTGTTTTTATGGCCTCATGCTATTTAGAAACCGTTTTTCAAGCAAGCAAACTTTCGGGCGGGTTTGAACCTGTTGGGTCTCATCAACAGTGGGGTTTGTTAAATAGGCACTGTGTTCATTGCCAGATGTCATTGGCAAGATCACTCTTTTTCACAACAGGGCCCTGTCTACCGCAAAATGGATACGGCATTTCATTTTTAATTTCAAAACGGGCACTACTTTTTGGACCAAGCAAGTTCTTTGTGAGCAGCTAAGGACATCTTGGATCAACTCTAGAACCAGAGATCTTGCTCAAGCAAATTCCTACTTGTATATCGTAAAAAACGTTTGGAATCAATCGCGCTTTACAAACATTTTGACAATAAGAAAAACACACCTGCACGGCAATGATAAACACCCAGATGCATGGCACCGTGTGAGTGTTTACACGTGTACTATGCAAAGGCTATGTTGGGCTTTAAAATAGCTACCATGATGATGGCTCCAGGGGATTGTCATCTGGAGAGAAACGTAACATTCAGTATATTGTATATGGCCTTGGCACATGTGTGTGCATTTGGGAATAGTGCTCTGGACACGGACCGCTGCTTTCGATTCAGCCGAACAAACGACGCATAAATTAACACGAATTTAAATGATACTGGATGACTAGGACTGATTGTCACATTTTTTGACAACCGTGTGCATAATTGGAAGTAGTTATATTACCCCCGTGTGCATAGGTGAAGGGTTCTGAATTAAAATAAAATTTGCAAGAATAAAGATTCCCCGTATAGCCTTAACAGACTGTAGGGTCAAGTGCTGTTAGCGAGCACCTATCAAGGCCAGCACGGCACTTAAGGGGGTGTTTTTGGCTCCCTACTGCCAATGTTTACACACCGCGCCATGTACTCATTTAAAGCTGAGTCGACTTAAGGGAGGTCCAGGACCGGTTAAAAAAATCGTCGTTGGTGTCCGTGAGCGAGAATCGAACTCAGGCAACCGGATTCACAGTGCAGCGCGCTAACAAAACCGCTCCCTAATAAATAACACACACACTCACACACGCTTGCAAACAGGGAGACGTGTTAATTTGTCTTGTATTTTAGGCACAGCTGGCCTGCTAGCTATCAATCTGAAGCAGCAGACACGACGGCCAATGCCTCGGCCAATCGCTGCACGTATTCCGATGCTATTTGCAGCGGCAGCAAGCTCGGAGATAAATGTACATCCTACACGAAATTAGACATTGAGGTATACAGTAATTGCTATATAATGGCTCACACAATCCTATTGCTTTCTTGGCCAATTGGATTTATAAACTAGCATATTTTATAGGAAATGATCATCATATCCGACCATAAAGCTGGCTCTTTTAATGTCGCCGGTTATATATGTGTGAAAGCTTACAATTGTTTAATCAACAGGTCTATTTTACGTTGAAATCCCAATATAAGTCTCAATATGAAGCTGAAGATTACAACAAAATAGTCTTAACTTAAATAAGGAGGCAGATATTTTGAAGCAGTTGATCTACATATAGCTCACGAAATTTTAAATCATAATCAATTATGTGCATGTTTTAAAATGTTCTAATAATCAGCGCATCTTCATTAGTCTATATCTTCCCAATTTGGCACAGACGTTACAAAATATGATCACTGAAGGCATGGAACACAGCAATGCATATATTAGACACTGGGCAAATTATTTTTAAACGCGAATCATCTACGATATTAAAACAAAACATACGCACTGAATAGCTACAATATCCCAGACATTTTGCTCTCCGTTTCGGTACTGCACTGTGCCAGACATACAACACTCACGATGGCACCGTCCGTCGAGGAACGAATGCAATATGTGGGGCAAATTACACTGGCATCAATACTCGTGCTTCTTCAGGCATGGAAATAAGCTTCCCTTTGGGCTGTGCATCCAGCATACAACCATGATGTCTATGCACAACCGGCCCGACGCTTTGCATCATGACACGTATCACCCCCATCCAATCTGTGCCCACCTCGCAGCAGTTTGTATTTTTTTTTTACCACACACCCGCAGATCCGCACACTCACAGAATACACACGGAGGGCACTGCCAACGCAATCCATCCACATTTCGTCTCTCCCCCACCCCTCCTCGCTCTTCCTACCTTGTCAGCCTGTTTTATGTACGTGGAGTGGCCGCCGCTCGCTGATGCTTGTATATCCCAAATGGCCGGGTCATCCACGCGGCGGGGATGCTCGGAGCTGTCAACGCCGGTGGGCAGCGCGCATCGAAGCAATTAGGATAAACGCAAGGCGGCCGAGAGAGGAGGAGGAGGATGGAGGGGGGGGGAAGAGCAGCGAGCGAGCTGCCTCGCTCGTTGTGAATTCGCCAAGAGCCGCACAGAGCGAGCTCCGAAACAGGAAATTCACGATACGCCCAGTAGGCAGCCGGTGATGTAATGCCGACAAGCGCCGCCTAGCAAGCCACAGGCAGCGGCAGGCAAGCGGCTCACCAGTGCTGCCTCTGCTGCTGCCGGCTTTTAATTCTGGTCGCCCTCTGTTAACCCTTCACCGGGAGAAACGTCACGCCGTTAACTCACCGACAGTGACGGAGTATGGGAAATAAGTGCAGTGTGGAGTTTGCATGTTGTTCCCCGTGTACGCGTGGGTTTTCGCCGGGCACTCACACAGTCCAAAAACGTGCGGCTGCACAGGTTAATTGGCCTGCGGACTAAATTGTCCCCGGATCCCTTTGATGGACTGGCGTCCCAGCCTGGGTATGGCCCTGCCTTGCGCCCTATGTCTGCCGGGATGGGTTCCGGCTCACCGCGACCCTGTACAGGGTTAAGTAGTTTCTGAAAATGGATGGATTGATGGAGCTTAGTGGAAAATGTGAACACAAGTATTACCTACTGATAAGCCTTTACAAAAGTACGGTACTATATTTAGTGCCAGTGACACTCAGTAAACTAAAGCTCGAGTAATGACAGGCTGTAAAGTTTGGGCCTTGAAGTGGATGTGATGAATGTGCAGGGCTGCACTAAAGATGGAATATTGCATACACTCGTGAAATACAATACAGGTGATCCTGATGCATAAACGGACCTCTAAACTGTTCATGTTAAAATTATCAATGTTCTGTTATGTAATTGATCTTTAAAGGGAAATTGCCATTGTTGTGTTTGATTGCCTGAATACTGCAATTACCCTATGCCGCATTCAGGATAATGAAAAAGTCAACACTGGTCAAGAAAAGTGCACTCCAATAAACTGGCAGCCTTAAACTAACACTGAGAAAGAAAAATAGACGATAATCAGTCATGTACAATTTTGTTACTAAGATAATTCCCTAAGGGAAATAAACGGTGGGTTTAGGTGGACTTGAATTTATAGAAACAATAAAGAGTCACATTTTTGTTTTTAATCTGCATATGCTACGACAATGAAGAGCTTCCAAGATCACTGGGTATTTTTTCTGCTGTAATAACAATACATATTTATAGCTAATAAACATCTATAATAAAATTAACTCGAAGGCTTTCATGACCATAATAAAGCTGCTGGATCCAGACTGCACACATACAATAAACTTCAAATAAAGTGTGCACTACGATCCACCACCCTACCAGCCTGTTTATATCCCATATCTCAGAGTCCTGTAGGATTTGACTAAAATCCCATCCTTCTGCTATGAGAGTAACATAAAGCTCCATGCGAAATCTTAGACACATTATATGATGTTCCAAGGATCCTACGTTCCCAACCATTCGTTCTGAAAGAAGAGCAAGACCGTAATTGGTCTTCTGGTTATTGTGTGCTCGTGTGGCACATCCCAATGCCATCACCGAACCGTAATTGAACTTCCACGAAGTTGTTAATAAGGTGATTGTTGGCATTAGGACAGGGCATGTGCAAGTTTGGAGACTTATGGGAGATAATAGGCACCCATCCTGAGCTGAAAAAGTCTTTCCAACTATGCTGCCCAAAGAGTTTTTTTCTCAATTAAATGTGTTCATCTGCCGTCTGTGTGCTTCGGTCTAGCCGGGCCATAGCATAATTGTCTGCAGCGTTCAGCGCTCTCAGGCCTCCAGCCAGTCGGGTCAAAGGTCAACCCTTCATAATGTGCTTCACAGGCTGCACCTGTCCACATTTACCGTCTGGGCTACCCCTTGATGCCCCCATCTGTCCTCGTTGCCCATGCAGTGACCTTGTCCAGTGAGAAAACGGTTTTGCAGAGCCGTGAACGGCCAGAGTCTGCAGGTCGAAAAACCTGGCTGATGAATGGTGCTGGTTGGGTCATTGATGAGAAAATGGTTTGGTACTGTTTGGCGAGGCGCATTCTGCCGCCCACCGATATCTTGCTGAGAAGTTGTGGGGTCGAAGCTCATCTGTGAGTGGGCGTCATCATGATGTGGTTTCCCTGCCAGATGTGTGGTGGAGCAATCGTCGGACAGCGCTGGTAGTTACTCAATTTGCATAGGCCGCAGGGACCCGAATATAATTGGATTCAAATTCAGAACTCGAGCAGCAAGCGGTCAGGGAATCGCCCTGGGAGACGGTGCAACTGCTGAAGTGTCACTTCATTAAAACTATTTATTCACACGAGGGGCACACATGTTACTTCCCCTGCAAAAAAGTACCCAGTTGCACACTAATCTAACCAAACATTTCTCATAGCTGAATTATGCCAAATTAAAGACTAATAACAGATATTTTCCGTGTAGTTATTGGTGACCAGGCTGAGACCATCGACTCAACGCACTTGAGAATCTAGATTAATCATGTGTAGCGACAGAGATTCAGACCCAGGATCGACACAGTGACAGCTCCGTGTGTTGACCCCTCAGCCAACAAGCTGCTTGTTAACATTTGAAACAATCATTGAAATTGCGTCAGCTCAACTTAAATAGTGTCGTGTCGACTGTGCTCCAATTGATACCGCTTCATTAAAAAAAATGAGGTAGCACGGGGGATAACTTATTAATAACACAGCCTTAAATTACAGCACATCCAGTCATTCAAATGTTCCAATATTCAATACTGCAGCTGATGTGCAATCAATAGGTTTGTATTGAGCCTGCAATATTAATTAACGTGATGGGTCCCAAACAGACAGGCTTTGAAATGCAAGCCTAATCCTCTTTGTGTTGCTGTGGGTCCTCCACGTTTCCATTACGCGAATGTCGTTTAGCTGATGTTTCCACTGCCGACGTTGTCTGTAATTACGGCAATCTAAGCGAAAACTAAGACCCTTGGAGGTAATTCAGGCTGGTATTACTCGGCGGCAATTG
The DNA here is from genome assembly GCA_036362915.1 of Geotria australis. Classification (NCBI taxonomy): domain Eukaryota; kingdom Metazoa; phylum Chordata; class Hyperoartia; order Petromyzontiformes; family Geotriidae; genus Geotria; species Geotria australis. The sequence continues at coordinate 5,435,850 of JAZEWU010000014.1, forward strand.
TTTTCTTTTTAATGGCCAGTCGAGACAAGTCACTCATCCACTGCGGTCTCCCGCTGCAGACGCAGCCATCTTCATTGCGGTGAATGGCACAAGCTGAACTCGTGCCAGAGAAAATAGAATGCGTCAAGAGGTTTTTCACGCCACGCATTGCGTGGCTCTTACATTGAGTACGGGATACACAAAGACACACACACAGACACAGGTGGACTTATTGCACGTTACTTTGCCGTTTGCCCAGCGCATTAGCGGCGGGCAGCACAGGGTTCTATTTAAGCTGCCAGTCATGGGATGAGGCCTAATTTTAGAAACAGAATGACCTCTCATAGAATGATAATAAATTAGAGAAGCAACAATAGCGTGGTCGGATATGATGGTATTTTATGTATCCCTTTGCTAATCTGCTTAAAGATGACGACCACTTCATACCGTCTCAGTATGTTTCTATACTTCACCAGTCTGCTGACTGTGGGTTGGTGAAGGGGAGCCCAGGGCTCGCTGAGATCTCACTGCGCTAACTGCAGCCTTGGTCAGGAATCAAGCTTAGGTCGCCGAGTTCGAAGCTCAACGCCCCAGCCACTGATGGCGTACGTACACTCTCCAGCGTGAACATTACTTGCTACATTCATTCATTCATTTTCAGAAACCGCTTAATCCTATACAGGGTCGCGGTATTACTTGCTACAATAACAGTAATTTATATTTCTAAGCGCATTTCACACAAGGTTCGCAAGGCGCTGCTGTACATAGCTAAAATAACAATATAGAAGTCGAAAAGAAAGATAAAATTATAAAAACCAAAGTGCAATAAAACGCCAGCTAAGAAGAGTCCACATACTTATGGCAGAAGAGCACCGTAGTGCGTGCGGCATTAGTTCTAAATAAACTTATATCACAGGAGCATCGTCGCTAATGTGAGGTTCATACAGAGCAGATGTCTCTGGCTATACCAACGGATATAATTAGACCTTTATTAAAATGTACTGAAGTGGGGCATTCAGCCTTCAGCTCATTATATGTAGTTTTCAACCTCTCCGGATGTCACGAATCGTCGAAACTTCATAGTGCTAATTTAAAATGTACATTTTTATGGGACTCCACTGTCTTATTCAATGAGTATTATTTTAATCAAGTGTTAAAGAAGTAATATATCAACCCCTATTTTGTGTCTGGCCACCAAAGTGCCGAGTACATCCCCGCTCTATTTAAGTCTCATTTATTTTTGGCAGCAGTGGAAGCAAGCAAATGGCGTGAGCACGGTGATTAGGGCTGCACACACAAGACAGATTTACAGTCGATAGAAAACAAGGCGATAATGGGCATCATATGTTATTCAAGTGCTGATCCATGCACAGATTTAAATTATAATACGACTTTTCAACAGCAGATTGAGTGCCTGTCCTGCCTGTCCCACTCGACACTCTGTGTACAGATTGCTCCATCAGAGCCGCCATTAAGCCGCCGGTTGATTGAACTCGGCAAACACTCCCCGTACGTCTCCATCATCGAAAGTGTGATGCAAAATCCGGACGCACGCACAAGGACGCTGCTGCAAAATATTAATGCGCAACGGTGAGAATAATAAAGTGTGTTTTAACGTGTAATTCGCTGCGAACCATGAGCGGGTTTTTAAGAATTCATGAACCTGCCTTTGACAATTTGAAATAGCGTTATTTTAATCTATGAAAATGACACACGATGAAAGTGTATTATTTGTTTGTGTTCAGGAGCATTTTATTGAGAGCATGTTTTTTCCTCACTAAGGAAAAGAGTGAAAATGAGATGCATAACTAAAATACATTGCATGTTTTAGTTCAGTTGGCATATAATGTCTCATGCCTCCCTAATTCATCATCACCATCACAATCCATGATGTATTCACTGCTGGGTGAAGGCATCTGCACGATGTCGTCATCCCTCGCGACCCCACAATGCCACGATCCATCGTGTTGCCGTACACGGGCCAATCTAATCGCTCCATCTCTCGTTCTTACTCTTGGGAGTGTTTCATCCTTTGATTGCCATTCTGCCCCCAGACTCATCCATTGGCCACTTTCTCTTTCTCGCAGAGAGACCTTCCCTCGTCCATTTACTTTTCATAACAATCAATATTATCGATCTAATATGCATTTGCTCCAAGTGTTCCTCTTCAGTGTCATTTAAACCACGCACTTATGCACACTGCTGTGAATACTTTTCAGCATTTCGTTCCATATTCTTTCTGATATTTCACGTTTCTGATCCACATGAGGGCTATTTGAGCATACAGCACTTCACTGCGCAGTCAGCGTAAATTAGTGCCGAGGTGACCAGCGCTGATTCCAATATTGCTTTCCCACCGATGCTAGCTGTGGCCGGGATTCAAACTCAGGTTGTAGGTTCGTATCGCAGTCCGCTAACCGCTGCTCCCCACAGTGTCTAGTTGTCCAAAACCAAACCCCTGTCCACTGAGGGTGTGCCAAACGCTGCATCCTGTTCAGCCTCAATTACAATGCAGGCCATTGTGCACATAATAATGAAGGCAGCCCATTGGGAATGAGTCAGTATTTCCGGCACTTGACTGTGCTGCACAGGCTCTGCTGTTCTGCCCAGGTGAGCGACACTCGTCAAGCTACGTCTGTGCAGTTTCCCAACAATGGAGGGAAACCGTTGTGGTCAGAAACATTGGGTACATTCAGCGGGTGGTAGTGGGAGGGCTTTCCGTGCACTGCCATTGCCTCAGATGCAACTCATGAGTAGGCGATTATGACAAGTAGTTCTATCTGCTGAGTATTTAGACTTGAACGTACGGCACTGATTGAGAGGAACATGGCAAACTAAGCCAGCTCTTGGATACGGCTTAGTAATTTTACGGCCCTGTGATTTAAAGTATAAAACCATGAATAATTTATTAACCGCATGACAATCGCATCAATTTTTCGGGACGACATTTTTAAATATACCAGGAAGGCTTTCGTGACCAATGTTATCCATAGTATAGCTCTTTTTACGAGTTAGGTCTTTTTATGAGTGAGGTTACGTGACCCAACTCATAAAAAGAGCTATACTATGGATTTCTAAATATATCCACACTGTTTTATCGATGAGTGCTTTGTGTTTGCATTTTTTACGGATTAAAAATACGTGTATTTCCCGATTGCACTGTCGAGATTTTAATAAACACAGCTTTCGAGCCATTTTTATCCTCTTGTAGGTATATGTTGGTCAGGAGCCCTGAGATTGGTGTAAGAATTCTATAGAATAGTTTGCTCGGCAAATGACAGATTTTTTCCAGACGCACATTAACCATCAATTTTCTTTTCCACGCAAGGCAGAGCCATCACGAACGTAATGATTCACGACGACCTTGTTCTATCCAAATTGATTGTTTATAATATAAGCGTGTTTTGAGAGTACTGTACTGCATTACTTACTGTTCAATAGATAAATGTGTAAACAGAGAATGGCTTACGCACATACTGTTGTGGCCTTTTTAGACTGTTAACAATTATTAATTTTGTTATTGTTGATAATTTATTGGAGGGGAAATCGTTTTAAACCGGTACCTTATTCTCCGTGATATGACACTGGAAAATTAGACGTACCCCAAACTTGTGCCCAGTGTCAATATAGTTGTACAAATCTATTCACACACACACAGGACTATTTATATATTTTCTTATTTATCAGGAGCGCCCCGCTGCATTGGGGTCGCGTTTTAAGTTGCTTTCAGACAACTAATAACGAGCGTTTATGATACGTGTGGGAGGAAACCGGAGCATACGGAGAAAACCCACGCCCATGAACAAGCAAGCCTATCCCCTTCTAATTGTATTACCTTCTGATTTAATATAGTGTTTATGTTGGTTAGTTTGTTTGTCGTATGGCAGGAATCCCGCTTGCAGAGCTTCCAAGCTCACTGGATATTTTCTGCTGTAGTTAAAAACATCTATCTATCTATCTATTTATGCCCATATAGATGAAAAGAGATGGCAATTAGCCCACTAGCTGTACTGCTTTTTGCTGGGTTATGATTCAAACTTCCCCCACTATAATTAAACATTTGAGATGAAAATATAGTGGGGAAAGTGCGTCTTATAATCTGGAGAATGCGGTAGATATCAGACTCTGAGGCAAGTGCAGTAGGCCATTAGACCACCCATGATCACAGGGAGCCATGCATTAAACTTAAATACTTGTTGAACATTAGTTGAGGTACATTAGCATTCTGATGGATTTAAAAATGCAAACCCCATCGAACTGTAGCAAGGGTGAATGTTAACTTTAATGTCTGCAAATGCCGTTTCTACCCTAGTTAGTTTATGGATTTTTCTTTACTTTTTTCCAGCTCGTTATCATTCCGTTGCTGGATGCCTTACAACGAAAATGTTCACTCAGAGTAGTACAGTTTTATAAATTAGTCGAATAATCTTAAGTCGTGGAATGGAACGTGTCAGCGAGGACGTCTACTACAGAGATGGAGCGATGGAATCAGTTCATCCGCAGGTGCTGGGTGGGTTATTATATTGCTTGAGAGTGAGAGGTGACAAGAGCTATCGAATGCCTCCATCGAGCAGAGGATTGACCCAGTCTTAGGAAGATGATGATAAATCTTTCATCTGGTCAAGGTTAAGCGATTCAGAAACGAGTTGCGTGACTGTCATTGGAGTTGAGCAGCGGTTAGTACGCTGCACTATGAACCCGGCGAGCTAAGGATGATTCCTCGGCATCACTCATATCAGTAGAGTGTGATGTCTTAACCGGTTTTCCCTCTCTGCATCTCACTCACCGTTTCACCAACCCGCACTAACCAGTGTGGTGAAGTATGCTCACCACAACCTAGATGTCCGACACAGCTTTTGGAGACCTTCATACAATAATGGATTGACCAAGGGGTATGTATATTTGTTATTGGAATAGGAAATTCCTCTGCACTTCACAGTTGTTTAAATATTTTCAAATTTGTTACTACTATTTTTTCTTAAGCTGACCTTATCTTCATGGAAGATCAAGACCAACAGCACAGGCTGGGGGAAAAAAAAAAGGTTACAAAAGCACTAAACTAGTCTGAGGCTCTTTAACATCGAATCTCGGTCGTGTGTCGGAAAAGAGATATGAATTTAATACCCGAAGGCTGGCCAAGATTTCAGTTCCACTTTTGGTAGTCTGTAATCCGCTATTGGTTTTATAAATCCCAGGCTGTAAGCATCTGTGTGACTGTAGAGGGGTACAGCTTTATTTGTGTAGGATGCTGTAGTGGGGTAATGGTTAGCACGGTGAACTTGTCATCCAGACATCGCAGCTTCCATTTCCCTGCGCAGTAAATTAAACTTAAATTCCTAAGCCTCGATCCACCCAGCAGTGTAAACGAATACACCTCGGTTAATCGATCGGCAGTTCATGCGTGCTGGGGAAAAGTGTGAGCGGTACTCCCACCTCTTCCAAGACGTCTAGGAGGAAGATTAGGCCAAAATAGCATCTAGTTGAGAGTCCCTTCAGAGCATGCTCTAGTGGAGACCCTTCTGTCAGCAATGATGTGGCTGCTGGCGTTTTAAACGGCTGGTATCCAGGTTGACCCAGGTTGGCCGGTTTCCACCTAATGCTGGGGGTATTGGAGCAGAATTCTACAGCCAGATGCCTTTTCTGACGCCAACCTCGTTTAGATCGTTATTTGTCTGGAAGGTCTGGACTCCAGGTAACATAGCTGTGGGTTTCATTGGCGCTAGTAAACCGCTCCACCACAATAATGTTAACATCCATGGGGGGGGGGCGGAAGCTGTCAACGGTGGTTTGAGCAAGAAGTTGCAGTGCTGCACCTTTACCTGTTGCAACCTTTTGAAACTACAGCTAAATACTTGTAGGTCATACCTGCTGTGGGGGATTTGGGAAACCTTTGGCAGATCACAGGAGGCCTAAGCTACTCTGGAATCAAGACCCAGGCCGGTTACTAGGGAGGAAGTTTTCACGGAGCCGTCTGCTAGCAGCTACAAAAAAACACACGAGTATCCCACTGGAGGGAAATCAATGCAAACCAGATGGGCTCCCGGGTGGGTTTATGAAACAACAAAACCTTTCTACCGACTTAGCAGGAACACAGCAGATTCGTATTAAACCTGCCAGGAGTTCGTGAAGTACGAAAAAGGTGCACGACCCTATATATTATTATTTTTCTTTAGGAGGTAGTTGTGAGTCCATGTGTAACTCCTTTGTCCGAAAATGTTTAAACATTAATCTCAGGAAGAGAGGCATATGTGGCTTTTGCACATATGTTTTAAGAAGAAAAAAATGTCTGTTAAAATTCTATTTTTCGGTTATTCCAACGAAATGTTACATTTGCTTTCAAACAATCACTTCATGTTTCGGTGAAATTTGATTTCAGCCGAAGCTGTTTTTGGACCGAGATACAAAAACACACTTATCATAATATATAAAAACACATTACAGCCCTCCAATGCCAAGATGATCATTACGATTACTACACAACATTTACACTAATAAGGTGCTTACACCAGGCCAGCGTCATTACACTTCCCACCTTGTCCTTGCCACGCGTTCGTCATTATTCACAAAGTATACATGAAAAAGTATACATTAAAAAATAATCCATCCACCTCTGAAATACAAGTAATAATAATAATAGCGTTTTATATAGCGCCTTTCACCCGACGATGTCCAGAAGCTAGCCATCGTGCTTCGAAGAATCGCAAAGAAGAAGAAGACCCGAGGGTCAAAAAGCGCTGCGCCAAGGGCCGCGAAGAGTACAGCAACATGGCAGCATGCGCCTTTTCCCGAACAGCACCGGCGTTAAAAATAGACGAGACTTATTTTTAAATCTTCAAGCCGCGACTTCGGAGCTTGCTACAAATTCACAACGGCCGTTTCAAATGGGAATCATCAACAACTTCTGAATTGCGAGCGGGGTCGCGGAACGGAGATGCGTGGGGAGCTCGCCCCGGCGCAGGGTGGTCCCCAGCCACTTGTTTACGTTACCTTGTAGACGTCCCCCAAGCCGCACCACAGCCCGAGCAGGTCGCCGCAGTTGTCCTGGCGTCCCGACACGTAGGCCTGCAGAATCCTGCCGGCTTCCTTGTGCACGGCGTCCCTTCCATTGAGGGCTTTGACGGCGAGACTAACGCCCCGAGCGTCCCGAGCCATGGCCGCGTTAGGAGCCCGTGGGTCCGGCCGCTGAGCCCCCGTCTGTAGCTCGTCCGAACCCGAAACCGAGTCTCGGCTGTGATCCGAGATTAATTGGCTTACCTCCTCGCACACGCAGGCAAACGCGCGCCCGCTCGCACGCGTCTACACTCGGCCCCTTTCCTCGGCAGCCCGATTTAAAATGCAGACTGGGATCTGGCGACTGGGTATCGTTCCAAGCATAATATCGGCCAGAGAGGCATTTTGTTTCCGCGCGCGTTATTTATTTATTTAAATAGCAAGACTAAAATAAAATCTCCTGGCTTTAATTATGCTCCCTTAAATTGTGCTAAGTGATGAAAACTCAAAATGTCATGTCCTTGGTGAAAAAAAAAAAACTTTCTTGAAAAAAAAAAGCACGCTATTTTTTTTTTCTCACAAACTTTTCCCCATACTCAAGAATGTTAGGACTAACGTTCCATCCGTTTAGCGTTCACACTTTTCAAAGTGACACTTCTTTAGATAGTTCTTGGCACTTGACAAACACACCGTGGCAATGTGATTGCATTATTTTTATTTCCCCGGCACTTTGACAACACATGTAAAGCCCCGGTGTCTGACGAATCGCTATTCAGTCTGCATTATGGATATTTTTCCACGAGCTCGCTATGAGCGGTCTCAAGTAAAACAACTAGTCCGCATCAAACTAAAGATTCCCAGCACGTCAAACCGCTCACGCCCAAATCACCCAGGGCAAACAAACAGCTTCTATATAAACTCCCAAACTTAGTGGGGGCAGAGTCTGTTCTCTCTCACACGGGATGACGCACAACAGTTTTTTTTCCCCCTTGCCATCAATTTGGCAAGACTCATCACGCTCCATGACCGTTCATGCCTAAGTATTTCCTGTTTTGTCCAAATATGTGGGGGGGTTTTTTCGTTTAACTTGGGCAATTATTTTGACAAACGAATGAGCAAATGTTGGCATTTTGAAAAATCACAACTGCCCGAGACTGCCGCGAAAGAGAGGAGAGGTACAAATCTGTAAGCGATTGTGGGGGCAGTGCCGATGCCAGGGATAATTTCCGTCCCAACCAGAAAGGAAAAGTGCTCCGCTTATTCTGTCTCACTGCACAGCACGGCATTTCGTGCCCATGACAGCACACGTGGCGTTATTCAGACATCATGTAATTCAGACATTTCTTACATTGACGTCCATTAAACGGAGAAGCAATCTATACGTAGTGTATATTGCTATCCTTGTGTCTTTTCCTCGTAGTATATGTAATGTAAGACTTGTGTCTTTATCCACACAGTATATATAACCATCCTTGGTCTTTATACTTACAGTATATGTATAGCTATCCTTGTGTTTTTACCCTTACAATATAAATAAAACTATACATATGTTAAATATCCCTGTGTCTTTATTCTCACCCTTGTGGCACTAAACAGTTATTTCCTCTCTCCTATCCTAACTTTTGCCCTTGCGATCAACATAAAATAATTTCTCGCCTTCTCTCCGTGACCTTGTAATGTGCAGACCTCCCTGCCTATGCATTGTCTAAATGTAATTACTTGTTTGCATGATTAACGGGAAAAATAAACAAACACACGAACAGAAGCTGTTGTCCATACTGTACACTTTGCGTTTTTTTAAACACAAAAAGAAATATGGAATAACAATAAACATTTTCAGGGATGTTTGGAGGATTGTTGTTTGATAATGAATGAGTTAAGAAGAAAAAAGGTTCCAGCTTTACGATTCATCTTGAAGCAAACGTAAATAAAACATTACAATTCTCACTTCACTGCATTATACTGCAGCGCACTGGTTAGTGCGGGTTGGTGGGATTGCAGGACTGGTCCCCATACCACTTGCCTCCAATATTGACCATGGCTGGGAATCGACCTCCGATGGTTGAGTTCATTGTGCATTTTACCAACGCTCCAAAACCTTAAACAGGCCAATATTGTGGAGCAATTGGTGTTATTTGCTTCAGGGTAGAATTTTGATTCGTGTGAAATATAAAGCATATCATTGCTCGTGAAGGTGTCTATTTGTCTTGAAGCAGACTTATTTATTGTACAGAAGCATGTTTCTGGAAGAAAAAATGCACTTAGCAAGTATCTGATGGAGCCGCGGGAAAGCCTTATGGTTGTATCTGTCTCCAAGCAACGGGAGATGGCTTATAATGCTCACTGCCTTGAGAAAGCAAACCGCCACTCTGCAGTTCTCAAGCTTCATTATAATCCCGCCCACGTGCCTTGCAATCCAATAATCTGATCAAGTTTCTAGCAGGTTCGCAGAAATGGGAATTTTGTGCCGCCAATAAGGCTTTCTGAATGGTATTTACGGCTGCTGCATCGCTGCTCGATGCACTATGCAAAGCCTTTTGCAACACATTGTGCACCGTGGGTTGTTTTTCTTGCTTTACAAAAATGCCATTACATACGCGTTTACTATAGATGTCAATTTATTACACACATTATGAATACACATTCCCTTAGAAGATTGTCCTCCAAACTGAGGCTTAATTGGCAGTTATCCCAGCAGTGAATTCTTAGGAGACGTGTGCGGACGGTGTAAATTGGTACGGTGCGTGGAAATATCAAACGAGCATCTTAAATCCTGCTGTCAAAACTGCTTTTGTGGCAGCAAAATCACATATTTCCTCCCCCCCTCATCACCACAACCGACCCACATGGAAACTGGACGAAGATAGACATGCATACCATTCTGCTGGTATCACAGCAAAACTCTACTGCCAAAGGGACAGGCTGAGGTTGTGTTTTGACCAGAGGGAGATGTGGGCTTGGAAAGGGGACTTAGCTGGATGTTTCCTCCACATCCACTTGCCAGTGACTTCGCAAGCGCTCGCAAAATTACGAGCTAATTCACAGGCCGTCCAAAGCTGGTGCACTCATTCACATCAATTGCTTTGAGGTTTTTGCATTTGTCCTGGGTCAATTGATGGCAATCAGATGAGAATGAAGTGCTTATTAAACGAGTGTTCGGACATCATGGTCAGCGTATAATTGAAAAAGAAATGTCTCCCCTCGGCTCCGGTTTACATGACGGTTTTCTTGAGGATGGGAAAATGAGTAAATATTTGCTTGGGAAAATTGTTTTGGTCAAGCTAACAAACGAGGACCAATATCAAGCCATGGATATTAACAATTAAAACACGCACCTTCATCGTCCGTGGATGTATGCTGCATGTTTTTACGTAATGAAAGGAATATTATAACAACAACCAGGTTTAAAATAACAAACTACTGTATTGTAATAAGGTTAGGAGAGAGACAAGGCAGTAGGATTTGTAAAGCACATCCTGAGAAAGGATGGCAAGCCTGATCATTAAGGAGCTTAAATTATATAATATCATGACAAGTCAGTCTACGAGTCATATAAAAGTTGATGCATCCTAAGCGCATGTATCATATTAATTCCATTAAATATGTGTACTGTAAATAAGTCTGTGATTCCAATGGAAGTTAATGGGCCTTTTTGAAAGTTGATGGGCCCCATGTTAGTCTCATTATTATCATCATTAGCCATGATCAATCCACTGCTGGATAAAGGCCTCTCCAAACTGCTGCCACCTCTCACAATCACCGCGATCCAATAACCCATCCAGCACCTGCACATGAACTGATTTCATAGCCCTGTCTACTTCGCAGATGCTGATTGACACATTCCAACCCTCAGCTGCCACTCCATTATTATTCTTTACCGTTCTTCGTGTTTCGTATAACCTTTTAGCGCTGGGTCTTGCCGAGCCATGCACGACTTCTATCCCTACAGATTACTATTCGGTCTGCCTTAGCCTCTGGGTGCATTTAGATAAGGCAAGTCCAATGTAAAAAAAAAATCCTAACAGCTTGCCTCAATTAATTCAAAACCCTGTAGGAGACCCTTGTGGTAGTTTGTAAGGGCTGCATATAAAAGCATGTTTTCCTAACAGCCTTGTAGCCTGACAATAATTAGAAGGGATTTTAAATACTCTTTATGGTTAAAAAGGGGCGGCAACGTGGTGCCTTGAGTAGCGATGCTGCCTCATGGAAACGAGGTCCTGGATTCGATTTCTGGCTCAGGTGCCTTTCTGTGTGTGCTTCCCGTGTCTGTGTAGGTTATCGCCAGGTACCCTGGTTTCCTCCCAAAGTACAAAGACACGCTGCTTAGTAGGTTAATTGGCCTGACTAAAACGTCCCCGGTGCCCTGTATTAGACTGGTATCCCATTCTGGGTGTAGCCTTGCCTGCCTCCCTAACCCCCGCAACCCCCTCCCTAACCCCCGCACTTTCCACACCATGGGGCCATCGGTTAATGTGACGTGCATTAGATGTTCATTGTAGTAAATATGGGGGGCACGAGGAGCGGGCACGAGGGGGGGGGGCCCAAGGCCCCAGGTAAGAGACGTATATTGTGTTCAGTGCCTGCATCACTTCAGACACCGCTGCAATCCGCTGCCCAACCTCACGTTCCTGCTTACCATCACTTGTGAACATATAAACT
>JAZEWU010000014.1:5447574-5470081 GCA_036362915.1 Geotria australis
ATCTTAACACTTTTTCTCATTGCCGGAAAGGGTTAAACCTCGTATATTTTGCTAGAGACAATAAATCCACGCTCACTCTTCTTTGCTACAGTCAAGTGTTATAGTGCCCTCTGGTAGCGTGAATCTCTGATGCACGACTATTTGCTGTGTGCCAGGAAAACCAAACGAGATTATGGGTACCTTTTTGCCAGTATACATGAATTCATTGTCAGAATACATTTAATCCTGTACTCGATAGGGTTGCGGTGAGCCGGAGCCTATCCCGGCAGACACAGGGCGCAAGGCAGAGCTATATCAAGGATGGGACACCAGTCCATCACAGGGCACCGGGGGCAATTTAAGTCAGCAGGCCAATTAACGTATGCAGTGCTGCAATTATTATTCAGTGATGTTTATCAAGGTGACCAGTAATCAGGTTTAACTGGGTTATTTCTATTCCGTTTAGAAAGATATTTATACTAGGGTATTCTTACAGTCATGATGGCATGCACTTGTCCTGACTCAGTCTTACCCAGAATAACCGACGGTCTACTTTTATGTGAGAAGATCTCAATGTTCAGACAGGGCATATGGTGCCGTACATCATGTTTGTGTTATGTAAGCCTTCTAAGATTTATTAGAAATTCACGTTGGCACTTTTTTCTCTGTACATTTAATTGACAATTTAGATTTCTTGTTTGCAAATCTCTTGTACAATTAGTCAAATACTGTAGAACAAATGTGCCCTCTTATAAAAAACGTATTTATTCATGATTGCTTCACGATATTTATTCTTCCTCGAGTGTATTGCATATTTAAATTATTAATCGCGTGTTGTGTACAAATAAGTGTCCAGTGTTAAAAGCAATGCGTTGTGAAATTTCTGTTTTATTGTCTCATTCTTTGTTTTTTTTACACGTCTGTGCTACCAGTGTGAGGCAAATAATCCAATCGGAAATCTCACCAAGCACTGCGGCCCAAGTGACTCCGAACATCCCAAGTTAAAATAAAGACGTTCAAGTGGCCCTTTTATACTTTACACAGTGGAAGACACACTTTTGTACAAGCTCTGATATAACAATCTGAAAAAGGATTCGTTGTCAAAACTAGGCTTTATCAAAATTAATCCAAATATAATATTGTGATTTTTTGTGTGTGCGGTGAATGGTGACTGGGCTGAGAGTACGACTATAATCATGGGCACCTGTCTGGATTTAAACCTCATCAGCGTGAACTCTGAGAAAGCAATCCTCCTCTAGCATCTCATTCTTAATTGCACCATCAAACTCACCCTTAATACTTGCATTAAACAGCTGACCTACATCAATTAACTCACCTTACAGCTTTCCATGTTTCGCTGCAAGACAATCTTAACATTTACATTCGATATAGTATGCTTATCAGTTCAGCTATTCTCACGCACCGCGATTAAATTCCACAAAGCCTCGGAGCAAAGAAACACGATCTACATAAATTACTGCATAACTTAAACTTCCCTGTCATTTGATGTCCCGAGAGAGTCAAGCTTTTTTCCCAAATATTATTTGTGAAAAGATCAAGTACCTCTTAATGTCAGCCTTTTAGCCATAGAGGAACAACATTCATCAAAGGAGTGCCTCCTCTGATTAATTTTATCATCACGTTCAAAGCCTCGTTTTCCCTTCCTACATTCCTCTCTATTAGACTCTCAAAAATGATTTCCAAAGGTTTCAGGATACGGAGCTATAATACCTGCCTATTATATAAACTGTTTTATATGAGCAGGAAAAGACCAAAGAGCTATTAGCTAATTTTTCAGAGGTTACCTGGCCACACATGATAGCTCACTCTCGTGGCTTTTTATCATCATATGTGGGAATTTATAGTCGCAAAATAATATAAACAAATGTGTCGAAATACAGAGAAAGGAAAAACCTGAGGCCTGGAGAAAATTTAAAGCGACTGCAGAAAGAGAGAGAGAACATGGGAACTGTACAAGGGCATTGTCAGCGTCGGGGTTGAAGCCACAACCTTCTGTGTACCAGGCGAGGCAGTGTTAATGACAAATCTGTTGATTTGTGTTTATATTTCTGCTGGTGCATCACCTCCAATGCAGCAGTATCACCAAATAATACCTGCAGTAATACCTGCAGCTGGAATTGTGTTACACGCATCCATGTTTTGCAATAGGCTACGAAAGAGATCACCATCGTCAGCCATGACCAATCTACTGCTGGATAAAGGTATTTTAATGCCGCCGGTATCTTTCATAATCCTGCGGCTACCAAACACATGGTTTATAAAACTTTGGTGGAACATTGGATTGCATGCTAAACGCCATCTCAAGAAGAAACAGGAAAAAACACCCGTCCGTTTAACTGGTTTTAAAATGCGTCCTCAAACTACTGGCTACAAAAAAAATCTTATTTTTAACCTGTGTGCCGTGCCAACTATCTGCTTAAGGACAAGAGCTATTTCTTACAGGCAATATCTTTATGCTGTAATGCAGTTCCTAGTAATTTGCTGGCATCGACCAGATGCATAATCGTAAATGTGTCAGTGACTGAACGGTACAGTTGTTGCTTAATAGAAAAGTGGTACAACAAGACTATGCTTTTTATGATTAATGGTACATCGACCCGTTGTTTGCTTGTACTTGCTAAGGGTTATTGTAACAGATTTATATATTTTTAATTCAAGTTTGAGCAGACAAAATAGGAGGTAGATTTAAAAGCATAATCATTATTAGGGAGATTAAATCCAGTACCAACATTAAACGATCAGCAATAAAAGCACTAAGTGTGAGGAAATGTGTTTTTTGTATTAAATAGGATACTTTTATTTAGATTACACAACTGTTATTACGCAGCGTGAGACAATTTATTGTTTCTGCCGAGCATAAAAACAATTCAGCAAAAATTACAAAATTGGTTCTTCTCGAACAGAATTAAGCCCCGCAATGTTAAAGTTTAAATTGCATTCTTAATGCGTAACATTGTGCTGCTTTGCCAGTAGATGTGATTACTGTTGCACATTTTCGCGAATAAACAGGCTATGGAAAAATGGTCTGATAAGTACTTTAATAATAAACCATTAAATATGAAATGCTTGTGCAGCGTATGTGAAGAGTGTACCAGAAGGCTTTTTATATAAAGAAAGCCCATGTGACTTCATTAAATTTCCGGTGCTCACAGTGAGTTAAGGGTGGCACCATCGTAAAAGGGCGAGGTACATGCTGATTCTGCCATTCAGTGTGCTTGCGAATACACTACACGCATCCCTATCACGCACCAGCGTTCTCAGGATAACAAATAGCGAGTGATGTTTATCACACGAGTCACACTAATAATTTAATGTTCACAGCTGAAATTTAGCCAAATTAAACCTACAACTAAGTTGAATTGTGATTGTCGATTTTTTTTGGGTGCATCATTGGCGACTGGTTCGAGACTATCAACTCGATAAACTTGAAAACCCAGTTTAACCACAGGCAGCTACCTGGATTCACACCCAGAGCCTTTGATGTCAGCTCAGGGTTCTAATCTCTGAACCAAGCAGCTCCCTTACTTTTATATGGTTGTTGTTAAGAGCACCCTCCAGTGAGAAATGCTGAGATCTACAGAAATTAGTGGCCATACATTCTTGCCACGTTGTTAACAATTGTCAACTTTTGCCAACAGAGTGCCTGATACGTTAACATTTACAGCCAAGCATATTGAGTTGTTTTAGTGACATTGTGGCACTACTGTACATGCAGCATTATAACGAGGGCCAAAGTGAGGTTCAATAAAATGTAGTCTACATGAAATATATTTTTTCAGACTTTTAACACGTATTTTTCAAGTAAAAAAACACACAGCTCACGCTTGCCCAACGTAGTTGAACGTCAATATGCTCTATATGCGCACACAATCATAAGCACGTACTTAGATATACTGTTTACATTGTGACCCTCGGGTGAAAGGCGCTATATAAATTGATATTATTATATACAGTGCTCTAAGACCTTTGGGTGAAAGCAGCTTTAGAAATGTGAATTATTATTGCAACTGTGTGAAGACAATGTATTAAAAAACTACTTTTTTAACTCGCACAAATGTTTAGCATGACACATGGCGATTTTTAAATATCCCCGTTAACAATTGTTCCATCTGTTGTTTTGTTAAAATCGTATGTATCCGCCTTTGTCCTGTGCACCATATGTCCATTCTAATGCAGCTCCTTGTGGTTATGACTGGACGACAGCCTTAGCGGGGGACTGACTCTCGCAGACATGCTGTCTGCGAACAAACAAAGGACCGGCAGGTCACATGTACGCATCCCACTGTGAGTTGAAACATGGCTCGGAGCCACTCCGAAGCAAGCGCACGTAAACAACTCCAAAACATGCTGTGGCTGGTGGTACTCACAGTGTGTTGACATGTGTAAGCCTGGATAGAGGCATTTTGTTATCGTGCTGAGAATTACACCGGGAGACAGAGAGGGGCACACACGGATTAGGAAACAAACCCGTACTAGAAAAACATCACAATCGACTGGTAAGGAAAATCAGTTGAAAACCTCACTCTATAAGAGATGATGTACGAGACAACTGACGGAATGACACCTTGGAGATGGAGCTCATGTGCAGGAGCCGGAAGCCGTCATCGCAGGAGCATGCGGAACAACAAAATTGCACGGAGACCTTCATCCAGCAGTGGATATTCCACAGCATATTACGATGATGATGGTCAAATGACGACAGGCGCATGCTCGCTGCTTGGATGACCGTGCTTGCTCTGTTGTTTCCGTTCACAGATCCATCGCAGCGGCCCCAGACATTAATATACTGTCGGTGCGCCCATTGTGGTAGGGCACTGGGACATCATCAGTGGGGTCAACAGATGGACGTTGGCAACCGTGATGCTATATTATAAATTGCAGGCGAAAAACAAATGTGCTTTTTGGTATCTTGAAATTATTAAATTGAGAAGAAACACACTGCTGAAAAACAGGTGTGGACATGATGCTAGACTTTTGAGCTGGAATACCGAAGGGAACAGCTGGGGAGCAGTGAAAGGACTGAGTGGCTGTTGGAAAGGGGTGTTGGCAATGGCATGAATAATTTGATGAAAAGTGGCCTCAAGTCAAAAAAGGGAGGTTGGGAAAAAAAATATGTGTTTAATTTACGGCAAGTACTGCACCCTTGGGCGAACGGTGGAACATCGGTTTAGTGTTAACGGGCTGATGTCAATTCCACTGTTAATTCCCAAACTCTGGCACATCAGGATGTCAGCTTCGTTCTCCAGCATGCAGAGGGTGGATTCAACATTATCTCAGCGACTGGGCCACAGCTCTGCAGCACAGACAATGAAAAAGCACGCACCGCCAAATTGTTGACTACTGCTCCATGAAATTGTCAATATGCCAACTGGCATTATCCATCATACAGCATTGATATTTAGCAAATGTCTGAGATTAATTGCATTTACCTATAATGCATGATAGCTAGTATTGATGTTGATGTCTGCATATGCATTCCACTAAGAATGATTTGGGCTAAAGAAACAATTGATTTTGTCTAAGTAACTGTCTCTCGCTGTGGCCTCACTTTTCCTTTATCTAAAGTATTCCGCTTGAGCCTTGGAATTAATGTTCACCTTGAGTTAGTTCATGGCAAACCGATTTCCCATGGTGCTGTAAAATCACCACAAAGATGCGTTTTTCACCTACGTTTTACGAACAGTGCAACTCCAATAGTCACGCATTCAAAACTGAAAACGATGAATTGAACGAATACAATGTTAGCAATGAACGCTGTACAGATGAGGCCCAATTAGGCGAGCCTTCATTCCTTTTGTATTTAAGTATTTTTAATACCGCTGCATTTGTTTGCCACAGATGTGCATGTTTTGCCAATGATTGTGATGATTTCAGCCTTTCAGATACGTTAATGCTGCTCTCTTTAAACGGCTAACCGAGTGCACTCTAATGATGCCACCTATTGTTAAGGGTTTGAATGTGCAACAAAAAACCACCGTGCCTGAATGAAGAGCCATCATATTTCACAACCCCTACTGAACAAGCTGCCTCTTGGAATAAAGACAAAGGTGCACAAATAGGGATGCTTTATTCTATACAATGTGAGTTTTAGGATAAATAATACTATTCAGACCGCAACCGTGAAACTCAATTAAGCCATGTGTTGAAGGATTTTCTCGCATCAAAATATAACGTGTGTCTCAAAGAGATTTGCACTAATTGGTTATGGTTGCGTTATCCTGTGAACACATACCTTTTGATATAGGCGATGGCACCACCAAATTATAATAAGTTCAAACAACCCCCAATACAACACTTATCCTACCGTATTACCAAGTACGTAAAGTATCAAACAGAAATGACGTAAGGAAAAAAAAGATGCATGCTTGGAATCGCACTAAAAGACCGACAGAGAACACACGTGGATCAAAGAAAACATGCAAATTCTGGACAACATATTAATTGCTCATGAGATTAAGTAGGCTTGGGCAGGACAATAAGGTGTTATGGCCAATGATCGCTCCTTAGGCAGGAATAGCTGCCTAAGGAGCGATTGTGCCTGTGAGGTTGACCACCAAGGAGATGGAGTGATAAACATCAGCTTGTGTGCAGGAGCAGGATAAATCCGGGGATCATGGTACAGTGCTATGGGAGATAGCAATGAATTGGGGAGGCCTTCATCCAGCAGTAGGTAGCTCATGCCTGATGATAACCATTTACCATTTTCATAATAAGTGTCTAAATTATAATGGTGCGTTGCTGTCACAAATGTATACTCGTAAAAAATGATGACAGAATATTTAAAACAACCCTTTTCCATGTAAAGCCACTGAGTCGTTGGGAGATCAGGACGCTCAATCGAAGCACAAGGAACACCCTATGTTCTGACACGGCAGTGTCGTCTTTTGCATTTTTTATTTGCACATGCTCACACCTCACACCTCTGAAGATTTTAAATGAGAGTCTCAGTAGATGATGGCAGCGCATTAATGTAGTGCGTAGGTCCAATCAGCCACCAAAATGCCAGGAGCGATTTTAATTTGAAAACCATTTTGCGGTAATATATTTTGTGCGTATTCGGCAAAAGGTGCAGCCCTGCAATTGCTCGCTCAGACCACTGCTGGCAGACGGGCCCTCCATGAGAGGGAGCTCTACAGAGCTCCTCTGAGAGGGTGTTTTGGCCTACGTTTCCACACTGGCTAGCCATTTCACAAGACGCGAAAAGACCCACATTTTTTTCCCAACACACGCGACTTGCCGATCAACTGAGAATTCCTCTCAACAGCTGCCCATTCGGGAGAGCCGTGTCAAGCGGTTCCTCCTCTCTCCTTCACGACGTTTCGTCTCCCACGTTGGAGGACAAGAGGGGCGCAGGGGGTGGCTTTTAGAAACTTGCCCGATCCTTCAACCGCCGCAACCGGGAGACAACATCAAACTGACCGCTTCTGAATTAACAGTTCGTGCGCCACTGACCACCGACCACCGCGACAGGACACGCGCATGCAATCCGGGCAGAGTCACCGGACGAATTCGCCATTTCCCCACAGATCTTTGAACACTGTGGGCCAGCTTAACAGCTTGGAAGTGGATGGGAAGAGAGGTCACCTCATGGGCGAGGGGGGGGGGGTTAGGTCGCTGATATACCACACGCCATGCCGGTCAGCGGCTATGAACCTGCTCCCAATAAAGTGAGCGCGGGTCCCCGTGGGACAGGCTGCTACTATCAGCGCCGTCCAGATAACGAGATCTCGTTCCTCCTCGGAGGGTAGAGCGGCCTGCCTCATCGATCTCCGAATAAAACCGCTCGGCCCGATCGATGTGAGCGAGTAAGGGCGGATGGATCTGTCGCTACGCACCAGCGGTCCTGACCCTGGCCACTCTGCATTGGTCAGTCTCTGTGGGATGCCGGCCCACTGGTTAATGAGGGATTTTTGTTGTGTTCCCGTCCCATTCTTGGTTCGAGTGGGCGGAACTGTTGGAATGCCTTTGTGACCCCAAGGGAGGAGGAGGAGGCAGACGCCTCTGCTCGCCAAGCAGCATCATTCATCACTCGTGCAAATGTACATTTGTATAGCTGCCGATGTAGGATGAGAAATTAATGTGCACCCGCGGTCATGTGTTGATCACAGATCACGTACCGCTGGCTTGAAAAACACGTGAAAAAGCCTACATTCAAATGAATCGAATGTGTGTGCTTTGGTTCCTTCAAATTAGCTATTTATCATGTGGATCTCTAAGTTGCTGTCAGAGCCCCTGTTGGAAAATATAAAGAACGTGTTGTATTATTTTCAATGTTGGAATCAATATATAACCATTATTCCAAAACAATGTGTTAGAAATCTGCGTCCATTGGTCATGAAAGCCTTTGAGTTAAATCTATGTGTGTCCACGCAAATGACAGGCCAGACAGATATATATTCACAATTGGGTAATGAATTCGATCCTGTATAATCCTCAGCTTATATTAAAATGTCATTAGAAGACTCAACTGGCAGTGTAGCCAAGCATAATTGATTAAAAACACACTTTTGTAGGTTATATGCGTCAGAAATGTATTCTCTTAAAGGTCTCCTGTTTTGCTTGGCTGCAGAATTACAATCATCATGTGTTTCATCAGAGCAGCAGTGTCGGTGTGCGCTTCCGTTAGTCATTTATTCTCGGAGGGAAACGCTCGCCATTTAACGAATGTTCTAAAACGTAACAGCAAGACAGAGAAAATAACTTAGCGAGGTCAAAGGCAACCAAATAAAACATTGGTATAACATGGGTCAGAAGTAAACACTGCATAAACAAGACAAAGATGCCCCATAAAGGCTTAACAGAATGATGGAGCAAATGCTGTTAGCGAGCACTAAAGTTGGCACAATACACGAGAGGCTAATTGGCAAATACCATGCCTGGCCGCCTTTGTCTCCCTACTGGCGATGTTCACACATGTTTACACATTACCCGAGGTACTTTAGGCTTACTCGATCAAATAGTCGACACTGATGCAGGCCCCGTGCGGGAATCAAACTCGGGTTGCTGGTGTTGTAGCTCAGCACGCTGGCTGCTACACTGCAGCTCCACACAGGATAATGCACACAAGTTCAGTAGAACACACAGACATGTTTTCTTGTGTATGTGCACATACTGAATATCAATAAGCTTTCGCTCAGAAATATACTTCGTTGACTGATATCAGAAGAACACCTTTAAAATTTAAACATAAGATCCACGGACACATTTACCACTTGGTTACCCCAGTGGCTAGCATTGTTTTTTAAACAAAATCTCCTCTTACGACAGCAGAAATAATACATGTGAAATGAGCCTTCAGCACATTTGTCATGGTTTGACGGTAAGCTTTATTAGAAGAGACAAAAAACCGGCGTTGTGCGTTTAGGAATAGAGGTCCATCAGTTTATATCGACGCCTCCCACAGCTTGAAATTAAAAGCCCAAATGCAATCCTAATGAAAATGCCCCCAAGGCAACTCGGTGACCCGATGAAAATATTTCATAATTAGTCCATTCCACAGCTCGCGTATTCAGTGGCATTGGCATCAACTTGCTTGGAGCTACTGAGATGATAGCATCCCCATAGAATAATAATAATAACCCACCGCTCTCTTGGCCACCACTGCACTGGGTCAATCAAAGATAATAGGCATTTACAACCTTCGGTCGTGTTCTGTCTGAGTGAAGGCCTACCTCATGTTTGCGTCGATCATGGGGGTTGTTTGACCATACTTAACCATGATGATTACTGTAGGTTGAGGCTAGTAAAGTGGAGGCCAGGACCAAGGTTAACTGATGTTAACCTTGGCCGGGAATTTAACTCAGGTCATCAGGTTCAGTGCAATGTTCCACTGCAATGGGTATCCTATTAAAATATAATTTCACTGGAACCAGATAATATACTTCATATTAATACAACTTAACCCGATAACCTGTGCCATAGGTTGATTGGCAGGTATATTTTAGTTCAAAATGGAACAACCACATTTGTGCAATATATTGCATGCTTAGTTAGACGTCTCACTGTGCTACAAAGAAAGCAAAATACAGGTAATGTCTCAGTCTTACAAGGTAATTGCGCAACAATAATCATCCATGTGGCTTTAAAAATAAAAGTATTGAATCCTTAGCTTTGAGTTATTCACTGAAAACAAACAAGCGATGTTTTTCTTGTAATTTCCCCTAATATGTGCCAATGGCAAAACCATGGTAAAATAGCAAATATATTCCGCACTATACTTTCTAACTAACAATAACATTGAACTATATAAAATGAGGACTATTGTGTCTTATACAGTATACACAAATTTGTCCACAGCCATAAGGATGAAAGAAATTATACATTTTTGTCATGTTTTGCATTTATGCAAAGATGTTATTGTTCTCAAATAATATATCCTATTGTTGTCACGACACACTCTAAGGTATAAATCACGGTGTAATTGGGTTTATAAATCTCGAGGCTTGACCACAGTCAAATTAGAAATACTAATGATGCATTCAGGGGTAATAAATTCACTTTTAATTGAAAAAAGAACGAGGAGCACAATTTCAGACAATGAATTGTATGTTCAGATGCAACACATCTAGGTCAAGGACATTAGATCACATGGAATCCATACATACAGTAATCCATTGTCCTTGCTAATTATTCATGGATACTTATTAATATCAATCCATTCTCTATACAGATGCTGATTCTATGTTTCAAGAAAGGTACAGACCACTAACGTTTCGGAACAATGAATGAAAAGGCAGGATAACATTGCAGCTGTATTTCTGCGTTGATGGGACACAAGCAGAAACTAATGACAGCAAGCAAAATGTGTGCAAGGGCACACGTGATCAATCTTCACCAACACATATTCGTACACACCCCCTCTCTCAGATACAAATATATATAACCTTATTTAATGGGATATTTTAAGAGACAGGTTTATGGACACGGGGCTATACATATATTGCATGTATATATGTAAGAAAATAACATTGCAGCAACAGAAGAAAAAAAAATTGCAGTCATAAAACGCACGTACATTTGGTTGCATTTGAGGTTGCAATGTCCATTGCAATGCATAGTCACCACTGTGGCTCAAACCTACAGAGGCAGACACGTCTTGCCTGTGGAAGATGCCTGTGTGCTGGCTTCGGTGTGTCATCCGAAATGGTTTACACCACTGAATATTTTTTTTTTGTTCAAGACCACAAGAAAAAGTACACATTGGGGAAAAGGGCATCTCGGACTCAATCGTGTCATCTCACACCCGGCTCATTGGAAGTGAAGGAAGGTGCTTCCTGCGAGAGCAACCGATGCTGCACGGAAAATTTAATATCAAAGGCAGCAAACGGGGACATTAATCTGCTTGCGAGCATTCGGCCAGGGCTCATTATTCACGAGTCTCCCATGATACCCCTGAGGTCTCATTCCGCTGTTCGGCAGCGCCAGTAATGTATGGGAGCGAGGGCCGCTCGCTACCACCAAAAGGGTCATGTAATGTCATAAACGATGGGAAATAGGCCTCATTACTGGACGGGCCTACTGTACATATTCCTGGATATTTTCTGGTTCCTTTTTTTAGCCAGCAACACAAAGAAAAAAAAACTCATTCACACCTACTCGCACTCATGTTTCACATGAGTAATTGCATATCACAAGGGAAGTGCGAGACGCTAGAAATCCATAATGAAAGCGTCGGGAAGAATTCACAGATGCGCACACACCCACACACACCCACACGTGTTTTTCCCCCTCGCTGTAAACACTTGCAAAGACCTCCGATTGTATTCCGAGTGTAATTTCCACGTAGAATATTCACGGTTAATTGTACAGTAATGGTTTATAATGAATACCGTACTTTTAAAATTCCCAACGGTTGGCTAAAGAAGTCAACTCAATTATGATGATCAACCCAAATTTAAACATCTGACAAAAGCGTAATAGTTTAAATGTGACTGAAACTGTGATGCATTAATTTTTCATCAAAATTTGCTCTTTAGGTATCTTGTTTTACATAATACCACTGACAAACTTTAATTTCACGACATGGGAGCTGTCAGCTGCGTCGGGGAATTCTCTGTGTAAATTATGCAAGCGCCAACATATTCATCGGATATTACACCGCGGCATGGGCCACACAAGGCAGCATTAGCTCATTCTAAGGCACACGTCTCCATTATTATAGCCTAGCACAAGTCCTGCAGGGATGCATTCATTCATTATCAATGTGTGTATAATCCTGGCAGAGGGTTGTGGCAAAACAGGCGCGTAACCAGAGATCGGAAGGCCGGGCTATACCCATGATGAGACGCCAGTCCATCGCAGGGGGAAATTTTGTCAGGCCAATTAACCTATGAAGAATAACTTTGGACTGTGGGAAGAAACCGTGGTACACGGCAAAACCCCACGCGGACTCGGGGAGAACATGCCAACTCCACACGGAAAGGCACCCGAGCAGGGACTCAAACCTGGAATTTCTTGCTGTGAGGCGGCAGCGCTACTCACTGAGCCACCGTGCGGCCCAATAGGGATGCTGTTGTGGTGTAACGGCACACTGGAATTACAATGCAGAGATCACCGGTTCGATCTCCTGGTGCGGCAGTTTAAAGAACGGTACTAGTTTGTTATATCCCCCTATCGTACACCCAGCAGTATAATACATATGTGCAGCGTGGAAGAGTAGGCCAAACACCCTCACCCTCTTGAGCAATGGTTCTTAACCTACACTGCAGCATGCACCCCGATGGTTCTTAATATGTTCTCGCACCCCTTATTAAGAAATACATATACAATACATATGTGATACAATAAATAGAACAATCTGGCATGTCTTGCAGCCCCAGGTTAAGAACCTCTACTCTAGAGGGTCTCTCCGGGGCTCAATCCAGTGACGGTCCTTCCACCAGCAGTGGTGTGACCAAGGAATTGCAGGGCTGCGCTTATACGTTTACATGCCTTCTCCAAAATGTAAATCAACATTAACTCGAAAGTTCACCCATCACCGTGCAATCGGGATTTAGCAGATGTAAAGGCAGACAAACGCTCCAAACTCAACAGTGCCTGTGGTCAAGTCTTCTTCTTCTTTGCGATTCTTCGAAGCACGATGGTCAGCCTCTGGACATCGTTGTCTTTCAGCCTGGCCTTGAAGTGTTTGGTAGAATTCGCAGGCAATACCAAGTATTACCTGACAGGGATCGCGACGTGAATGCTTCTACCTTGACCCCCTGTGGTCAAGTGAAGATGGTTCTAAGTGTGGGTTTTCAGACTTGGAAGATAAGTAAATAAGATGTGGGTGAGGAAACATTCTGGCCCGTGGCCAACTCTGTTTAGCCCTCCTCAATGCGTTCATACATTAATAGCTTCCTGAAAGGGCAGTAACATTTGGTAATAGGAAGACCATCGGCAATTGTGAGTTCCGCCAATATTTAGCCCTCAACAAGCAGTATGCCCTACTCAGCGTCACTGTCAAAGAGCGCTCTAACACGTGTGAAAAAATGCCAAGCCAACCGGTGTACTTTCGATGCCAATCATAGTCGGCTCGACATGCTACAGCAGGCAGCGTTCGTATCAATACATCAATAGACCAACCATCATCTAATGTATTAGACACTACATACAACATTTTCACAAAATCTTGCAAAGGAACCTAATGGGCCTAAAAAAACACTGCCGTAATTGATTCACCCTCGTATTCCTTAAATGAGTAAATGATAAAAACAAGAACCTATTATCACTACACCATAATATTATACACCAGAGCAGTCAATAATTAATGCAGTGATCACAAATAAGATCTATTAACACGCTCAGGGTACGTCAATGCATTACTTTGGTCATAATGTGCAATGTAAATCGTGGCAAAACATTGATTTCAGACACATAAAAGTGATGCATTTATTCCAATGCATCTTAAACTCTCCTAATCTCATTTATGTGCCGCCTTGTAAAAACCACACGTGCAATATTGTAAACACGCGTTTATAGATATAAAAAAACAATTTAACACAAACACATTTTGTCCGCACAACCTACATAACTAGGCACCCCCGTCTTTTAATTTTAAACAAATGTAACAATAAACACGATTAAAAAAATATGTTAAAAAAAAACGCTGGGCGATATTTTTTAAATACATTCGGCGTGACTTGCATAGAAGTGCCATCTGTTACGAGCAGATGCATTTCCAATATACAAATCTGTGCTCACGGCAGCGCTGTGTGCGTGTGTGTGCGTGCGTGCACAGGACGTAACAAACAGCCCACTGACCTTCATGCGGATAGGGGACTGCCATCCAGCCATGGTTGGCCCTCGCCACATCTATTTCTCGTCCCAAATCACCAGGCGTGCATTTTCCGCGTCGCGTTCCCCAACGTGCGCGCGTGTCAACGCGCCGAGCCGATGAAAAGTGCGGTCGCCCTTCCTTTTACTTCCCACGTCTACGATGAGGCGGCGTTGGGCGAGTAAGAACGAGGAATGCCAAAGATGGGAGGGGGTGTATCGCCGGAGGTGAGTAGAACCAAAGAAAAAATCAAAACAAATCAAATTACAGCGGTCTTCTTATTGCGCTCGCCGGTGGTTTCGCATTGAGACCGGTTTGTTCGCTTCTCGCTCCGTTCACGGATCTTCAATACTGCTCCAATTCAAATCCTCTCTCCCGGTTGCGGCACAGAAACTCACAGGAACACCGATTGATTTTATATCCAGCAGTGCATCGCGGTGAACACACTGCTCAGGAAAGCGGCACCTTGTGTTTGCTCGCTAGATTTATTTCGTACCCTTAATCCGAATGATTTTTTGTTATGAAATCCTAATGTCAATGGACGGTGCCGGGTTTAACTCTGCTCTCGCGTTCCCTGCACCTTGGTCAGAGCGTGCGCTCACTCTGGCTGCCTGTAAAAAAATCCCCTCCTCTATGCTATTCAGCACCCAGTCGACATGCATCACATGACCACACTGATTACAAAGCTACCCCGGGTGAGAGGCTGGGACGGGCGGGGGAGCATCAGAGAACGAGAGAGAGGGGGTGGGAGAGAGATGTAGATGGAAACCGGTGCAATAGAGAGACGGTGTGTGAGTGAGATAAATCGGTAACAATAGGAGGTGAGAGATGCAGGGGGAGAGCGAGAGAGACGCAATGTAAACGCGAGAGGGATAATCAGATGGAGGTAACGGATCAAGTGAATAAAGGCCAGGATTTTAATAAAGGCATATCGGACGCGTACGACAGCATTACATTTAAAATGTGATTCTTATTTTATAGATGTATGGCGATCGGTGACAAATCCAATGCAGTGTGGAAATGCGTGAAAACCGGATAAACTGGGTCTCTTTATAATCTCAGGCGTGCTGCTCTAAATATGATTCATTCAATGCACGTGATGTTGATGGAAGAGGTTGTATACGGAAAATGGAAGTCACTTCAATGCTTTTCACATTCGACTCCTTTTGATGTTCATTTTTATTGCATCTCCCAACACATGACAATATTGTGTTGTACCGCATGTTATACCGATATTGTTATGTTTAGAGTTATACGTCAATTAGGTCAAAACAGGTGAAGGCAATGCACTTCACTTTAAGCTGTAGATGAGTCATTATTATTACTACGGTGTATGTTGTGGAATAGTATTCATTGCTTCTTCTTTATCCCATGATTGTTCAACCAAGACGCACACTTAGACTGAATTATTACTGCAAAATAGCATCGTCTTACTAATAAAACGTAGCACTTGTTGCATGTACTATGACCATTAAAGAGGTCATTGAAGGTGGTTATGTGGCTCAGAGTTTCGACCAATAATCCAGCCGCACTGAGATCCTTGGTTTGAATCAAAACAAAATATCCCAATTCATTATTTATATGCCGTGCATTATACAGGTTATAGTAAACTAGGTGGTTGCCTATGGCTACACTGCTCTCAGTGCTGCCTTTATAAGTTTCGAACATTAATGTTTTATCCTGAGAATAAATATGAAAATTGCCGCAACCTAATTCTGCGAGCCTCAGACAAAACACCGAACGCTACGATTTCTTTGCTCCGGTGAACTCTAGACAATAACAGTGAACACGGAGCATGTGGATATCGAGGTTATTAAGCCTTTCGGTATCCTCTGCGGAGGCTTAGTGGATGGTAGTGATATTCCACGCGAATCACTGGCGTGGGAATTGTGGGATCCGTGATTTGAGAATCGGTGGTGCAGGACACGTGCTGAAAGGAATTGCTGTGCGTGGACAGCCCACGCTACACGTGCAATGTGCATTGATTACACATGTCCTCGTACTCATATCTTTCGAATCTAAAGTACAGTACGAAACATTTATACGACTGAAAGATCTGCCACATGCTGTGACGTTGCGCGTGCTTCCTGAAGACAGACGCAACTCATTATGAATCTGTATACAGATGTCTATAAGAATTGAATTTCCTTTACTGGGTGAACTCGTCATCATGAGTACAATATAGTTAGATGAGAACCTCCTGTGGCCAAAGACAACTAGTTTATTATAATGGTTGTAATTCACTTGAGGGTATTTTTATACTGTTGGGAATATGGGCGATGACACTGACTTATCAAGGCCTGGTCTTTAGAATGTCGTCATAGGGTCTTTAACACGTTACGTTATTCTCGAGCATCACGGTGCTTTATAATATGCAGAGTTACTGGGTGGCTATTGAAATTGAATCTATTGCACCCATGGCATTTGTTTGGCTTGGCTCATTCGGAAGCAGATTGACCACTAGAATCTCCACCCATTTATCATCCGGATGATACAAACAGTTAAAAAGCTAAAGAAGTCATAATTGCATCCTTACTCTATCATTTCCCTGCCAACTTCAGCAAACCTCATACAGTTACACAGCCAAAGTCACGAAGCTCTAAGAGCTCCTATGTGGACACAAACTGAGGGGGAGAGCAGCTAAGCAACTGGCTAAGCAACTGGCGGCACGGTGGCACGGTGAGTAGCACTGCCACCTCACAGCAAGAAGCTCTCGGGTTCGAATCCCTGCTCGGGTGCCTTTCTGTGTGGCGTTTGCATGTTCTCCCCGTGTCCGTATGGGTTTTCGCCAGGCACTCCGATTTCCTCCCACGGTCCAAATGCATGCTGCTGCATAGGTTAATTGGCCTGCCGACTAAATTGCCCCCAGTGCCCGGTGATGGCTTGGCGTCCCATCCTGGGTATAGCCCTGCCTTGCCCCCTGTGTGCCGGGATAGGCTCCGGCAAACCGTGACCCTGTACAGGATTAAGCGGTTTCTGACAATACCTAGGGCTTGGGGCCCTAGGTATTTGCTTAGTCTGCTTATGCCTACCGCCGGCACTGCAGGTGCTTCTTATGCAAGCACACGTTCCAACATAAGCAACACGTCTTTGTATTGCACTGGTGAGGTCAGGCAAATGGTAACTTCTGATAGGAGCAGATTACTTCGGATATAAGCACACCCGGCCCTCCTCCCGAGGGGTGGATTTATGTCCAGCTGTAACCGTGTATGATGCGTCCTTTGTTGGTCAATGTCATCCAGCGTTGAATATGAGCTCGTGTGTTTGTTTGGTTGACATAAGGAACAAGGGGCTTACGCTATTGATTATGAGCTTTGTACATTTTATGACACTTTGACCCAGGTCACAAAACTGACTGATATTCGTTCCGTGCTAATTACACTCAGTGTTGGCGCCATCTGGCAGACAATGCAGTATTGCACCGAATGTTAAATGTTACCAGAGCGTGGAGAGTTATACCGAGTACTAACTCAGTATACGTGCCTTTGGACTTACTCAGTATACGTGCATTTTTTCACAGTCATTATGAGTATGAGGTCCGTGCAGCGTGTCCACATATGAAAGTATGTTTTAGTCTATGAGCGTATTGGCTTCCCAACACAATAATTTGAAGATAATGTATTTATAATAAAAATCTACTTTTGTATTTCCACCCATCCATTATCAGAAACCGCTTCATGTTTGGCTCTCTGTCTTCCTGTCTCTGTGTCCCTATGTCTCCCCTTGTTGCTCACTCTCCCTCCCGGTCTCCCACCCTGTTTGTCCTTAAAGAAGTGACGGCCATCTTTGGGGACGCTGGCAGATTTTTGCCGCTCTTAAGGTTGCCAGTTTCACGACCTTTCAGTGTATTCGAAGCTGCATTAATCATTTAATTTTCGTTGCTTTGGTTTTCATTAGCTGTTTTTTTCCCTGTCTTTGTTGACATGCTGTTCTGTCCGATGCCCTTTTGCAGCGCTTTGTGACCCTCGAGTGAAAGGCGCTCTATAAAATGCTATTATTATTATTATTATAAACAAAGCTTCAGGTCACACCATTTGATTACATTTGCTCATACTTTGCAAAACAAACCCAGCTGCAGCGTTGATTTCTAATCACAGTTGAAAGGCTGCGAGCTCCAATCATGATCTGGGGTTTTACTGAAGACGCCTGAGGATGCCTCCAACTTGGGAGATGAACCATCGCGAAGGAGAGAGAGGGAGCACTCGACACGGCTATCCTTAAAGAACAGCTTTGAAAATCAACCATCAATGTGAGATATTGTTATTCTGCTTACGAAGTGTCGAAGGTGTTTTTTTCTCAGAGGTGGCCTGCAGGTTAAAATGTGTAATTGAAGAATTTAATGGCCATCGCTACAATTTAAAGGGGCTTTAGTCACAATAATCAGGCCTCTTGAAATGATGATGAGCACAGATATCCAAGGTGGGAGGTTACCTCACGCCATCCTGTGGATATAATTATATTGAGTGAGTAGCATCGATTCACGTTAGGCACAATCACAGTATATTCTACGTTTGAAATAACTGTACACATGTACCATGCTCAGAGAAAGTATATGTTTGATTCACGAAATTCAACACATTTCTATTCACGAAATTAAATACGCATAATAACCACGTTTGTTTTAATGTAATCCGTATGAACGTCAGCATGTGTATGAGGACAATAACAAATGTATTCGAATACACATTTAAACATGGGCCTTGCCCTAGTTTGTTTGTAACAGGCCTGTAAATCATTATTTACTTGTTAACATGTGCACACTACTACTGTCTCTTATGTATGCAGAAATATGTATTTATGTCAGAGTTTTACTCTGCACGAAGCAGTCCACTCTAATGATGCTGTATATACAGAGTTACAATCCATGGTGACACCTGTAGCTGTGTCTTAAAACATACAGGGGTGATAAAATACTGTACAAATATAAATGTTGCTCAAATATAAATTTACTTGCATATTTAGTAAATAAGCATGCAGGGGGCTTAGCTGCAACATCACCAGTGCAGTGTTGTGCTGGTGATGACATTAGGTCATTCAGATTTGTGATACAGACCTGTTTTTGAGAATAACAATAAAAAGATGGATTTGAAATGTGGAGAGGAAGCGGTGATGGAGTGGCTAGCACACCGAGCTATAAACCCTGCCACCTGAGTTTGAGCCCCGGACATGGCTTACACCAATGGAGAGTTCTATGTAAACCTGTTCTGGCCCATCCTACATTAAGATGTACTGACCAGCAAGGTAAAGTGTGGTTTACTAACTCCTCTGATTGGAAAACGTCAGAAGGCATGCATCCAGCAGTGGATTAACAGACATCTGTAAATTGAGCATTAAGAATTTCTCACAGGAACTACTCTTTCGAGCTTAACGAGAATTGCTCGTTAAGTGGTGCCCTCGATCAGACTTCTGAGCGATTCTCTCATATGTGTTGGTTTTCCTGGAGTACTCTGGTTTCCTCACACGTGCAACTTGTCAAATACTTGAATTCAGGACACTGCAGCAAACCTTTCAGAAAATTATGTTTTCAAGCTGATTTAGTTTAATAAGCACTACTCAATTTTGGCTTGCAAGGACACAATTTCCTGTCGTGTAAAAAATACCTTTTCTTCTTATTACTATTTACAAGCACGGCTTAACATTTCAATCAAGATGATTGCAACTTTCCCACCTCCCCGCCTCCTTTTAACTGATCAAATTTGACGACACTATCCCTGCTGTAGCCAATGAGCGATAAGCATGGCAGTGAATTTACAGCCATATGATGGAAACACTACTTAACAGCCATCTTGTCTGCCCATCACCGGTGTAAAACCACTGCATCAACACGGTTTCGTTACCCTCCCGCATAAAATGGCAAAGACGAGCTTCGTGTGGGAGAAATGTAATTGGGATCCTCATCATCCCAAGAGACAAATAGTAGGGTAGGTAGCATTTATAGCTCTTCCCCAAGTACCCCCCTAAAAAAAACACTGTCTGAAAACGTTGCTTGAGATTGATAAGTGCCCCTGGCAAACTGCATGAGCTGGAACCCGCCGTGTTTCTGAGACCCAAGGAATGCTGCGAAATGCAAAAGGGCACGGTGCTGCGAAAGGTCAATTTCCTAAATGAATTCCTAAACGGTATTACTTTGCTTCAAGGTTATGTCAAGGTGGCTTTGTATTTTTTGTTCCTTTCCCTGCAGTGCTTCCTTAAGCAGCAACCAAATGGCCTGGGGCTCTTAAAAAATATGCATTGGCCCCCCAGCCTTGGCTCCAGCATGTCATCCTGCAGAATACGACTGTTTATTTTGATTTAATTTTTATACCCAATATTACGGTGGGTTTTTTTTTAAAATAGAAATCGTGACCCTGTTTGTGTCAAATTGCAGTTGTTTCGCCAATTACCAAATTACAAAGCTGCAAGCTTTGTGAAGGAAATAAGGGAAGTCGCTTAATGAAATGTTTAACATTATCAGATTTGGGTAATTATTTTTTGCACAGGAGATGAGAAATGAGAAAGTGGAGAATCATCAGATTGTCACTGCCTCCAATAAACTGATTATTAGTTCACAATCCAAAGTTGTTGCAATAGGACAATCATATAAAATGCAATGCATAATATTTAACAGCAAAATGTGAATAGATGTTCCTCGCTATTACATTAACAAAATGAGTTAGTGGCTTTAAACATTATGGGAGCTAATGTATGCCTATAATATTATGTTCCAAGCAAGTGGATTACGATACTGCAAATGTTATTAAGTTCAATACAACTACTCATTACTAATTTCTTTAATTTGCTTATGAGTATTACATACAATTATGAAGTCCATTACCCTGTACAGCATAGACATTATTATGAGAATAAAAATCATACTTTGCTTAACAGTGTAATGCACATATTTGGTGTTATATCATTTAAATAAAACACGCACAATGTTACCTGTGTGTGAATACAGTTAAGTAAAAGTTTATGATATAGACAACGTTGTATTGGTAATCTTCGCAGTGAGAGCTAGCTTGTGAATCGATGATGCTGTAACATTTACATGAAATGTAAAACGTAAATCCACATGCAGCAAAGGGTAACACAAATATGCATGTTTGGATTAGCAAGGGAGCTGATTAGGTTCAGGACAGCATTATGACTAAGTGTGTATGCGGCCAATCAATTCAGCCAATGCCCAAGTGTATGCCTTATTTAGGTCCAGCAAACTAATTTTGCTGCTTTATTGATTTGGCCATCTTAGAGATTTAAAAAAAACCCACAACAACAAATGAGGTGGCATAGTCTGGCCACAAAAAGGCCAATTGTAATTTTGCTGGAGTGGAGTAGCACATTGTGCTATGACGCTCTGCAGCCCAAATTTGATTCCCGGCCACTGCTCACGTCAAGGGCCAGTGACGTCTCAAATGGGTCCTAACCTGGGCCCCCACCCAATATATCAAGGGAAATATCTCCCGTATAGCCTTATCAGACTGAAGGGTCAAGAGCTGCTAGTCAGCACCTATGAAGGGCACGACGGCACATGAGGTGGTGGGTGGCCAGCTCCACGCCCGGCCACCTTTATCTCCCTAGTGGCGATGTTTTCCACAATGCACCAGATACCCATTTGAGGCTGAGTCGACCTAGGAGAGGCACAGGACAGATTCAGAAAGTCGTCACCGGTGTTGGTCATGAACGGGAACGGAACTCGGGTCGCCGAGGTCAAAGCGCAGGTCGGTAACCGCTCCACCACCGCTCCCCACAGCCTGCAACGACCAGCGTAGTGAAGTGAGACGAAACATCCCCCTATGGCTGACATGATGTGATTAAGTGCTATCAATTATTGTTAGTACCACGTTTTGCTGCATAAGCATTTTGAAGCAACATATTTGTAAAGTGGATGTGAATACTTTAGTGGGTGTTAATTTTTATTTTATTTAATACAGCATATTCATACGCGTCTCAATGTACAATGAGAAGTTAACGAGACACAATTTCAACAAGCTTTAGGATAACCTAAACTAAACTTGAGAAAGAGCGGCTCTTAAGAGCAAGTCTCATAAATCGAGCCATATAAACCGACATCAATAAGTAACCTAACTCGTCCCTTTGGTTTTCAACAAAATCACTAAATCTACCGAGTTTTTAACATTGTTTCAGTAGTTCATATGCGCATTCAAGATCTACGTGCTAAGCAAGTACTACAATACTCCCATTCAAATCGCACTGTACTCAGTCAAGCTAATCGGCCTTAAGGAAGTTGTATCCGATAATAATCCACTCTGATGC
>JAZEWU010000014.1:5476452-5488244 GCA_036362915.1 Geotria australis
AGAAATTGTGCCTCACAGCTAGCAGTACCTGTGTTCAATACCTGACTTGTGTATCTCCCTGTGTGGCGTTTGCATGTTCACCTCCTGTTCTGCATAGGTTTCCTCGGGGTTCACTTGTATCAGAAAACATAAATGTTATCGGTGTTGGCCAACCATCCCAATGCAGGACTCTCCTGAAAAAGAGTCACTGGACTCAGTGCGGCTTCACTCAGTAAATAGGTAATTATTTTATGATATGGGAGCTCTCAGCATTTTTTGCAATTTATTTGTGGAAAACTTTTTGTTATGAGATTTACGCTGTGGCAACCAGCAGACAGCACAATTGTCTGCTGTGGAAAATTATATCACTCTGGTCTGAACACAGTGGTAGTTAGTGAATGTATAATCAATACAAACAGGCTCAATAGAAGGCATATACTACCAAACCCACTAGCCACCAGAAACTGTGTCCTTTAAGAATATGAAAACCTTGACATAAATCAGCTAATATGAAACAAGCTCAAATTAACGCACTAAATTTAACGCACTCATTTATGTGTGGTTAATGTGACTGTAAATTACCCAAATGTATGCAATTAAATACGGGCAATTGGGGATAAATTATGTTGGAGCAAAACAGCATGGACACCCACTGGTAATTCCTGGGTTTAATCACCTTCAATAAACTATCAAATAAATGCGTGATATTAGTTTTTAGGTAAAGTATTTAAATCCATTGTAATCTGCTGCGATTAAAAACTCCTTGGCATGTAAGGTTTCATAATAAGGTCTAAAACATAAATCAATATAATTTTCATCGTTATATATTTTTTTACATTTAATTAGAATTTCAAGTACTCTGGAAGAGAATTCAATTGCATTGTGTGGCAGTTATTACCAAGTAACAATTGGATATTACTATTTTCAAAAGTACCCTTTTCCCATTGGAATGTTGCATTCATTCTCATTAAAAAGTAAAAATGTAGAGGGAGACTTTTCCAAACTTACACATTTGTGTAAACAAAGCTAATTTTAGTTTATTAAATTCAGAGACCGTGTATGTCCTTGTTTCTTGAAGAATCGGAATCTATTACACTTCTTTGTTTATTTAACAATCTGCAAAATTATGCAACCAATCATATGGATATGTGTTGTTTAGCCAGATGCATATCTACAGAATGGGTGTAAAGTATGTACTCTAAAGCGAACCGTCGTATCAATTGTTAAATGTGTGTGGATCACTCTCCAACACCGCAGTGTGCTTCTAAAACACTAATAAATTGGCATCTTTGTTCACGTGACAATTCTATTAACTGGATGTGTTAGGTGGTGGAGGGTTTGCGACAAACTGACCCAAATTTAAATTATAATTCACAATACCGTACACGTTAAGTAGTGCTGCTGCCTCACAGCAAAAAGTCCCCGAGTTCGATTCCCGGCTAGGGTACCTTTCTGTGTGAATTTTGCATTGCTCTCCCTGTGTCTGCGCGGCTTTTTTCCGGTTACTCCGGTTTTGTAACACAGTTCAAAGTCATACTGCTGCCTAGGTTAATTAGCCTACTCATTAAATTGCCCCTGATTCCCCTAGGATGCACTGGCATCCTATCCTTGGTTTGGCCCTGCCATGCGCTCTATGGCTGCCAGGATAGACTCTGGCTAAACGCGACCTGTACAGGATTAAGTGGGTACTAATAATAAATGTATGAATTAGTGCTGTATACCCATTTACCTCTGCCAGTCATTATAACTTTTAAGATGTGGGAAATGGAGACTTCCCACCGAGCTGGATTTTAATTTAACACACATAGGATATCTACGCTGGCTGAATAGCAATGAATTCATATTAAATTCCCTTATTCTCGTTATAACCAAAATCTAAAACAAACGACTGTGTGTGGCCACAAACCCCCTGCTTCACGAGAGATGTTGATTTAATTTTAAACTTCTCATCCCCAGCGCCAGCAATGAAAGCAGCTGCGATGACAGCGGTTGTGGGAAAGAAGCTTTTGATTTATAAAATGTTTATTGCTGTAGCCACAAGAGGCTTTCAAGATGTTTATTTTTGTTCTATATGTATAGACTTTATAAGACGTTGCTGAATAATATTTTAAATGCCTAAAAGTGTTTTGCAATTGTTTTGAGACTTGCTCTCCATAGCTGTTATTTCGGGATAGCCGTGTCGAGTGTTCCTTCTATCTCCTTAACAACATTTCGCCTCTCACATAGGAGGCATGATCAGGCGTGAAACTTTACATAAGCAAATTGTTTATGAATCAAATAATTCTGGAAAGAACAGCGCAGTTTGGACGTATTAAACATAGCACTCACAAAAACCTCGCTGCCTTTAATGTGGAAGTCAACCACTTGCAAGCAATCAGTTGCACATGCATTTGTTTGAAATGTCAGTAGATATAATTCCTATGTAATTGACAAATATTTTTTTACAACCTTAGACGCATCACTGTCGAAACACGGTATGCACAGACCATGCTGTTAGTCAAGATGTAATTACGTTATCAAAGAATAATCCAACTATTTTGTTTACACTACAAAAGAAAGTCTGCATGAGGCTCTTGGTTCCTGAATCATTAATAGCAAATGCAGAAATCATGAGCATTGTGGTATGATTACATCTCCGTGTTAATTAATCATCGGTAATAATACTCAGTGTTCCAACATAAATCCTTTTTTATTTAAAGCCTCGACTCCCAAAAGGAATACCTGTTAATTTAAAAGCAGCTGTTGTAAGCCTTTTTATAGGGGCTTCAGAATGGAAGCATACAGAACTCGGTGTTTTCAGTGCCAGTAAGGAAATATTAGAAATCCATCCATCCATTGTCAGAAACCGCTTAATCCTGTACAAGGTCACGGTGAGCTGGAGCCTATCCCGGCAGACACAGGGCGCAAGGCAGGACCTATACATGTATACGGTATATCATAAGGATTAGGAATCATTCTTGTCTAACCAAGCACATCAAGACTTTGGATTTTTGGATTTTTAACAACAATTTAGGATATTTTATTGGAATTGCTGATTATCAGGTATTTTACGATATCTTTAACGTGTCCTCGAGCTGACAAACGTGACTTCGAGCAAAGGCACGTGACACCACACCGATGAGATGACATGTAAGTGACGTAATTTACGGTGACATCACACGTTTGGGGAATAATTGCAGATTTTCGGATTTTTCGGATGCATTCTAAAATTGACAAAACATCCCTTGTATGTCACTACCACTACTAAAACCCCCAAGAATTGACATCCCTACGTGCAATGTACGGACGTATGCTTGGCTCTGGGCTGACATTAGACGTGTCCGATTAGAAAACAGTAGCATTTCAAATGTGGAGAGGAGCAAATGTTATCGGTCTCGTCATCAGACCTTGCAGCGAACTTTAGTGCCAGCAAAAAACAGATTTTAATTAGGTGCTTTCCAATTTGATCCAAAAAAATACTTAGTCTCGATGGTGGAGATAATTTGTATTCAAATGTCCACCTGACTTTGCTTGTGAAACACATCACTTCTCCCACACAGACACATGTAGCATGTGTGCGTGATGTGTTATTTATTATTATTTGTGTTATTTATTATTATTTCAAGGATGCGGGTTCTAGCTTCTGGGAATAGAATTCCACACAGGACATGCAGCATGTAAGAAACGTGGGCAGCCCATGCGGCTAGTCTAACGGAGCATGGACAAATGCCCCAACCAGGGAGCCTCGCTCTGGGCAGCAAAACAAACAAACCTGGTATAATTCATTTGCTCTGTGCAACCAGATGGGTTGGGGTGTGGGGCACAGCAGGAGCCAGCTAGGCTTGGGGTTTTTTTTCCCTACCAGTTCATTTAGATAATGGTGGGAGATTATGCAAGAGAATCTTGGATGCGGCTGATGTAAGATACATTATCCAATTAAGGAGGTTTGGCATCAGCGGTGGACAATAAGGGCTTGGTTAAAGGACTTCCAGTCTGTCCTTCAAAAATAGCAGAGCAATTTACAAATACCTTTTCTCAAAGGCAAACAAGCCGAATACGGATTTGTTTTGAAAATAATGCATACACACATGCGGTATACGAGTGACGGCTGTCTCAGTAATGTGTTCAGGTCTTCTTCTTTGCGATTCTTCGAAGCACGATGGTCAGCCTCTGGACATCGTTGTCTTTCAGCTCGGCCTCGAAGTGTTTGGTAGAATTCGCAGGCAATACCAAGTATTACCTGACAGGGATCGCGACGTGAACGCTTCTACCTTGACCCCCATGTGTTCAGGTGATACGCAGTGCATTGTCATGTTGTATGAATGCACACATCAAAGCTCTCGTAGATGTTGGGATACGTTGTTTGTTATTTCAGCCGAACAAGTAGCACTTAAAAAAGTGCAATTTAAAAGTATGTAAAGCAATTCAAAATGCCAAAATCTCTGACAAGTCGTATGTTTATTTGATGTCCAATTGATATGCACAGCTTAAATTCAGAATTTCATTTATGTCATGATTCTGGTATCAAGTCAGACTGAGAGCTACTCAAGACACAGTAGGCACAATTCAACGGTACGAAATTGAATCACATTTTAAATTTGCACATCAATATTTCACGAGCAGGTTAACAACGGCGCAAAACATTTGCTACGTGCGCTCTCCGTTTCGACATTTTTGTGGTCTCGTATGGGTCTGTCGGAATTGACCAGCCCTAACAGGCGATGCGATGTGCGTGAAAAGGCTCATATCACCCAAAGGACTATTTGTTAAAGGCTGTGCAAACCCAAGAAAGATAGTAAAGAAAACATAGAACAGTAAATCAATACAAAGGAGGGTATGACTGTTCTCGTGCGGTGACAGAGAGGCTGACCGTGTGCTATGTTCAGACTCCCGGGAAGGTGCGCTGTTTCTAGTATTTAATTTCCCAAGCCAGCGTGCAGCGTTTGAGCTTCGTGGTGTAAGCGTTGCCATGATTAGTTATCGGGCCACTTCAAAGTGTTAATAGATGAACAGCGTCCACTATAATATACGCCTCCGATTGCACATATCGTTGTAGTTTATGCACTAAATGTATTCGTTTTAGTGGAACTGGTGAAACCAATTAATTATCTTTCGTCGATTCATTACTACGACAGGGAAATCTGACACAGGCCAGGTCAGCATTGCAGTAACCGTTGGCCCTCCCTGATTTATTGCGGTGTCACCGCGTAGGTGTTGTTGTGCTGTGCGGCTCTCCCACGGGTTGTTGGATGGTTGTTCTTCAGAGCTGTTCTTTTGGGATAGCCGTGTCGAGCATTTTCCCTCTCTCCCTCGCGACGTTTCGCCTCCCACGTTGGAAGCATCATCAGGCGTTGGGAGGCGACACGTCGAGAGGGAGAGCGCTCAGTGACACGGCTATCCCGAAAGAACAGCTCATGAATCGAGCCGTCAAAGCCGACATCAGGGTTTTTGGATTGTACAGCGTGTCATTTGGCTGATGTTTCGCCCCGTGTGCCAGGAGCTCCCTCAGGAATGGGATGAACCGTCACACGTCGAGCTAAAAAACATGCAGTACAACCCAAAACCACTTCGAGCTGTAATGCATCACGGTCCCTACCGTACTAAAAATCTCGAGCATGAATTAGGAATGTGATAATTTCACACCAATTAACGACGATGCTCCTCAATACGATTTAATGGCTGACGATATTCCGCACATGGATTTTTTGTCTGGCCCTAGCTCAGTGACTCACAATAGAATCAGTCAAGAATGTCAATGCAAACACCTCTAGGAATTATGCACATAGATTTCTGTCGGCGCTAAATATGAACCACCACTTACGGAGAGCAACTGGAGACCATGAGGATAGAGGATGGACTGTCGAGACACAACAATGTGTCAGCCATAATGGAGGCTAATGCGTGATCGCTTCATATTTTAGACAGTCGAACGCCTGCATTTCCATAGTCAATTAAGCAATTGCACTCCCTCTTGCAAATATTTTACGACATATTCCGAAATGAAAAAAAATCACCGTGTTCATTACTCAT
Organism: Geotria australis; assembly: GCA_036362915.1. Lineage (NCBI taxonomy): Eukaryota > Metazoa > Chordata > Hyperoartia > Petromyzontiformes > Geotriidae > Geotria > Geotria australis. Next base: position 5,482,441 of record JAZEWU010000014.1, read on the forward strand.
CTTCAACCGCTGTCTGCCGACTGGTGGATGACCACCTACCCACGCTGGGGTCATCCCTAGCAGTCCTGCCATATCACGTGCTCTCCCTCCTTTGGCTGCAATTCCGTCACCAGTGTTGTCCATTCACCATCATTGCTTATAAGCGATGTATCCCTACTCAAGACCACTGACTTGTTCCTAACGGTCAATATGATGTCCCTAATTTATATATATATTTTTCTGTGCTCCACAGTGTAATTTCAAACATGCATCTCTCCATGCTTCTTTGCACACGTTATAGCTTTTGTTGCATTTGATTTTTGAGTATCCACGTTTTCAACCCATTTATCATAGCGGACAATACGTGCTGTATATTCAGTGCGTTTCATTACCAAATTCAACGCTTGTTCAACTCCTAATTTCATCATTTTAGTCCGTATCCTTTTTCAGTAATTGCCATACGTATTCTTTATTCAGATAAAATCCACTGTTTTTCAGTTGTATGCCTCCAAAAAATATATGTAATCTGTCATTGACAAAGAATGTTCGATTGTATTGTACACCAGAATGACGGTCGTCGTTATGGCCTTTTTCAGAACAGATAGATGGCAGAAAGATATAAAACTCAGATGCACCAATATACCATACGCGTGCAGTATATTGGTAAGAAACGTTCTAATTGGGAAATAAAAAAACATATGTTTTGAATGTCACATCTTATTTTAAAACCTTGTATGATAACTTTCATCCAGTGTTATAGACAGCAGATTGCTTTAATTTTCACTTGTCTCAATAGCGACAGAACACTTAAACGCTGAATGGACATTGCAAATTCACATCTCCGCATGCTTGTCAGCAGCAATCACTGTAATGGAGCATACGAGGGCATGCCGATATGTCAGAGGGACCCAATTGGACTGGAAACCCCATCAGAGTATTTATACCGTGGGTAATTATTGAAGGCAGTCAGGGATCAAAATGATGAAACAACAATGTGTGGTGAGGGCAGGTCTGAGTGTGTTCGGAAAACTGAACTTGGCAATGAAATGCAACAAACGTCCATTTACCTAAAGTAGACATTCATCGATTATTGCACATCACTTACTTTGACATAGATTGGAAAACATGGATAGAGGCAGACAAAATGGAACAGCTAACATTAACAGTTGCTTTCCAACGCAATTCTTTCGGGATAGCCGTGTCGAGGCGAAACATCGTGAAGGAGAACGGGGGAGTGCTCGAGACGGCTATCCCGAAAGCACAAGCGTTGGAAAGCGATGATCACGCATCCAGCCGTGAAAACCTACACAAAAAAGTGTGCAGAAAAGTGCGTGCTTGAAAATTGCACTGAGAGACAGAAAGTGGGACACCTGGGTCAGAGAACAAACACAAATTAGAGATATTGACTGTTAAGAGAAGTTGGCTTTGGCAGGACACATCACTCACAGGGACGATGGCCAAGGGACGAGCATAACGATGAAGTGCCAGACAAATGAGAAAACAAGCCCGAGAGAAAGACTAACGCGGCGTGTTCAGATCAGCTCACGTGCAAGTGCTCGATAGCTTGAAGCAGCTCTAGGAGAGACGATGATGGCTTGGGGAGGCCTTCATCAATCAGAGGAGAGATCATGGCTCATTATTGATGATAAGGCCATCCCAGTCAAATGTAAGAACAGGCAGTGTGAAACGTTATAGTTGACATGAATACACACACTGCAAGATATATGATAGATAGATAGATAGATGTTTATTATTACAGCAGAAAACACCCAGTGAGTTTTCAAGCTCTGCATTCGGAATTCCTGCGATACAACAAACGTTCGAATTTCGGTCCCAATTGACCCACCAGTAGAAATTATTTCCTCCAGATTTAGTCGATCGGCAGGTCGCGTACGGTCGGGAAAAGTGTGGGTACCTCCACCTCTTGCAAGACATCTTGCCAGCATGAAAGAGGAGACCAAATGCCGTCAACAGCTCCTTCTAGATGAGGACCTCGTTCTATCAGCAGTGGCGTGAGCAAGCCATTGCAGTGCTGCACCTATACCGCACCTCCATAAACAATTTGGAGGCCAGGTTTGAACCGAGATTGTCAACAGACCCCATCATCTGTGTCACCCTTGCTGATATGCTCAAACTGCAAGAAGGGGTCGACAACGGTGCGGCAGATTGTGAGCACTTGGAATGACGCAGGGGTGCGTTTTGTCACCTGGCACGCCAGTCAAGGGTGGCTTTCGCTCAGGGAAACAGCCTGTGATCTCATAGCCACATTTTTCCCATGCAGTAAAATTCCATTTAGGACCCTGTTGTGATGGGGCATGACATAAGATCAATACTTCTGACACCGCCGACTGCAGTTTACCGATCCATGTGACCCTATTTTATTGCAGTATTGATTAATATTTTCGGACCATGAATAGCGTAAAACTGAGGTCAGCATTCTTCCCTTATGGAAAATGATCATTGCTTGCCCTGTCTTTTATACTGCAGCAAATAAAGCGATTGGCAGTCTAAATTAGAATTTACGCCGTTCAAAGACGTCTCTTGCATTCAATTGTAAGGTCTTTCGGGTATTAATAATCAATTCATATACACGTAAATTGAACATTCCTTAAATTGAAAAAAATGCATTAGTACTGTGTGCAGCTTAAACGTATATGTTGCAATTAATACCCATGCTTAACCCTCATGTTATCCACTCCAGTATGGTACATCCTTATATCATTATTCCATTCCTCTAATAATAATATTTGTAAATTTTTAAAGCGCACATATTCATTCAGTGTTGAAGGTGTTCATTCGACGAGCGCAGAGAGGCGGAGCAGACAGTCAGGCGGTTTGCCAGCGCCCAACATATTGCCACACACTGCTTCCTATATATTACGATGGTATCGGCCAACTAATTAATGAGTGTTTTTTTCAAGTTGTGGGAGTAAACCGGAGAACCCGGAGAAAACCCACGCAGAACAGGGGGAGAACACACAAACTCCACACAGAAAGGCGCCCAAGGCGGGAATCGAACTGCCTCGGGCAAGACCAGTCTTTCTGTGAGGCTGGTCTCACACCCTGCCGCCCATTAGCTATTTTCAACATTAGCTATTTTAAAACCATATTTGTTGTAAGTGGAAAAAAAATTACATCAGTTTCATTACAATTTGATGGGATCAGATATAGTTCTGAAACTTGGCAGAAATTAACAAAACGAATTTATTGCCATGACACGACGACTCATTCCAAAGTGTTACAGTAGAGTGTCGCATCCTCTATATGTCATGTGTACATATGGCATAATTGACAATAACGTTGAATTGAATTGCTGTTTGTGTCTCTGTGCTCCTCGGGGGAGGGTTAAGAGGCAGAGGGAGCCTGGTGTGTGTTTGGAGGCCTCGAAGCTCGGCCTCGAAGTGTTTGTGCTCAAGCGCTACGATTGTGGAACTCTGTCAGAGTGTATGGAAGGCGCTAGGTAAATAAAGATTATTTTTAAAGGACGATCCTCGAAAAAGAGAATAGATTGCAACCCTAACGTGAAGTGTAAATGAAAACATAACTGAAGGAATAAATGTGGAAAGTCCTGGATTCGAACCCCTGACCTTCTGGTTTAAGCGCTGATGCTTTCCCCGTTGAGCCACTCATCGGCTCTACGGAGAGAGCGCTTGCGGTCGGTGTAAAACTTCACCTGCGAACATTCGTAATTTGATGTCTCGTCGAGTGTCTAAATCAGGGGTCGGCAACCCGCGGTCCCGGAGCCGCATGCGGCTCTTTAGCCCCTCTGCAGTGGCTCCCTGCAGCTTTGAAAAAGCACAAATAAAAACTTTAATTTTAATTTATGTAACCAGGAAGTCAACATCGAGATTTCCACCTATTTTTCAAGCGAGCCCTGGAGAGCAGCAAATACTCATGGGCTGGTAGGGACTTGAACCGGCGACCCTCCAGTTACGCAGCCAAGTTCCTACCGACTGAGCAATGCCTCCCCCAATAATATGGAAATAAATAACGGATATTTTGAATTTATTTTTCTTTTTTCGTTCAAAGGGAACACCTTTTATTTTGGAGATCTAGCTGATACTGTGACACTGAAATAAAAAACGTGTTTAATATTTCGTCAACTCTACGAAACTAAACCGATCATAAATCATCATCAGTGTAAACGTCATTATCAGTAAGAGCAGCAATCATTGTCACCACTGTCGGCATCATCAGGCGCTATTTACGTGGCCGGCACGGGGATATGGGAAGCACCATCGTCATTAGCACCAATCCCTCGAAGGCTTTCGTGACCAATGTTATCCAAAGTCTAGTTCTTTTTATGAGTTAGGTCACGTGAAATCGTACAAGTGTCATAAACCCATTGGTATGTTGGAGAGCGAGCGAGCCCACAGCACTTACAAAGAAGGTACGACGTTTTGCTGATAGTTGCAATCAGCTTCATCAGGAGCAGGATCGGAAATGTCAGCTGCTATTCATCATCATCATCAGTAACAGCATCGGCACCACCACCAATCCGATCTCCATTCATTCCACTCATGACAGGCATTCATCACCGATCGTGAACAATGGCCTAAACTGATGATCTCCCCCACCCCCCGTGCCGGCCCGGTAAATGGTATCGGGCGTGGCCAATTAAACAATTACCTCCGTCCAAGCCAATTAACCAATCACGGAGCCGGCGTGGTATTTAAGCCGCCTCGCACCGCGCCCCCCCTCACATGGTGGGTGGAGGTGGAAGAGGAGGAGGAGGCATCGCAGAGTCAGAACGCGCGGCCGTTGTTCGGTCTCTGCCAGGATGAAACGACCATCTGGAGTGCGGGTGCCGTTTGCTGTGCTGTGCTTGCTTGTGCGGAACCACGTGCGTTTGTTTCTGTAGACGCTACGAGGCGGAGCAAGCGGAACGGCGAACACGGGAGGAACCTCAAGGTCGCAGGAGAGGCCTGTGTGCGCGACATGGAGCCGGTATGTTGTACGATTTTTGGCACAGACCTTCCATGTCGTTTTGGGGCAGAGAGCAAAATCCTTTTTTGGGTATCGAGCCATCCGTCCAGTGTCGGAAACCGCTTAATTCTGTACAGGGTCGCGGTGAGCCGAAACCTATCCTGGCAGGGCTGTACCCATGATGTCCGGGACGGCAGTCCATCGTAAAAGTCTCGAGATTCGCTGAGTAGCGAGCTTGTTGTAGCTCTTGGTGGGAAGAACAGTAAATTGGTCCGTGTGGCTTGAATTGGCGTGAAATTGTGGGTGTTTTCGCCTTGTGTGTGTGGCGGGATTTCACCGGAAATTCCCCACTTTTCTCCCACACGCACGCGTGGATTAACGCGAATGCGACGATAATAGCATCCATCCATTTTCTAAACCGCTTGTCCTGGTGAGGGTCGCGGTGTCAGCGGTCCAAGGAGAGTGGACCAGACATCCCTTTCCTTAGCAACCGATTCTAGCTCTTCCTGTGGGATTCCCAGGCGTTCCCAGGCCAGCTGAACGATATAATCCCTCCAGCGTGTCCTGGGTCGGCCTCTAGGTCCCCGCACAGTGGGCCGCGCCTGGAGTACCTCCCGAGGGAGCCTTCCGGGGGGCAACGGCCAACGGCCACATTGAACGGATTCGGCTTCACGCCAAGTATACCCACACAGCGCTCGCTCTTGGAATAGAGAGACCGGATTGCTCTCAAAAGAGACACAGGCACCCCATACTCCCGCAGCACCTTCCACAGTAAATCGCGGGGCACACGATCATAGGCTGTCTCCAGATCTACAAAACAATCGTAGACTGGATTAGCAAACTCCCATGACCCCTCAATTGTTGCTGATTCTCCGATATGCCGTTCTCTCCACAGCTCG
>JAZEWU010000014.1:5492495-5539331 GCA_036362915.1 Geotria australis
TATGGGTGTCCAAGTTCAAAAGCCTGACAGCTGATCTCGAAGACGTCGCCCGTCAGAAGGCTATTCTCGCTCGGGAGCACAAATGGAGCGACATAGAAAACCTCCCCAAACCCGACAGACGTGTGTTTGAAACATGGAATGCAATTCCCAAAACGTTTCAGAACACGAAGAAGTATGCATTTGGAGTCCTGTCCATCTTTGGACCCACATACTTATGCGAGCAGGTTTTCTCAAACATGAACTACGTAAAATCCAAATATCGCTCGCGCCTCACAGATGACAGCCTGCAATCCCGTGTGAAGATGAAAGTCACGTCTTACAGCCCCGACGTAGACAAGCTCAGCAGTGGTGTTCAGAAACAGAAATCACATTAAACTGGTGAGAACACAAAAAAATATATATTTTAGAACCTGAGCTGATGTGTTGTGTTGTTTTTTTCATGTTCAGGCTCGATGGTTGATTGCTGTACGTGGCTGAGGAAAAAACAGAAGAGGATGACAACAAACTGGCCTATGTTTACTCGTTTTATATGTTCTAAATGTTTATACTTATTATAACTCGTGCTATATGTTTCAATTATTTCAAAGTGGGCTTCTTTTTATTTTATTAATTTCCCACAAATAAGGGAAGGACTAAAATAGACCTGTATGATTTATAGCGGATATGTGATGGACTTACTTACAAAACATGTTTCACATAAAGACTGATTTAGAGTCCTCGAGTCATCAAACAGCAATGTATTATATGCGTTAAATACATTACAGCAGTCAAATGTGGGGAATAATTCCGTTTTAAATGCAGCACATTTACAGAATGCCTAATACACCGGGTCCTGTAGGTTCGAAAAATAAAGCTTTGCTTTTTTACTTAAATGTTTCAACATTGCCCCCCACAACCAGGGATTTGTTCCACGCGAGTGTTTGGATGGGTATACAACTGACAAAATATACAACTGACGCATGAAAGGGTTGAACCAGTGGCTTTGCAACTCTTTTCAATCCGGCACGTCACAGACAGTGATTGTGTAGTGTCGATTGCAGACATAGCAATGGGTCCCTTGAGGGTCTTGAGATAAAGCAATTGCCACCCCCATCTCAGAACTCAGCCAGGTTTTAAGGTGAGTTTGTCACTTTTAATCCTGCCCGAGAATATATCAGGAGCTAGCCACAGCTGCCAACGGCCAAACTGTGTCTGCTAATCCCACAGAGCGATCAGGATCGTAGACACGACGCAGCGTTATCAGGTATTTTATCCGTGCTCCCGTATGGATTTTAAAAGGTCATAGAACATTACCGGCATCTCTGAGGCCATTATATTTATATCTGTAAATGAGATGTGGATATTTTTTTTACAAACTCGATGCATATTGCCGTTGATGCATTAGCTATTATGAATAGTGTATTAGCTAAATCGAGGTTCACACAGACATCTCAATCAAAATGTGGACGAGCAGTAGAAATGCATCGTTCACTTGCAAATGGAAATCTAATGACTTTTGGGTCATCATCATCTGCAATGGCATTCAACAATTTCTGCGTGTGCAAAACCAGATGAGTGACAGATCAATCTTCATTTTCGCTCATAATAAAGCACTAACTCAATTCACGAATCCCAGAGCAAATCTTCCATTGACATATCAACGAGGGAATAAGACTCACCTTTTAAAATATTTTTTCCTGGAAACACTCACACCTCTAAAGAGGTTGCAAGATGTTTGACTCATCATGTTGAACAATTTAAGAGCCCTTTTTCGTAACAACATTTTCACCCTTTGTATGCATTGTGACTTATAACTGCAACGCTGATTATTTACCCATACAAGCCTCTATTAATTTTGACACTCTTTTTCCATGAGGCTCCTGCATTGGGATGTAATGCCCATGCAGTATTGTGTTTACTATATTGGAAGAAAAAAAAACCCAGAGTATAAACATAGAAAAAAAACTACGGAAATGTGGGCTAAACACTCAATGTCCCATAAAGATTAACTGCATAGACAGACCCATTAAATATAAATATGTAAATGCTATGTGCCTATTGCTTATCTGCAATCTCCTGGCCACATTGCAGCCCACATCCTCTCGCCTAACACTGGTGGTCACCTATCAAAGCAGCACAAACCAGGCTCAACCATCGTTTAGCGCCTGTAATCCAATGAGATGCGGCGCATCCAGGGGTGATGTGAGCGTTGACATTTCACCATTTGTTTTGTTTTGAGCGACCATTATTAAGCAGATCGGTAACAACCTGAGCACTGATGCCCGCATTAAAATCGAAATTGATTCCAATATGAGCAAATGTACTTACTCGGCATAAACCATGCAGAACAAATAGCTCTCAAGATGCACTGTCATTGCTTAACCTGCAGTTGTGCCGAAGCAGGTTTGATAAATGGTGCGGTGGTGATGACTCAAGAATCTACTCACAACAACATTCCGTTGAGTTCCATCATATGGCAATGAATAAATCTGCCTTGGCAGATGTCAATAGGAGAGGCAATGCTCGTACATCTCATTGACCCCTGGTTATCTGTTTTAAGGGCAAATAAATGTCCATGGCTATATGGCTCTATGCTACACGCGTGCACCACACCCACACAAATATCGTACGTGCAAATGGGTACAGTAAGTCCATGCTCAGCTGGATTAATTGGGATGAAACATTTGTAACAGAACACTGAACTAAATATTCGCCAGCATATATAGATTTGGATTGCCATGTGCATCACCGGAATTACGCACACTATGGATATGCTTATACCAAGATTCTATAATTAACAATGTTGTACAGTATCTGCTTTAGTATTTTTTACAATACATGTTGTTTGGTCATCTTTAGACATACAGGACATCTTATGTGCTGTTTTGGTTAAATTATTTATTGTAATGACACATTTATTCGATTAGCAGTTTGCATGCGGTGGGGTAAAGTGTGGATATTTACACCTCTTACACGACGTCTCGTCAGCTTGGGAGAGTAGGCCGAGCACGATTTCACAAAGGCTCAACCGCCAGCAGTGGCATGAACAAGAAATTGCAGCGCTGCACTTATACCATTATCTATTATAAATCCTAGTATTCGTGCATATTAACTGCGCATGCATTGATTATTACGTACGGCATATGGGGCAGCTGTATATTTAAGAATTTGAATATTTATTATTCGGCAAGCAAAAATGCAATAACACAGTTTATAGCGCAACACAATTTGTATTTATATAGGATCTCGATGCAGCCCTATTTCGAAATGCAGTCCGGAAAAAAGTAGGCATAGAAAGAAAGGGAATCTGGTCGAGCCAGGACTTTAGGCCGAAGTCGACCCCCCCTGAATGGCTGTGAGAAAGGAGTTCCAGATGGTGGCAGAGGGGATTGAGCGACCTCCACGTTGGTTCACTTGCTGCTTCGACTAGAGAAGGCTTTGGCTGCTGGAATGGAGAACGTACGGAATGGGAAGTTGAGTGAGATTATACTGAAGAGGTTGGGTCACGCCACCTCCATGGATTATGTTAAAGGCGGTGAGTATGATATTGAAATTGAGAGCCATTGGGGTGGTGGGAGTGTTGGAGTGATGTGGTCTAATTTATGAGTGTGAGTGAGCAGTCTGGCAGCGACTATTCATAATCTGTAACGGTGAAGTGGGGATGTGACAACTCCATAGGTCGGCACATACCTAACTAGTGTGATGTTAGAAATCAGGAAGGGCATGCACAACCTGGTGTCTATACTGAGAGTGGAATATTTATCTCCGAATCCGAGATGAGACCATGTCAAGGGTAGGATGTGCAATAGAGTGAGGTCGGAATTGTGTGCAGCCAAGAGCAGTGTAGAGCCCGGTGTCCTGACCATGCACATTATTTTACACATTAAGACTGAAGATGGTTTGGCCAAATCGCAGGATATTCAGAAGAGCTGGAGGCTGGTGAGACCCTAGCACAGGGCTCCTGAGAGGAAGACAGGCCTTGTGTGGCCACACAGAATAAGCTGTTTCAGATGTACGATCAAACAAGGCTAATAAGGGAATAGATGTCATTTTTGTGGAATTCTATTTTTAAAGTTAACCGCCATGGTATGTTTTACAGGATATTTTCACTGTTTTTGCACATGCAGAACCACATATATTACAGATTTACACGAGTGGAAAATAGCAAAGTTCAATTACAATTTAAAATATAAAGCTTAGAATGTCACTGATAAATGTAACATTTCCTTAATGGGAGCATGCATATGCTCAGATCTGCTTTCCATACAATAAAAAATTCATGGCACAAGCAAAATATTGAGACTCTTCCAGGAAAACAGCACAAAGCATTGTTCATAGGATATTAATACCTTCCTACGAAGGACCTTTTGATGTCTCACCGATAGAAGGAGCAATATTCGACACAATCCCTCTTTGTCTAGAACAGGACCTGGAATTATTTGATGCTCTGCCAAGACAATTATTAATTTTGTGGGGAAAATGCAGACGATGGCGAAAAGACGTGCGCCTGCAGGACGCGAGCATTTGCATTTGGCAAAGCTGCACGTGGAAATCGGGACCTCCAGAAGCCATTACACATACATGATCTGCAACTTGCGCGAAATATACACTGCAATGTATACTGCCCAGTGGCGCAGTGAGAAGCAATGCAGCTTCACAGCAGGAAGCACCGAGGTTCGATTCCCGGCTCAGGTGCCTTTCTGTGTGGAGTTTGCATGTTCTCCCCGTGTTCACGTGGGGTTTCCCCGGATACTCCGGTTTACTCCCACAGTCCAAAGACACGCTGCCTATGGTAATTGTCTTGACTAAATTGCACCCCGTACACTATGTTGTAACTTGCTCACCCCTCCCCGCTGGACAACTGTTAAAAAAAGAGATACATAGCTCAGCAGTTCCTTCCAGCTTTCATACAAAAAAAACGGACGGGTTTTCGCCAGGCACTTCGGTTTCCTCCCACAGTCCAAATACATGCTGCTGCTGCATAGGCTAATTTGCATGCGGACTAAATTGCTCCCGGTGCCCTGTGATGTACTGGCGTCCCATGATTGCTATAGCCCTTCCTTGTGCCCTGTGTCTGCCGGGATAGGCTCCGGTTCACCGCGACCCTGTACAGGAATAAGCGGTTTCTGAAAATGGATGGATGGATGGTTTCCGACAAGGGTGACGACTGGAAGGGAAGGAAGGCGCCCCCTTCCATAAGAGGGCGCCACCCAAGTGTGTCGCCGAATGGCTGGAAATGAAACAGTGACGGTTGAGATGTTTGGTGGAGCGATGCCGGCACCACAGCCAGTCCCGGCACCACAGTCAGCAGGAGATCGCTTTGCCCGAGCTTCAAAAATGTCAACGTGAGGCTGGGAAATACTGCAGAACTTTTCAATTGTAACAAAAGGGGTTTTTTCAAGTGTGAAAGAACGTGTGTGAGGTGTGAGCTCTGAGCAGGCACGTGCACGATTTATCTTGACATTTCCCAACAGAATCCCTATTTAAAACGAATATTTTCAACATTGCTTGAATATTTGCATTCAACGACATATTTTCCCTGGACATGCTTCCACTAGGTTGTCACCTACAACTTAGGAATCCCGCATCCAGAACTTGCAAGCTCACTGGGTATTTTCTGCTATAATAATAAACATCTATTTATCTAATGGTTGCTCTTCAGAGCTGTTGAATAGAGCCGTGAAAACCTACATCAATGCATCTATCTATCTAACACTGTATTACAGAGCTAGGGTCTTCCCAGCACTATTTTGGCAGAGGCTAAGCTTGCGAGATTTAACACCGTTGTTCCAAACACCTATTTGCCAGGATATATGACTGTGAAGTACAAACACATTCATGCGTAAATGGTGACAATCTTAACTATAATTCATCCTCGACAGTAGATTCCGTATTGTCCACAATTTCAACAACAATGTAAATCAACATGAATACCATATACATTACCCCATGCCTATCCAGGGATGCTGCCACGGTCTAATGGTCGGCACGCTCAACTTGCAATCTAAATGTTACCCGTTCGTTCTCCCGGCGCGGCAATTGAAACAATCGGCAAGTACAGCATATTAAATACCCCTGTCAGCAGTCTAAATTAGTTTGCCATAGTTAGTAGATCGGCAGGTCGCATCTGGTGGGATAAAGTGTGGGTACTCCCATCTCTTCCCAGATGCGAGGGAAGAGTAGGCCAAATTCCATCTAGAGGGGCTCTGTAGAGCTCTCTCTAGCGGAGGCCCTTCTGTCAGCAGTGGTGTGAGCAAGAAATTGCAGGGCTGCGCCTTTACTTGTTTAAGTTGTATCCAGAGACACCTGATTCTGTCTCTCTGTCTCTTAGCTGCTCACAAATCCTGTGCAGAATGTATTGTGAATGCCAAGCATCGCTTTTGTTTTCAGGATATCATCACCTCATCTAACCTATAGGGGCCCGGCTCTGCAAATGAGCTACAGCATTAGCATAAATGTGAAAATCCTAATTAAACTTTGATGCGTGAGAATCCTCCGTTCAGGGGGACAGGGTTCAGCTAAAGCAAGAAAGCGTTTAATTATTTAAGAGACATATTCTTTATTAGGTCTTCTATGCTAGTTAATTGCATAGTGTTATTTAATGTCATTTTCTTTCTCTGAAATACAAGTGACTCAGCACTCGTTTAAGTAGAAATTACAGAGGTGTTTGGAAAAAGGCTTAATATCTATTTAAACTGCCTGCAGACTAGATATGTGTATATATATATAGCATTACATGGCAACTGTTAATAAAGCTACGAAGGCAAATATACGTAAAGCATTGTCTACTTTAGGCGCACTACTAATCATATAAATATACAGTCATTTGATAAACCACTGCTGGATGTAGGCGTTCACGTCGCGATCCCTGTCAGGTAATACTTGGTGTTGCCTGCGAATTCTACCAAACACTTCGAGGCCGAGCTGAAAGACAACGATGTCCAGAGGCTGACCATCGTGCTTCGAAGAATCGCAACGAAGAAGATACACTGGGGATTAATTGACCACACGGCACGTTGGCCAATGTAGGTCGATGAATTGGGTGTGGGCTCCAAGACATATGCTCAGATGTTGCTTGCCACTGATGTTAACCACGGCCAGGAATCGAACTGTGTTTGGCGTATTCATAGCTCGTTGCGCTAATCGTTGTGCCACCGCTCCACCGCGGTGATAAACACGTGGTACATAAACGCTTCGCAAATGCGTGTAGAATAATTGTAAACATTTACAGGCGTTCTCTTAATGTGAATTGTGTTCGAGGTGGCAGGGTACCTCAAGGCTGAGAGCCGGGGCCTCAGGGATCCTATGTTTGGAAATAAAGCAGCCGCACGCGATGAGACTGGGTTAATCTGAGAGAGGGTGATTGCTCGACACGGCTATTCCAAAAGAACAGCTTTAAAGAGCAACCATCATGAATCGAGCCGTGAAAACCTACATCAGTACAGCTAATATATCGGCAAGCATATCCTGGCATAGCTTACAACATAGCCTCTGTGCTGCAGGAGCGTCTATTTTTATTTAAAATTACATATATTGCAGGGCTTGATTTGTTTATGTTTAATGTCGCATGACGAACCCCCTAGAAAGGTATGAAATCTGGCTTTACTGATTTACCCGTTTTTTATGGGAGAAGGCTGGTCTCTTGTCAATAATAATATCATTTTGTCTGTTACAAAAGTATATACAAATCCAATGTCAATTCAGTTCCTGAAGAAGCTGCCAGCAAGTGGAGCAAAACCTCGGACACACGAAACAACCCGAAAACACATAACACAGCCGTGCAGCACAACCGCGAAAACCGATTTACAGATTTTTATCACAAGGGGAACAAGGTTTTTATGGCGGCTGCCGTTTGTTTTTGGAACAATATTTCTGCGAGCTTGAAGGTACAGCGTCTACCTTCGATAAGCCATCTTAGAATTGAAATGTCTGCCAAGCTGCAATTAAACCTCACGCACAGCTTTCGTGAATCCAGAGAGTACATCAACTGAAATTAGAAACACTATCTTCCTGTGTGCGTGATTTCATTCACGTTTGCTATGTTCCTTTTCGCAGATTCTCTTGTTGATCGGCTGTACTGAATCAGTAACCTTGTCTCTCTGAATATGTGTATGAACAAATATTAATCGAAGTGAAATGCAGCCGCTGCCAACTATTTCGTGAATTTCCTCCCATTTCGGCCTCTCCTGGTGGCCAATTTTTCTTAGCAATGACAACAAAGGGGACACACAGATTAAACCTGCTTACGCAAATGGAATGGTGATTAAGTGCTAGGGTTTGTTAATCTGTTGGGTTCAGTGTTTGGCAAACACAAACGTTGTAATGTTTGGCTAGTTACCCAAAAATTGTGCTGGGTGTTTGCTTGAATTATTGTATTTGAATGCCATATGAAACAGACAGCCCTATCACGACCACGTCCCACAGACGTGAACTCATTACCGTATACAGTCCTGTAGAAACACCGGGAATCTATACTCAATTTTCTCATTCCAGGTCTGACTAATAGAGTTAATTGCAAGATTGCAGATTAACCTTACAAACCTTTAAAGTTATAAATGTGTTGTCAAATAAACCAATACTGGGGTCCCATTACCTACAGTGTAATGTGCAAAATGCTACTACATCTGACTGTTATTTAGGAGGAGCCGAACATTCAAACAAAGTGACACGGCGGTGCAGTGAGTAACGCTGCCATCTCACAGCAAGAAATTATCTGGTTCGATTCCCGGCTCGGGTGCCTTTCTGTGTATGCTCCACCTGTGTTTGCTCCTACAGTCAAAATACATGCTGCTTCCTGCGATGGACTGGCGTCCAAATTTGGGTATAGCCCTACCGTGCACTCTGTGTCTGCCAGGATTTGGTCTGGCGGGTACTGGTACTGAATAAATGAGTAAATGCGGGACAACTTTCAAACAGACTACTAGAGGGACAATTCCGTGGACCTACCGTAGTGGGTTGATTATTTACGCAAGTCAAAAAGGTAAACGTAGAAAAGCCTCCACTCCAGAGATCCCAAGAGCGGAATCTTCAATGGGTGTTTAACTCACTCTTCCTTGCCGAACAGATGTCTTTGATCGGCTGGGGACGACCCACATTTTGCCCCACTATACGTGACTAACCGTTATGCAGACATTGGCGACCTTACAGTATATTCGAAGCAGCCTTAATAATTATGTTTTTGTTGCTTTGGTTTTTATCGGTTGTTTTTTCTTTCGCTGTTACCTTGCCGTTCTCTTCGCGGCCCTTGTGCAGCGCTTTGTGACCCTCGGGTGAAAGGCGCTATATAAAATGCTATTATTATTATTATACCGCCGGATGGAGAGCGGGCAGAGGAGGGGTGGGAATTAAGGAGTAAAGGATTTAAGGAACTTGCTCTAAAACGCGTGTAATGGCATTTTGAAACAAGGGGCGAGGTGAAGCAAATTGGATGCTGTAATTGGATTCCTTGCAGGTTTTATTTCTAATTACGGTGGCCTTTGTTCGCAGATTTTAAAAGGCAAACGTCAGGACGTAAGGGCACTTGAAAGGTACGAAGCGTTTGCAGCGGCTCATCCAACATTCGCCGCTTTACAAAACCCTGCATCCGACTCCATAGGACACGGTCTCGTAGTCACCAGGCTCCTTAATTTGGTTCTGAAGCCAGTGTTCATTCATTCATTGTCAGAAACCGCTTAATCCTCTACATGATTGCGGTGAGCCGGAGCCTATCCGGGCAGGCACAGGGCGCAAGGCAGGGCTATACCCAAGATGAGACACCACTTCATCAGAAGGCACTGGGGGAAATTTAGTCTGCAGGCCAATTAACCTATGCAGCAGCATGTCTTTGAACTGTGGGAGGAAACCGGAGTGCCCGTCGAAAACCCACGCGGACACGGGGAGAGTATGCAAACTCCACACAGAAAGGCACCCGAGCCGGGATTTGAACCAAGGCATTCTTGCTGTGAGGCGGCAGTGCTACTCACCGTGCCATCGTGCCGCCAGTTCGCTCGTTTCAATTCACTATGTCTCCCGTAATACTCGCAGCTGTAACGCGTAATCTGCTGAACATTTGAAAGAGGAAGATCGATATCACGCCCTGTACATTTTACGAACCAGTTGATCTTAAAAAAAAAATACTGCATTCAAAATGGAAAGGAGATGGGAATGTTTATGCTTATGGCCGTGTATGTTGTACACGTCTCTATTAAATGACTGTGTAATCATTTGTTGTTTAGGTTACATGCAACTGATTCTTAAAATAACTTATATTGTCGCAATTGAACAACGATTTGTGTTTGGCTAAATTTGTGAGCGTTTCAAATTGTTTACATTTATTATCATTACTGTTATATGTAATGACTCGCAATATGACACAATTTTGTTGAGAGAGGTCAACATATTTAGGGAGAAAACCGAGTCAAAAAATGAGCATGCCTTATGTTTCCACTGACACTGTTGATATCCAAAACAGTAACTGCTCTTGCTTAGCGTATATAAATATGTTAACTACTTAAAACGGAATCTCTCAGAATTATATATGCACATTTTTAATTGAAAACGCCAGATCAACAATGCAAATGGACTTCACTCGTGGTGAAAAGAGAGTCGCTGGAGATGCTACTAAAATGTCTTATGCATGAGTTAATATTCCAACAGCCAATTTGTCATAGAATTAACACACAAACTGCTTGGAATTATGAGCAGCTCTCCTGTACAAACACCGTGTTAAGATGCTTTACTGGTAAACACACCGAGAATGATAAACTAAAACCTTAATGCAGAGATACTGGAGTGGGCTGGACTATTGGCGCCGGGGCGAATGCGTCCCAGCCCAGTGATCCCGGTTTGATTCCCGGTCGTGGTTTAGACCAGTGGCTATTGGTCTCTGAACCGGCCAGGGGCCTTCGCTTCACCAACTCGCACAATCAGCAAGGTAGAAGCGTTCACGTCGCGATCCCTGTCAGGTAATACTTGGTATTGCCTGCGAATTCTACCAAACACTTCGAAGCCAAGCTGAAAGACAACGATGTCCAGAAGCTGACCATCGTGCTTTGAAGAATCGCAAAGAAGAAGAAGCAGAACTTGCAAGACGTAGACAGTATCGTATGCTACCGTTGATTGATAAAGGCCTGCAAGCTATTATATTATCACTGTAGAACAACGTGAATCATTCACAGACACACTGTGATTACTGAATAAACATGCGTAAACCAAACACTGCCGTATGTTTGTACGATCGTACAAAACCCACGGATGTGTAATATACCTTCCACAGCCATTCGTAGTCACACGCATCCCCCAAACCAAATGTAAACAATACAATTGCGGACACGAATGTCAAAAGATGAATATCTGACAATGCAAATTCCAATACGTTTTATATCAACAAACAACGTGCTAGTTTAACATCCCAGATTCTATCAACAACACTAGTAACGCTAACGTACTTAGGTTCAAACATCACTAATTGCAATACAAACATATCGGGCCATGAGTTATCATGATGAGAATCACACACAGGGTCCGCATTAAACGTTTTCCGTTAAAATCGAGGCACTCGTGGCGACTCGCGTTTTGACCCCACGGGCTTCCACCGGCCGCACGTTGTTATAACTTGGTGGAGAGAAAGGGGGAGTCAAAACAAAATCCCAAGGCACAAATGCGCACGGTGCACAAATGGAGACCTGAATCACTCCGGCTTCACCGCTGTTGTACTATATGAATATACAACAGCCCAAAGCGTATATACACACACACACGCGCAACCACACACACTCGCTCGCTCGCTGACAAATTGCAAAATGCACACTCTGCCCATCAGCCTTGAAAAGCATGTCATCGCAATCACGGAGACCTCTCTCCGTGTTTAAGGCCTGCTTGCTGCCATTATGCTGGGCAGTGGAGCATT
This sequence comes from Geotria australis, assembly GCA_036362915.1. Classification (NCBI taxonomy): domain Eukaryota; kingdom Metazoa; phylum Chordata; class Hyperoartia; order Petromyzontiformes; family Geotriidae; genus Geotria; species Geotria australis. The sequence continues at coordinate 5,504,362 of JAZEWU010000014.1, forward strand.
AAATACTCCTGCAGATCCCCCTGCGTGGTGGCTGGCCGCACGGCGCGCCACCCAGCCAAAAATAATGTAATTCATCAGGACACCGATGCCTCCCTCCACTGGGATCGGTGTCCGGTAGCGCATTGTGGGACGTACTGTGTGGCTGCGCGCAATAAACTACATTAATTAGCGACGACGAAAATTGATCCGTAATTAATGGAATTATTGCCGTCGCTATTTGTCCGTTGCCAGTGGACTAAGGCGGCGCAGTGCCGAATGGGAAATGTGGCAACGCGGAATGTAAGTCAACGCCAGAGCATTGAATGCAGAGACGGGGATATCTGTCCGGCAGTAAAATAGCAATTATATATCCTACACACAATACACGTGAATAACATGCACGTGACATACATAATAAATGTGCCTCAATTTGTTGCCAATATACTCCGTGTCCTCCCACAGTTCAAAGACATATTTTCTATGTGAATTGGTCTGCTGATTACATTGCGTCCAGTGCTCTGCCATGGCCTGGCCTCTTAGGCGGGGTATAGCCCTGCCTTGTACCCTGTGTCTGCCGAGATAGGCTGCAGGTACTGATAATAATGATGGAAGTAGGATGAAGCAATATACAGGCTGCTTCAGAAACAGCATGGCTTCTCTGCTGCCCAAAACGCAAGAATATATCCATCAACTGAATTTAGTTTGATGGCAGCAACATTCTCTGGTGGCGGAATGAATAGTGGGCTGGTTCCACAATTATTGCCACGTCAAGAATATGTAAGCGCACGCAACGACGAAATCATTCCTGGAAAGAATAGGCAGACAAAAAATCGTGCCCACGAAGTCAGGTCAGGTCCAGGAACCTGTAATATATTGGACACGTGGACCAGGATAAATGGTAACCGGCTGTAAAGGATGTGGGTTGAGGGACCATCGAAAGGTGAGTGAGGAAGATGGAGACGACGAGCTCTGATACGACATCACACGTTAAATGTTGGACAGAATCGAAGCTACCCCAGCTTAATAATGCAGCGATGGATATAGGAACGTGAAAAGACCACTGCAATGAAATGACAGTAGAGAATACAGAAATGCCACAATCAACCCGCAGGCGACGGGCCTTGAAGGCAGAGGCTTGTCGCAAACAAGCTTTGATCACGGAAAATAGCCGTGTATTCACAATAACTTACAATGGCACAAATGGTCTGGCCATTGATTTTTCTGAATAGTGGTATTGGAAACGAAAGTATGTTATAATTCACAATGCTAAGTTTCGATTGCTCTTACTATCCATGTGCTTTAACACGTGTTAGCATTGCAATCAATCATGACCTTTAAAGTGTAGTAATCTCCCATTATCACCCGATACCCTGCATTTTTAAATATTTATCCGTTACATTATTGCTTACGGAAAAATATTGTTCCCGCTTCATGAAAAGGCATCGCACACAGCATGCGGCCTCGGGCAGACAAATGGTGTCCGCAGGAATTATTCCTGCACTTCCATTTGTATTTGAAAGTATCTTTCAAATTGTGTGTTCACATAAAACAGTGTGGTCTGCATATTCCACGCATGTAATGTGATGTTAGGACACACGCTGTGCAGAGGAATTGATGCAAAACATGCGGGTGCAAAATGAGTGTTTCGGTTAATGCGACATGTACTTTTTATACGCATTACATTGGCTTCCATCGACATGGAAGTGTTATGAAAGTGGTTATCATAGCGGGAATAAGCTTCGTAGCAGCAAGCAATGCAGAGAAATTTAATTTTGAATTCAATGGAGTCCTGAGGAGATGGCAATTTAAACACTGGATCGTTGATGTTGCAAATATGTTCACAATGGTTAGGTTTGTTTTACCTTTAATGTAGCTTCGTGAAAACTGAGACATGTTTCCATGTATGGGAATGTTTTGCTGCCTGTGCTTTATCGCCGAATATCAAGGACAATCTGTATATATTCAATATATAATGGAGCACGTGTTTGTATGTTTGTATGTCCGCACTAAGGATACCGGGTTCGACTCCTTCATGAGCGCAAATTTCATCTGTAAAACACCAATGCTTTAATGTCTTAATTGAGCTTCACTTCCGACGTATGAATAACTCTTCTGAAACTTCAACACTATTTCAGCTGTAAATCGCTAATGTTGCACTATTATCAACCCTCTTAGGCACTCTTCCACATTTATCGCGACGTCAAAAGAACGTGTTACACTCTTGGGAAAAAAAATGCGCGTTGGGCAGGTACTCTGCTCGTAAAATGAAATGGTATGACGACTGGAGTAGTGACACGCCATTCTGCATTGTCACATTTCACTACCGTGGCCTGCACCTACGACAATGAACAACAGTGTTCTTTCTCTTTATTATGAGGCTCTGAAAAAGGTATAATGAAGCAATTGAGTGCACCATATTTGGTGTTAATTAGCCAATTTCCTGCTGTAAAAATATATAGTTCCCCGTGGAAATCTTAAAAGTAGAACGCTCGAGTGGTCGTGTGAAGCAAAAACAATTCCACCAATAAACACGCACACACCAGTTGATGTAAAAAGAGAAGATGTTTTACCCTTTCTGGCAATAATACAAGTGTTACGATCTTAAAACACCAAAAAGACATCTTTCACAAAGTGTCAAAAAGCATTAGTTGCTCGGGTCGAGCAACTAATGCATTAATATCTGCGTTGTCCCGAGATGCTTGCCTTTTCGCAACGCTTGGCTAGCACTGGCCAAACTAGACAATACAGAAACCTGTCTGGTGTGGGCCAATCCGTTTCAAGGACAAAGCATTTTGTTTACATATTTTGCCACAAGCATGCGTGTTTTTTTTTTGCAAACATGACACCTTGTCTAATGTGTCTATTTAGTGTTTTAAGATATTAACACTTGTATTAGTGACAAAAACGGTTACAAAAAATTCTAGTTTTACATCAACTGGTGTGTGCGTCTTTATTGGATGGAATTGTATACTTGCAAAAAGTACCCATAGATACACACACAACAGTCTCACAATACAGCACATACCAAGCGCATACCAAGGGCTCATGTAAGACGTTTTGAATATAACATAAAAAAAACCAACATATCAAGGTTCCATTTCGAGTGGCTCGTTTAAAAAAAATGAGCTACTGTCACCGCCGATGATCGTAGCCGCACTTTGCTTATGTATTCATTTCTGGGCATCTGTGTGCGGAACACCTATCACTCACCGACGCGGAGAGCCCCATTGACAGCTGTTTCCAGCGCCCCAATGATATTTCCTGGCGCCCGGCCCCCGCCGGGGCATTGCAAGGATCGCCAAGGAGCAACGACACAAACGCGAGATGACCACGCTTGCCGCCTGTCACGTACATGCCTCCACACCATCGCTCCGGCGACCGACCGGCGTCTCCACCGATGCCAACGAGTATGGAAATTGAATAAATAACTGCTCGGCTTAGACCGACACACCATAGGATATATTGTCTCACGTGTTACTATTTATTAACGGTCTTGCATCGGTACTGAATGCACTCTTGTGTCAACCACACACACGTGAAGAATAAAATGCATGCCATACAAAAAAGACTGGCATATGTCTGAGATTGTTTGTGATAATGTATTTGTGGATAAGTGTCACTTTGAAGTTAGGACGACTATAAATCATATAGAGATTTTAAAATGATCACAGTATATTAGCCTCGATACACTGCTGTTGGTGAGTCCTGTCAGCAGGTATCTTTAAGCCCACAATCAGGTGGTTCCATCATAATCTCGCTTATGCTAATGTTGATCACGGATAGGAGGCCCATGGACAGTATATAATCTGTGAAGTATTTTTTAGAGAAAGACTGCCAGTCATAGGTGCACAAAGAGAGCAAGGAATTCAGCCTGGATTTGAACGGTCGATGGGAAAGCCATCCATCATCAGAAACCACTTAATCCTGTACAGGGCCGCGGTGAGCCAGAGCCCATCCCGGCAGACACAGGGCACAAGGTAGGGATTATACCCTGGATGGGACGCCAGTCGATCACAGGACACCTGGGCAATTTAGTCAGCAGGCCAAACAACCTTTGCAGCAGCATGTCTTTGGGCTGTGTGAGGAAACCGGAGTGCCTGGCAAAAACCCACGCGGACACGGAGAGAACATGCAAACTCCACACAGAAAGGCACACGAGCCGGTAATCGAACCCAGGACCTTCTTGCTGTGAGGCGACAGCGCTACTCACCGCTACACCATCGTGCTGCCTCGGTAGGAAAACGTCGTAGACTATGGGGGCAGCAGAAGAGAAGGAGCACAATACAGACGGCACAAAAAAAAACTCAGCGTCCCTGGTTGGACAAAAGATCTTGGTGAGTCTCGAATGCGTCTAAATGTTCCATTATACCAAGCCTCTGCCCCTTGGATATAACCACTTTCCGAGGCTTGCTTATGCAGAAAAAATGAACCAAAAGGGCAACACCAGGCCACACCATTTTAGAATACCATCATCACAGTTCCGCTCGAGGTGACTATTCAATCTTCCGAATTGAAGATAGACTTCCTAGGAAGCACATAAAAGGCCAGGGAGCCAACGACCAATAGAATAGTGGCTGATGATTTTACGTTTTATTGGGTCCATCCTGCCCATGCGAGACATGCAATAGCACACTCCACTCTTGGCCCCCCTGCTTCGTGTTATAAATGGTGCTGCCGGGAGAGACATGCTGAGCAAACAGATATCAGACTGGCTAAGGTGGAGCAGGTTCATGATAAGATATCTTCAGTTGAAGAGTAACCCACTTTTGTGTTTGGGCGGGTTGGCGGTGTCAAATCTGCAATTATATGTAACTGCAATGCTTACAATGAATGAATGCTTCAGCCGCATGAGAGGCACAACAATTAATTACTTATCCTGAATGTGATAGATGGTAACACTGTCATGCTGCACGGAAGCACTAACGTTTTGAGAAATATGAAATGTATACAAGACATAACGACATTCTGAACATTACGACATCTGAACGCTGATATAACGAAAATGTATGTATCATACGTGACTGTATTGTCTCCATACGAATGCTATTGTTTTAAGTTATAGTGTGCATTGGGATAGATGTCAGTGCACTAGCCTTAGAACTTGAATACCTGAGTTCGATTACCAGCCATGGGTACCATAAGTGACAAATGATACCCGAACCAGTGCTGGGACTATAATCTTCGCTTGACCTGCACTGACCAGTCACACAACCCCGATGGGCGTCACTGCATGGGAAGGCATTAATGTGTTAGTGGATTAACAAAGTGCAGAAATGTTTAATACTATTTTTACTGTTATATATAAGCCCGTAGCGTGCATGTGGTTGAGATGGGGGTATAAGGTTACAAATTCGTAGACTGTGTAGATGTTGTAAGATGTTGCCCATATTCGAATATCACGCCACCAATTGAATCGAGCAGTATAGCAGTGTTTTAATCCATCGGGTTGTGGTCACGTGTGGTAGCGCTGTCAGTTGGTGGCTTGTAAAGAAAGCTTCCTTGCTGAGTTTCATTGCCTGCTCTTTGCTTACATATACGTCCAGAAGATTTCTCTTCATTTACCAGAATCAATCAGCTGAACAAGTGGCCAGCGCGCAATATGCCTCATCACGGTCAATTGTTCGATAACTTTGACCAAATAACAGAGGACATCCCATTTATCTCGAACCGATTGTGGTGCACTCGCAACCGGGGAACAACGAATGTTTTACCATTACGAATGTTTTACTATTAATACTACACGAGCGTCGTTTCTGTTGATCGATGTTTGTCAGTGGAAATTCATTAGCAGCTTTGAAATATCTGTCACTCATTTATTTTTGTCAGTGTTGATTCATTATAAGACTTTTAACAGCGCTGTTAATTTGTTCAACTTTAAAATGCAGACTAATAGAACGATTCATGTCGCATGGCATGGCAATTGGTTTGATGAATATTTAGTTTAACAAACTAATCTTAAAACACAAACGAATATGCAGTCATATTCAAACCAACGTTTTCAGTCTTCAACACTAAAACTGTCGACAACAGACTTTCCATGTAAATGAGAAATATGTAATAATAAGTTGCCATCATACTAGCATTGCTATTTCAAACATTTCCAAGCAATCGCATATATGTTTGAACGTATTCCTGCCCTTTCCAACCTGCATGTGAATGAAGGCTATGGTATCATTTAATAAGGGTACAACATTTGTAGACAACAGACATAATGCTCGTGGTTGGTTGTGTATTCAGATTTACATATTTATACTGATGCATGCATTTAACCAGGTGAATAAGAATTTGAGAATGTTTTGTGTATTTTACGTTTTGTGTTCGAAAATGAATTCCACTGCATATGAGGCCATAAGTGTCACGGAATAAAACCCGAAGGTATCAGATAATTGAATCTTCAAGTTTGCGGTCTAGCCGTTTGTTGTGTTCTGCAACAGATGGGGAATTTTTTTTTAAAATAAATAGTTTAGTGTCGTTTAAAAAAAGACTTTAAATGCCATGCAGTAAAGAAAATAGAAATAATCCTTATTATCATCTGGGCCTAATCCGGTCTCAGTTGAACACGGCAGAGTTGGCTTGGCCACATCCTAGGTTATAGCGTATTTATCTCGGACTCTCTCAAGCAATTTATTACTACAAGCCACAGGGGAAATTCGTGAGTGAAGGTTGCAGAATGCACAAATTACAAATACAGTTCCTCTGTATGCGGCTTAATATAGCATCAAAATAATTCATTTAGACGAACAACGTGGGCTTTGAAATGCAACTCAGGACCGGCGTGCCTTTCATTGTCCGGATGTTAAACGAGAATCGGAGCACGTGTTCTTCCACTCAAAGGCAAAGGTCTACAATTTATGAGAAAAGATCTCGAAGGAGAATCAAATTACAGACTTTTTCACATTATCACATGTTTAACAACTATAAAATAATGTAGTCATGAATTCTCGTTATTATCATACGCAAGTATCTCAAAATGCAGAAAATAACTGGCACAAGTTCATCGACGCAACACCCCACTGAACGCATTGGCTGCAATATCACAGACTGATTCACATTGCGTCACCTCTTACAAATATCAAACCATGCCATGTGATACATGCCAGCGTTCATTATTAAACGCATACAAGTTGAGACATTCTAGTAGAGTATAACACTTGTTATCTGGCGCTAGTATATATGTTAAAGCACATAAGGTAGCTTAGTGGCTCAGTGAACTAAAGCTCCTCGTCGGAGCAGAAACCTCCAGCGCATTGTATGTCCAAGGCGTCAAGTTCAAACTCATCCCTGTTGGGAAACAATTGGAAGTCATTGGGCTCCTGTGGCTGTTGAATATCATGCGCTGAGAGTCTGATGGCGTGAACAGGATTGCCTGAGGAGGTGGCAAAGTCTGTGGAATTGCCTCGTGAAATGCCCTCCACGATGCCAAACGGCTTCAGTAGCAATGGTCAGGGAAAGCAATTCTGCGCTGCTTCAGCAGACCCCAACGATTGGTCACTACGAAAAATGAATAAACACCCCTAGGCCCCACGTCCCCTCGTATAGCTTTAACAGACTGGAGGGTTAAGGGCCGCTAGCGAGCAGCGATACATGCCGGCACGACACGTGGGGGAAAGGGGGGAAGGCAGCACCACGCCCGGCCGCCTTTGTCTCCCTAGTGGCAATGTTACACACCGCACGAGATACTCATTTGAGGCTGAGTCGACCAAGGGGAGGACCAGGAACGGTTCAGAAAATCGTCACTGGTGTTGGCCGTGAGCAGGAATTGAACTCGTGTCGCCCAGCTCGTAGCCCAGCGTGCTAACTAACCACTGAGCTATGACTCCCTATACTGAAACGCACTCAAACACGCACATTGCTTGTTTCAAGAAGACCAATATTGACTAAATTGCTATTGCCTACAGGGCGAAGTGCACTCGGATAACATACTCATCCTCGTTCATTTCTGTTAATATTAAACATATTTTTCAGAATTGCCATTATATTTAATATCGCGATTCAATTAAAACTTACCCCATTATTTATTCTAGTCATTAGCGCGAGGAGGGTTATTTTTGCAACACCAGACCATGCGCGACAATGCTGGTGTAATTTTCCTGCATTCTTGAAATTGCTTTTCAGAAAAACACAAGGCATCAAGTTGAAAACCTTCCTTGGAATTTGTCAGAATAAATAATAAATGCGATTGAACATATTTCAGTGGTGGAATAAACACAGTCATGAATATGTATTAAGTGTAGCTCACTTTATCCATTGTACATGCCAGTGCAGTAATTCATGTTTTCAAATATTAAGGTCATGTAAGGACAAAGTTTTCGACTAGTTATCCGTTTACAATGTTAATGGCCTTTTGCTGTTAAAGCTTAATTGTGTTTTAATGGCTCGGCAATTTGACTTGTATAATTGTAAATGTCATTATTCAAAGATGTGCTTTCTTAATGTTGTAGTCTTAGCATAAGCGGAATTAAATTAGCTACACGCAGCTGTTTAAAAAGCATGGTTATGGAACAACTTGGCCTGCCGTGCGAATAAAGAAAATATGTTAAACTTCATTATTTTTCACATTGCTTAAAACCAATCCAACTTGAGCTATTACCCATCAAAACAAACCTATGCAATGACTGCACCTAATATTAAAACAACGCAGACGCACAGAATAAGTAGGATGCAAAGTAAACTTCATCGAACCACAGTCTCTGACAGTTATGATTTCACAATCTCTGCCTCCAAACTCAATGTAGGCATCAGGCACAATCCATAAAAATGAATGCCATCTGCTCATAGTCAGGACTTTGTGTCAACCACAGGGACAAAGCACTATATGTTAACATCCTATGACACTATTGATATTACAAAGCCATGGGCTGAAATGGTTAGCACACTGGGCTTACAATTCAGGGGCAAATGGTTCGAGTCCATATTCTGCCACTTCTGTCCTCCTAGCGGTATAAATGGGTATCTAACAATCAGCGAGTCCGCAGGACACGTGTGGTGGGGTCAAGTGTGGGTACTCCTTCTTCCCAGGCGATCTGGCCAGTGTGGAAGAGTAACCCAAATTTCCTCTAGCAGGGCGTTCTAGAGCACCTTCCAGTGGAGCCTTTCAGCCAGGAGTGGCATGAGTGAGCAACGTACTTTTGCCTTTTACCACGTGAAAGTACTGTGATTGAAGTCTGCATCACGTATGCATGCAATATCTGGAGAGTGCGCTGATCACTGTGCTGTGTAAAAGGAGCCCGAACCACGTGTTTCTTTTAGCATATTAAAAAAAATCACCCTAAGGGTATTGGAAATGGATTTTAATTTGAAAATAACTGCAATGTTACACTTTATAAAAGCAGTTAACATCTGCCACAGATGGCAGATGTTAACTGCTTAATTGTACGTCAAATGCAACTTAAAATGTATACTTTTAACAGATATCTGCTTTGTTGGTGATGAACACCCGTCACGTTTCCCTTTATTAACACAACACAATAATTAAGTATCATTGTGCAGAAAGTTAACAAAACTTAAATAAATCCTACTTTCCATATTTGTACCTCACTTAAAAAATTATAATAGCATATTTACATGGGAGTTGCCCATGGCCTTCTGGGAGTGCATCTTACCAGCAGCATTGGCTCAATACAAGCAACCTCTGGACTAGTTTCGACAATCGGTGAATTGGTTCAAGCAAGCCCAACAATGTTGATGAGACAGTGTCTGAAACGGCCCAGAACCTGTTTGCTGCTTCATTGATGCTGACAAGATTCAGTGCTAGAAGGTCATGCAGCTGATAGGTTATGTAAATAATAGCTTACTTTTTCACGTGGAGAGACAGAGATGGCAAGAGATGTTCGTCATCTTGCCCTCTGATATTTTGGCTACACAATTGCATTCTTAAAAAACAGCTCCATTCATCCATCCATTGTCAGAAACCGCTTAATCCTGTACAGGGTCGCGGTGAGCCGGAGCCTATCCCGGCAGACACGGGGCGCAAGGCAGGGCTACACCCAGGATGGGACGTCAATCCATCACAGGACACCGGGGCCAATTTAGTCCGCAGGCCAATTAACCTATGCAGCAGCATGTCTTTGGACTGTGGGAGAAAACCGGAGTGCCCGGCGAAAACCCACGCGGACACGGGGAGAACATGCAAACTCCACACAGAAAGGCACCCGAGACGGAATTTGAACCTGGGACCTTCTTGCTGTGAGGCAGCAGCGCTACTCACCGTGCCACCGTGGCGCTCCAAAACAGCTCCCTCTATTCCTGAAATTGTTTAAAATACTCAATTCATGTTTCTTTGTTCACTTTAGTTTATTGACACCTGCCAAGTTGCTGATGCCTGCCCAGTAAACTGTACATTGAGCAGAATATAATAAGTCATATTGTATACATTTTCCAAAACAAGCCCTGGCATTGGAGATTAAGCTTTTAAAATTGCACAGATGGCAGCGTAATCATCATTCCCCAACCATCCAAAAGAAACCGTAACTTAAATGAGCGATAAATTATGAGCAATTCCACGCACAGCTGTTCACATTGGCGTGGGTTTTGAGTTATGGAGACACAAGGCTATGAAGCAGATTCAGATAAATATCATTGTTGCCTGGTAATTATCGTGGGGTGTAGTGGTGGTAAAGTGGTTAACTTCAACTCCTGGTGACCCAAGGTCGAGTCCACGCCACGGCCATCATCGGTGGCCTTTCATATCAGAATATCAGAACCGGTCCTGCCATGCTCCTTTCACCAACCCGCACTGACCAGCATGGTTAACCCCGGTCACAATGTCCTCATGGCATAGACACGTTTTTACCCATTTGTTGGTTCAGAATGGGTATAATCCACTGTTATCTTGCTCCGGTTTGATCAGGTTTTACCTTTGATGACTCGTGCAAAATGTCAGTGTTAACACAATCATCTCTCGAGTCCCGTTCACCCTGGCATAACCCAGCTCATCAGGTCCCAGTGGGGGTCAAGGTAGAAGCGTTCACGTCGCGATCCCTGTCAGGTAATACTGGGTATTGCCTGCGAATTCTACCAAACACTTCGAGGCCGAGCTGAAAGACAACGATGTCCAGAGGCTGACCATCGTGCTTCGAAGAATCGCAAAGAAGAAGAAGGTCCCAGTGGCATCGTGGCCTAGTTTTTAAAATTACAGTGAAGGCATGCGTGTCTTCAGTAAACCTGATTTAACTGTGGGGACCTTCCATCTATTTTCAGAAAGTCCTCTTCCTGGTGAGGGTCACAGTGGGGAACTTGTCTTTTCAATACGTTTCAAAGCCTATGATGTGAATGTACTGGCTTTTAAGGCAATCTGTTCACATACCTACATTTCCACATTTTTGCAGGACCTTCGGACTTTTTATCCAATTTCTGAAAACAGGTCTGCTATTAAAAATGTGTAATTTCTCTTTAATCCGAAATAACTCCACTGTGATAGCATGAAACAGTGATATAATGGTTGACACTGCATCTACAATTGAATATACAATTTCTGATGATGATGATGATAATCAATCGTTAATTAATAATTGTGAAAGGCCCTGAACAAGTTAAACTACCGCATGGCACCAATGTTGCCCTTGGCTGGGAATCAGATGTGTATTATTTAGATAGATAGATGTTTATTTTACAGCAGAAAAACAGCCAGTGAGCTTGCAAGCTCTTTACGGGATTCCAAACCCAGGTGGCCTGGATCATCGTAGCATTGTACCAACCCAGCATGAGATATACACATCGAGTAAACACTCGGGCATGGCAGTGTCAAGGTGCTAAGACGAATGAGAAACCTGTCTGGAGACATTCAGCAGAGGAACATAGCATGACACACTGCCCGGGTTTCAGCGTGAAAACATCAACCAAGATGGCATTCATTAAAAACAAGGTGTGATTGAACAAGAGACCAAAACTATAATGACCCGTCTAACTGGTTGGAACATTATACAGCCGACATGTCCCTGCATAGCTGCACTCTGTTTGCATTAAAGGCATCGTCAAACATTTATGTACAGTTATGCTCAACATTCATCACCTTCCAACAGAGAGTCACCTATCTACAAAGCATCCTTTTGTTTACTGGTAACATTTCTTCTTCTGTTTGACACATTTCAAAACACACGCACATGCGTGAGTGTTGTTTTTCTCCAAGATTAAATATAATTGAAACTGCATATATGTCTTGTAAGTTCATGTAAAACAAACCTTTGTTATTTGAAACCGGTCATAGTATTGTAAATAAAGAGGCATAAGGTAAAGATGCAATAATATACCATAAAATATACCATACAGATGGTTCATAAATAAAAGAACAATTAAAATTGTACTAATGTCAGTGACATGCATACAGTGTACAAAGTACAATTAACATTTTGCAAATGCCTTTGGCTATTGTAAGGCAAGCTATAACGTTTTGTAAGTTTTACTTATTGTAAAATATTTCAGCATTCAATTTACACTTTAATTTAATTTGAATTAAATGTCTGCCTAACTGCAATTGCAAACATTGATAGGTGGTTTGAAGTGCTGAATATGCTCTTTCCTTTAATTATGCAATAAGCTTCAATTTATTCCCATCGGACTGTTACACTGTTGCTCTTCTTTGTCTCATTAATTTATTACTAAGTTTTGTCCCGTGTTACATTATGATTTTATATGACGCGTGCGTTGGTTAGTTCAAGCGTGCGTTGCATCGCAGGAATCCCGAATCCAAGCCTTGCTAGCTCATTGTGTATTTTCAGCTGTAATAATGAAGATCAATGAATAACAACATCTTAACGCGTGTCAGAAATCATATAATCACCCTTTCCTATTATTTACACCCTCATTGCAGGCAAGTCAGCAACACTGAGTACAGGCAACAGTTCCATCAAAATAGTTTACTTAAAACTTAGTATACTTAAAACTTACAAACAACAATCATATCGATAGCAATACTGCAAAAAAATAGCTGAGAAAACACATTTCCCAATTAAAGTGCAACCATTCCACCTAAAACATCATAGCTTGTTTAGCTAAACCCTGGAGGGACTCCATGCGTTGTGTCCCACTGTGTAGGGTCTGCTCGGTCTATCCGGACGACAGTAAGGGAGCCAGGTGAGTTCCTGGCCAGTAGCGTCCACTCTAATTTTAATAATAAAAAAACGTTCAAAGAACAATTACACCATTCTGTCAATGATGTGGCGGAACTATCGGCAAATCCCATGATCCATGCTTATCCAGTACAATAATCCCTCTTATAAGGGTCGAGCAGAGGTGCAATGGTTAGGGTACATTTCTATCAACTGGCGACCGGAGTTCCATGGGCAGCCACAGTTAACATCAGTACTGAGTGACATCTGAACCGGTTCACGGCCGCCTTTCCCCTTCGCAATCCCTCCAGAAGTGGGATTGACATAGGATTGTAAATTATGATGGTCATCATCATTATCATTCATGGAGCCTATCGCGGGAGACGCGGGTGCAAGACAGGGCTATAGCCAGGAAAGTGATTCTTATTATTATTATTTATATGTGCGGTTATCCACAGGCAAACACAGCAACTCGGATGCCTTAGGTGTGAAAATCAGTAGAGCTAATAAGAGGAGTTAAGCTCTTCTGCGAGACTGGAGACGGCTGTGCCGCCTCACAGCAACAATGGCCCGGGTTCCTTTCTGTGTGGAGTTTGCATGTTCTCCCCGTGTCTGGGTGGGTTGTGGCCGGGCATTCCGGTGCCCTGTGATGGACTGGCGTCTCATTCTGGGTATAGCCCTGCCTTCCGCCCTGTGTCTGCCGGGATAGGCTCTGGCTCGCCGCAACCCTGTACAGGATTAAGCGGCTTCTGACAATGATACTGACTTCTAGGAGACGAATTCGTGTATGCATGGATAATAGGATGCATTTTCCACCACTTCTTGATAGACCCTCTCTCTTATTGTTGTCGGGTCTCTCGGTCGTTCCTCTTACAGGTAAAGAAAACACAGGCAATAGAAGAAACTCAATCAGGAATATAAACAGTTACTTACGTAGCAGACTTTGGTGACACAAACTGAAAGCCGAAGGCAACGCTGCCATCTGAACATGGAGCTTCTTATACTGGAAAAGTGGTCTAACCTCATTCCTGTCGTATGAATCAGGATCAACAGAACCAGATGCCGATGATCATTAAATGTCTGCGTACTGTACAATCATAAATTAGTGTTCTCATGTTGGTGACATGGGTTTCTAATCACCAAGCCACTTTGCCGGAGTAAATTACACGGCTAAAGCTCTTTTTACAATTGAATAATCTTTCCAAATGACCGAATCCAAACGAGCCACACCCTGTATAATTCTCTACCCCACCCAGCCACTGCCAGCCCACCCTGTTTTGCCCAAGGCAAAACTGTCTCTGTATTTTTTTAATCAAAGCTGGCAACCCACAAGCAATACATTAACCCAACCGTCTGAGCAAAGAAATCCAATTGTCTGAGTGGACCACACTTGAACCTGCTCATTCGCTGCCCATCACATTGCCAATTTCATTCTAAAGTAGCATTTTTCCGGACAAGGCAAAACCAAAACAATTTATGTTAGGCCATCGTCCCCGCTAAATCTCAATACGGCGTGTTTATATATTTTTGAGTTTCAATGGATTCATGTTGACATTCCCACACTCCAGAATTTGGCAACGTACATTGTGGGAAATGTAATCTTACATTTTCAAGACTGAATGCGCGCTAAAAGAATATCATGCTTTTGAAGCAAAATCCCCATTTCATCCCAAAAAGCTAGGATACACTACACTGCATATAGCATAATTATTATTTTCAAAACATAAAAGCAAGGTTATAAATCGAGAACAGCTATCATCCACATGCAATTTCCAGTTCTTAAGTCACAAGACGCTTTGTGTTATTAGCATTCACTTGAAACTCCCAATGCTCTGAGAACAAATGAAAAACACAATCCGATTCTTCAAAAACCAGAAAGTCAACGTTATTGCTGGAAAGGAGCTTCTTTCTTTTTCGTTTTTTTGCAGGAGCTGATCAAACAGATAGGCACTCCGCTTCAGGATGAAGGCAACGAGAAGCTTTAAATAATATGTTTGCAGCTGCTTTTTTTCACGTTTTGCATTTCACAAGGCGACGTTGGGACGGGTCATAGTTGCTCTGCAGGTGTTTCCAACGAAACGATTTGCTCTGTGGTCAACACCATCGACATTGGTCTCAGCCGTTCCTTGACTTTAACGAATTCTGGCACCGTTCCGTTCTCCGCGTCCTCCACCGCCCTCTCCTTCTCCTTTTCGAGCTGCGAAAGAGAGAATCATCGTCGTCAACGTTCGTCCGTCCGTTTTCAAGACGCCGCAATGTCCTGTTTAGGGGTCACGTCATCATCGTACGCAATTAAATCTAATCCGAAATAACCACTGCACGAACGTGACCTCTGGTTTGGTTGCATACCGTTTGTTACACAGACATGTCAAAAGTCCGGAGCCATCAGTGGACATTCTATGTTAGCATGGCAGGGGTTGGGCCCTCCATAGGATTCCCACATATATGTACTGTACTGTATATAAACTAAATGTACTTTCTCAACAGTATACATAGTAAACAAATGATTCGGTGTTAGTCTGCCAATCTGACCCAACTCTCTCTCTCTGGGCTCTCTATGTGCTATGAAAGGGGTCATTGCCTGAAATGTCACCTAATATATACGATTATATTTAAGTCAGTGTTATTGATGAATGTGTTGAATGTGTTCAGTTTTTAGTATGCATACTAAGTATATCCCTCTTAATGTATATGCCTGTAATCTAATCTGCGAACAGCAAAATGGACTGTCAGACTGCCAGCGGAATTTAGCGATTTCAATTATGACTCTAGGCTAAGCATGCATATTGTAAATATATCTCAGAGCTCAATGCTTACATTGGTAAAAAAAAACAGGCATGCAAGCAGAAAAGGAAATGTTATCCAAGCTCCATTTGTTAGCATATTAGTAATTGACATAGCAACCGTTTTATCATGCATGCATTCATTGTCAGAAACCGCTTAAACCTGTACAGGGTTGCAGTGAGCCAGAGCCTATACCGGCAGACACAGGGCGCAAGGCAGGGCTATACCCCGGATGGGACGCCAGTCCATCACAGGGCACCGGGTGAATTTAGTCAGCAGGCCAATTAACCTATGCAGCAGCATGTCCAAAGGCAACTGCTGTAGTCTTCGGGAAAGCTGTTTTTGCATTCTGTGCATTGTTAATGTTATTATAGCATCTTTACACAGCAGCCTTCGTTTTCAAGGACAGCTCTGCTCAGATCAACGAATGAAGGCAACTGGAATAAATCGCCCAATATGACAAAGCTTGAACATAGAAGTGATGACTGCCAAGACGGCTCCTTCCCAGAGGATATCCCGTGCAGAACTGCAGTGTCACTTAAAAGTTGCCACCTCAATTCTGCGGCTATTTTCAAAAGCAGCTGAGCTCTGAAGTCACGGGGGAGTTTAATACCCTTCGCTCCACAAGGCCTGCATGTGGAGATAAATTGCAAAAGGGAAAGTAGCAAAACGAAGCCATTTTCTGGACAATGTGCCATTGAAGAAGCGTGTGCAGCTGTGATTAGACGCTCGCGGTCTCTAATGATATCGCATGTGGCCCACGATCCTACCAAGCACACACACACACGCATTTCGTAGTTTGCATCCGTCGATTTACAGCTGTGGGGTTGAAGAGGATGTTTCGTATGTTTAATAAATAATTAATTAATCCTCGAACGTTCCACATCAGTGGAATTTGAAAGTTACAATTAAATAAGTAACATGTATTATTACTCGCCTCCCCGAAGCCACCAATTAAATTTCTGTCCCATCAAACTTTTATCGTTTTTGTACCTCATTTCCAAATAAACTACCCACTGGAAAATATTCCATCCTACTTGCTCTTGTACAGTTACAATTTATGCAGCAATCCCAACACAATTAGACGACAAACATTTATCCAGACTGTGGTTATATTCAGATCATTACGAATATATAATCATACATACTCTATAGGATGTTATTATACATTATACGTTGTTCTATTGGCATTGAAACGTTAAACAAAACATGCCTATTTTATGCTGTCACCCATGACAGGAAATCACACAGTACGATTTGCAATAACCCACAAGTTACTTCACAGCTCTATGAGCGTGAATGAGTGACCGTCATCCACAAGAGACATGTAGTTATAGGCACTGAGGGCATCAGAGGGCAGCGCAACACATTCCATTGTAATAATGATCTAGAACTAATAACGCACGCAGTTGTGTTCACTCTCAAAGAGAGAGGCGAACAACTCAGAAGCACAAGGAACCAGAGAGAGGCAGGGAAGCAGGAAGGTCAGCCACGTGGTAGGCCCGGACCAATATTTGCCAGACGCTGTGTCCTCTATATATTAAGTTGTTATCTGGCAAGTCGTGATTGTTTTTTTTTATTCTGCACTCCCCCAACTTTCACCAAACCACAGCGACCACAGTGGTGAAGTATGACCATGATATCCCTCATTGCCCGCATGGCGTGGGGAGGAGGCCTTCTTCCAGCAGTGGATTGAAACAAAGTTGCTCTACAGCTTCAAATGTCTTGATTGGTGCCACGATTGTGACCTTGACATTCCTTGCATCAGCAGTGCCAGGCTCTAACACCGGTATTATGTGAAGCGCCACAAACCTCCTCAATCCTCTCGTATCTCTTGAGCATCTCTAAGTCGAACATGGACTTGGGCCTCTCGGCATCGTGGTTGCGCTGGTGGTAGTGCTGGTCCCTCCGTCTCTGCTCCATCACCTTCTGCAGCTCGGGTTTGCTAGGCAGGAGCACCCCCCTGCACGCCAGGCAATCGGATACGGGTTAACGCCTCTTATCCGCCACCCTATTACAGTAATCGCATCTCCGCTTATCGATGGAGCTGTAGGGTCCTCTCAAACACCTGCTATTTTGAGATGTTCAGAGTTTCTGCTCTCTCCGTCAAGACGTTTCACCTCCAACGTTGGATGCATCATTAGGGTAATGGTGGAACCTTAATGAATTACTGTTGAGAGATATTCTCATACATCGAGCCGTGAAAACTTACATCAATACGCTATATAATATGCTGTAAGGTCGGCTAAAAAGTATAAAATCCGTGACCCCATTCTTTCTGTTATAGCCACATCTATGCAGACTTTTTCTCATCCCGCTTCGCTGGAAGGATTGCTATTGTCGGCATGTTTTCACAAATAGGAGGTCACACGTATTGATGTAAGTTTTCACGGCTTGATGTATGAGAATTGCTCTCAAGAGCTGCTCTTCTACGTGGAAAGTGAAACGTCACAGAGAAGGGAAGAGCAATGCTCCACATGGCTATCCGACAGCAATTCTAAGGCTCGCATGGCAAATTCATCATATTATCCATGGGATGTCCGTGATTTTTCCTGGGGGTAAGTGGAATAAAATCATAGATAAACCCACGAATAAATACGATCTGTGGTACTGGTCCCAAACATTACCACGGGTATCGTTTTAAATTGTAGATTTATGATACTTAACAACCGTGAAAAGTAGATGTTTTCAGTTCAATGTATTTCCCCTGATAACCATTTTTTTACGATTTAAAAAATAATAATTGATAATTCTTTCTGCCAGAAAGATCAAGCTTTAGAAATTAGCTTCATTTAACTGAATATTTTCTGCGTGAAAAATGTTCTAAAATGGCAAATATGCATCGCAGGTGGAAGGCTCAGAAATGTAATGCCAATGTGATACGGGTGACTCATCAAATTAAATCTAAATTGTCGCGTATAATTAGCACAGTGATTCTCACCACTGTAAAAAAATACATTCGGCACATCGTACTATTAAGAAGATAAAAGATGTCTTTGCTTAAAACACACACGCAGCACATGGTTAAAAATAGAAACGTTACCATGTGTGTTACTAGTTTCCTGTTTCAACCCTGACGACATTATTTACCATTTGAAAGTCATCGCCACACCTGTGTAGCTATGCCCGCTGGTGGCATGGCTTCACTCGGTTCTGGTGGGTAAAGGTTATTTCCCCCCACCTTAGAGTGGCCCAAAAAAAATATTTAGAAATATCTATCTCCACAAGGCTGCCCTTGTTACATATGAGCATATCCCCGGCAGACATAGGGCGCAAGGCAGGACCATACCCACGATGGGACGCCAATCCATCACAGGGGACTCCACCTCCACCACATCTCTCCCGCGCAGCCCACTTTTTCATCCGTAAGAGGATCAGAGGCACTATGCTGTACCGTAATTGTATCGGGGATCCACACAGTGAGATGGAATTGAATCCGGTTATAAGAATTTGATATGTAGATCCCCTAACTATAGGAGGTTGGCATGGGGAATGGCAGCCGGCCGTCAAATTCTGCTCCAGTAGCCCCCCCCCCCCATCAATTGGGGTCAACCTGGCCAACACGGGTCAACCTGGCCACCGGCCGTTTAAACCGGCAAAAACAGACGACGGAAAGACATTTATAAAGTCAAATAACCACAGTTAAGAAACACCCACGAGGTTTGGAGGGGAAAAAACATAGTGGTACAGTACTACATATTTGGATATGCGATTGTCCTCCCTCAAAATTGTGAAATTAATGCTGATTGTGATGAAAGATCTGAATACACAGTCGCATATGAACAGTCGGCTCAGCTATGAGTCATTAGCCAGTCGTCGCATAGATTTAATATAATCATAGCTCAGCAGTTTATACAATCAAACATATGATAAATAGCGGTTGACAGTAATTAGCATATAGCGTGCGGACTGATTACTGCCAGCAAATAATGGGGCCCTGTACCTCTGTAATCTCAGCAGTAACAACCAATCTCGAGCAGTTATGGAATTGACCAGAGTCTTGAACCACTGTTGTTCAGGGTTGGGGGGGGGAGGCAACAGCCTATCCCAGCAGACACAGGGCACAAGGTAGCGTTACACCCAGGGTGCCATGCCAGTCAATCGCAGGGCACTGGGGTTAATTTAAGCCAGCACGCCAATTAGCCTATCCAGCATGTGTTTGGACCGTGGCAGGAAAACGGAGTACCCAGCGAAAACCCACACAGACACGGCGAGAACATGTACACTCCACACAGACAGGTAACTGAGCCAGGAATTGAACCTGGGTCCTTCCTGCTGTGAGGTGCCAGTACGACTCACTGCGCCATTGTGCGGCTTGCTGAATAATCTGCAGCATCTTAATTTACACAATTAGGAACAATGTAACGTGACACCTCTATTATGCATAATAAGTACTTCTGAAATAAATACGAATGTGATTTTTTTTTTATCCAGTTCATTATTTGTTCCTCAGCGCGTTTAACTTAGCAGCACTTTTTGTCACCTAATGTTAAAATCTTTCCTGTAAAGGTTAACCATTAAACTTTAAAATAACTTTAATTCTATTTAGCATGTTCAAACTGCCCAGCATTCTTCAGAACCAGTTTTTCAGGACCTTGTTTTTTGCAGGCCAAGTTAACAAAGGTGCTTCTTCATTTTGGTTTGCTGCTTTATCTCCAAGTCCGTATCGTTTAGATTTCTGCTTTATCCACACATTGGATTGTTGTTTAACACCATTCATATTTTAAATTGATATATACATAATGTACAATAAACAGTCATAGCTATGAAAAAAACCAACTGACTTTGAATTATCCATGTTCCTAGGAAGGCTGTCTGATGAGACGGACAGTGGAATATCCAGGTAGGGTTGGCACCTCGGAGGCACAACAACAAATTGGCATGTCGTGGGGTAAACAGAATAAGAGAGAGAGGACTGATGAAGTCTGAGTAAGATATAAGTAATCTATCATGAGCATCAACTCTCGGTTATGAAGACAAAACTAGACAGATTATGTTTGGCCACGCTGTGTTTTAACACATACAATTTCTAAGCTACACATTCCTGCCTCTTTTAGGACATAACTTTGGGAGATCCCTTGTGTGTCTGTTGACTGGAACGTACTGTTTTTGGTTCATGATGAGTTCCCTCGTGAGCTCCTTGTAGCTGGACGAGGTGTGCAAGGGGCTAATCAGCTTTTTGGGCTTGATGAGGTCAGGGCATTCGTCGGGGTAGTCGGGGTCACTCAGGGTCCTCTGCAGAGGACGCTTTTGCACCCCATAGTCCGGAGCTACACACACACACACAACAAGGGCACATTAGCCATAGTAATAACTTAAACACACAAAGCAATGACTTACGCAAATCAAATAATAACTAACAAATAATGTAAAACATAAAAGGTTTTACCTTTTCTGGCAATTAGAGAAGTATTAAGATCTTAAAACACCAAATGGATACCTTTTTGCAAAGGTTCCAGTTTGCAAGCGGCCACACATGCGTGTGGCAAAAACATGCAAACAAATGCCATGATAATATATGCATTGTCCTTCAAACTGATTGGCCCAAGAGTCACGACGTTTCGCATCCCACGCTGGAACGCCTGATCATGCTTCCAACGTGGGAGGCGAAACGTTACGAGGGAGGGAGAGCGATTCCTCGACATGGCTATCCCGAAAGAACAGCTCTCAAGAGCAACCGTCATTCAACGTATAGTTTCGGTGGCGAAATGCAATCGCTTGCTTAAATCCAGAGGCATCTCTGTTTATTTGCTGCATGTTCTTCTTTTACTGTTTAGAATCTTGGAAACTTTTCACTTTCGCATGCAGATGTGCTCCCACTTGGACAGCCTAAAATATTGCTTATTTGCTTGTGTCAGGCATGAATGCCACACAATTCCAAGCAAGCAATGCGTTCCATTCACGCCCATGCTTTTCACAGCACATGGAAAGCCACACATTGGAAGCCACACTGCATGCACTGCCAACGTACAAAATTTAACTATGAGCAGAATATAGTACTTCTACAATTTATAAGGTGTGTTTCAGAGTGAACAAAATATTATATATATATACACACACAATATTTTATTTTAGAATATATTATATATATTCCTCAACAACCCACACTGGCCAATGTGATAAAGAATGGTCGAGCAATCCCCATGACAGAGCGTTTTGGGGAGGCTTTCATACAGCAGTGGATTTACGAAGGGCGGCATATTACTTTTCACAATTATCAAAAATATTACAATACACTTATCTCATCCACTCTTCGTATCATATACCGTATGGGCCAGGGCTTATCTGAGCGCTGTCTCATGACCCACAAGGTCTTGGTTATATGCTGATTACCAATGATAGGAGTCACTCACAAACTACCCCCTCAATGTGCAATAAGCTACCTAGATTTTTTTTCCCATTGCAATGTTTAACTGTATTTATATTTTTTTATTACGTCAATTATGAGCAATGCTGTATGGAAATGTTTTTGTTTGGTTAATTTGTTATTTTAAGATTGCTTTTTTTGTCAATTTGCGTGTTTGCTGTGTCCCAGGAATTCCGTTAAGAGTTTGCAAGCTCACTGGGTATTTGTGTTGCTGTAATAATAAATATCTATCTATCTACAAATAAATAAACCCCTCCATAAAGTAGAACAGAAAATCTCCTAATGCATGCAACATTTGCATGGAGAGGAGCAATTATTTTTGTGGATAGTCACTCATCGTGACCCCGACATCATTGCATATGAGAGGTCTCTTGTAAATAGAAAATCAGTTGTTGAGGAAGGTCCCGGCATGTGGAGCGAAATGTCAGACTGTCGAATAATGTGCGGTAAAACGCGAAGACACATTGCCGAGCTGTACGGCACAACCGTGAAAATCTATGCAGCGGAAGGTCATTTATTTTTGGGGGAAAAAAACCTGTTTTGACGAACTCTTTGTTGTAGTTGAATCAAATATTTCATCCAAAAATTATTTAATTCAAGATCATTGTGATATTTTTCCCTCAAACAAAATGAGCCCTGTTTGTATTATGCTTGATGTGAAAATGTAGACGGTGTATCTGTATTTAGAGTACGAAAATACAGGTGTGGCATCAGTCGCTGTACCGGGAATACGTATTTTTATATTTGGCTGCACAGATTTGGCAACAATGGTTTTAATACGCTGGGTGCAGTCGTGAGTTAACTGGCTTTCGGTTTTGTGGAAATCCAATCTGTGCAGTGTTACCACTTGTTTCCTTGTTTTACAGGGTTGCAGGATGAACATAAAGTTAGAAATCGAACAGCGCGTTTTTATTATGAGTAAGTGGTGACAACAAATAAGAATTCTGCTGCAGAAATTAAAGCTTTTGGGGGAAGAGTGATTTCGTTATTCTTGGTAAAGCGACTTATTACTGCACCCTGTATGTTAGATATACAATATTTTTCCAGGTCATAAATCATACCCCTTTAATTATACTCAATTACGATGCTGTAATTTTGTTTATGTTTGTTTGCTCGAACTACAGATACAAACTGAAATATTAATTGGCGTGAAAGCATATTTTTATTGTACACCGACGCACCTAACCCTGAATGACCAAGTTATAATATGCGCCCCCAGGGAAATTACCATCCAGAAGTTATCTACTAATTAATTTTCCGAATTCGCCCCAAAGGGATTATAGAATGTGTGGTAGTTAAACGTGCTTGGATAGAAGGATGTCATATGAATTCATGCCGCACAGCACTCAAATACAGTGTTGCAATTCCACACAAATAATGCGAAATGTGCTCTTCGGGGAAACAAGTACAGTGCGTGAAAAAACATTTTGTTATTTTCAATAGCTTGCGATTTAAAACATTCCTCTGCACCAGTTGAAGGTCATGGTGGCTATTCTAAGGGCTTAGGACATTTTACGGCAGTTTTATCATCCAGCAAAGAAAGCAGGCCATTCTCTGACGCAGTGCTTTAGCCGTCACAGTGTGACCTGCATTTGGCTTGTAACACACCAGTTTGAATACGGCACACGATGTGTCTAGTTCCTCGTAGCGATCACAGTTATCTTCTTCTTTGTGATTCTTCATCGGTTATTATGCGTTGCACCAAATGACCTGGGAATAGCTCGGCGTTGCAACATCATAATGACGCATGTTTCACATTTAAACAAATTATTTGCTGACGCCGCTGCTGCCGCGTTGGCAGCGGTGCGCAGCCTCGATTAACAAACAAGAACATCGACACGTTTGTCAACAACACTGCTGCTTGACAAATAGAAGAAATATACAATCGGTAACGTTTTTGTCAATGGGCTGATGATGCTTCCAACGTGGCAGGCGAATCGTCGCAAAGGAGAGAGGAGGAACGCTCGGCACGGCTATCCCGAAAAAAGCAGCTGTTAAGCGCAATTCTCAATGACACTTCATCACAGTACAGAGACCATGTGCTGTGAAGATGGACCATTGGCAGAAATGTCGCCAATTATATCTTCTATTTTTTCTGCTCAAGGCCACATTGTTATGAAAGAAGTTGTTGGATTCTCAAGCTTCATGAGGATGTGCTAAATCAAGAGATTTTCACCAGAAGACCATGTAATGTCGTACAACAGCCAAAAAACACACTGCAAAAACATTTGCATTTAACATGCCGTTCAGGGTTGTAAAGCTCATGTCATCAATGTGGAATTGTAAGTGCATCTCTTCTGGTTGATAGTTCTTTTCTTGCTTAATGGGCCAGCATGCTACAATTGCACATGTAGCATTTTATTTTTGCAAATCCTATGCCGTATTGTTCGAAAGGAACATTCACGGTGGTGGCAAATTACCAAGGACAAA
Source organism: Geotria australis (assembly GCA_036362915.1). Lineage (NCBI taxonomy): Eukaryota > Metazoa > Chordata > Hyperoartia > Petromyzontiformes > Geotriidae > Geotria > Geotria australis. Next base: position 5,528,968 of record JAZEWU010000014.1, read on the forward strand.
TGTGATGTCTGTGCAAAGCCCGTAAATTACCTAGCAATGTCACATCACGAGATCAGCTTTCCTTAACCAAGGCTAGAGAACTGGCACGACCATTTTTTACGATTTATATACATGCAGATGTGTCGCGTGTAATTATAAACATGAAACTGCCATTGCGGTGGCACGGTGAGTAGCGCTACCGCCTCACAGCAAGAAGGTCCCAGGTTCGAATCCCGGCTCAGGGGCCGTTCTGTGTGGCGTTTGCATGTTCTCCCCATGTCCGCGTGGGTTTTCGCTGTTCACTCCGGGTTCCTCCCCAAGTCTAAAGACATGCTGCTGCATAGGTTAATTGGCCTGCGAACTAAAATTGCCTCCGGTTCCCTGTGATGGACTGGCGTCCCATTCTGGGTATAGCCCTGCCTCACGCCCTGCGTCTGTCGGGATAGGTTCTGGCTCACCGCGAGCCTTGAAAACGGTTTGCAAAGAAACTTAAATGAGTTTTTTCCGAAAATTAATTATATTTTTTATGAATGAATAATGAAGTGACAGTGTTGGCAAGAGAACTCTGGTCAAGACGTTTAGAAATGAGACAAAGTCTGTCTATGCACTCCACTATTCAGATGTTCAGGTCACAGACAGCATCTGACCAGGCGGCTCAGCGATAGAGCCAACAGCTCGCAATTGGAAGGTTGCAACTCATAAGCCTGATTGGCGGTTGACTCAACTCACCATGCCAATATGAGCGACACAATTTGTACCACTTTGTGCGGAAGTGAACAGTGGTTGTCTTACGCATAGACTCGCCCCAACCACAGGAATTTGGCATACCAGCACTGGCTGAGGGCTATCAACACGAGATGGCCACCGGGAGACGTTCGTTGGAGGGTGAAAATCACTTTGACTTTGACAGAATTACCAGTGGTCATAAGAAGTTGGCTTGATTTCCAATTTGAAGCTCTCGCTTTTGTTGGTAGGATTGCCACTCCAGGAGCTTACCTGGGAAATGTGTTGGCATTGTAAGGGCATTAAGAGTCCCGATTTTTGTCTGTTGGGTAATGATGGCTCACAAGACAATGTGTTTGCATGTAGCGTTACCCGCTTCTGCCATTGTCAGATAGTCGTCTTCTCATGTCCTGGTGTTTTTGTACCACAGATGTATCGTACCCCGGTTAGTCGCTATACAGAACTAAAGCCATTATACATTGTGTGTAGTATTTCTGTTTGCTATGATAGGTAAAGTTCACAGGTTGTTCCTTTCATCATTGTTGACGTCAACGCATTGCGCCTTAGATGCTTAGGAAGAAGCGACGGTCCACAATGTTTGACGAGCAACACGATCACGTCGAGGATAAGGCGTTATCCTCTCCAGGTGTGACAGACAATGGGAGGCGAATGAAGGCATAGAGTTCATCAAAGCAACAACAAAAGGCGACTGAAAATGTTCACTCAAAGAGCAAAGCCAAATACCTCCTATACAGCGACAGATGTTCAAGGGTTAAATTGAATTCTATGGTAGCAGGGAGGTGGTCTGAGCATTTCTATGCAGTTAGGTTATTTTTTTTACAACTGGTTGAGTAAAGGGCGGCACGGTGGCTAGATGAGTAGTGCTGCCACCTCACAGTAAGAAGTGCTCGGGTTGGAATCCCGGCTCGGGTGCCTTTCTGTGTGGCGTTTGCGTGTTCTCCCCGTGTCTGTGTGGGTTTTCGCCAGGCACTCCGGTTTCCTCCCACAGTCCAAAGACATGCTGCATAGGTTTATTGGCCTGCGGACTAAATTGACCCCGGTACCCTGTGATGGACTGGTGTCCCATCCTGGGTATAGCCCTGCCTTGCGCCCTGTGTCTGCCAGGATAAGCTCCAGCTCACCGCAATGGATAGATGGTTGTGTAATGGATAGATGGGTGTGTAAATTATTAATGGAATAGTCTTCTTCTTTGCGATTCTTCGAAGCACGATGGTCAGCTTCTGGAAATTGCTCCTAGATATTTTCATGAATGCATTCACAATGTCATAATGTGAATGTTTTAAGAAAATATATGGCTTTTATTTCGTTTATTAATGGACATGATAGTTTGTATGCGCATTAACATTTTAGCCACACATTGATTGCTTATGTAAATAAATACTATAGGTATCTTATTGGCCAGATCAAATTAATATATATATTTTTTGTTTTAAAAAAATCTTCATCACGATTTACACACAATTGATTGTTGAAAAAGTACAAGCCCAGCGAAAATACTTTAAACTGCAATAATAAAATATATGTTATCCTTGACATTTAAAGGGCAAATTACATTTACAAGCTAAAATACCAACAACTACTGGGCATTCCCAAGACAGATTACACCCTGTGACCTTAGCAGCTAAATTGAGATTTACAAACATAATTTCACTTGTTCCATTTGATTGTCAGAAATCCATGTAATACTGGCTACAAGCAAGACTCTCAAAATAATACAACTAGGCAAGCCACATGTGAAAGGACATCGTGAATCAGACTGCAATGATTTTCAGTAGAAAACGTAAGGTCATGATGGTAATGCATTACTGCTGTCTCGTAACATTTCATACATCAAAAACACTGGCAGCATCTAAAATTAGATGTGCATTCAAATGGACCTCACGTAACGCAATCCATGCTTTGCATCGGTAACGTTCGGTATTTGCATTTGTCCCATGCCTAGTGACCTCTTACACTTGTCAAATTGTTTGATGATGCTGCTGCTATGTTGGCAGGGGTGCACAAGTATGATCAACAAATATACTCAATAAGTTCATCAATAACACTGCCTTATTGTTGTGTCGCAGGAATCCCGTAAAGAGCTTTCAAGCTCACTGGGTATGTTTTTGCTGTAATGATAAACAGCTATTTATCTATTTATAAGAATACATATAATAGACGATGTTCTGGGCAATGTACTAGTCACGTGCCACCCGCTCTAATTTACAAGTCACCCGAAAAATATTCAGCGAGAAATTAAACCCATTACTGTACTGTACAGCTACTTATTCTCAACTGGTGGGTCGTGACCCATCCGTGGGCTGCGAGCGCCACCTAGTGGTGCGTGGAGACCAGACCCAAGCGGGCGTTGAGGGCCAAAAGGTTTAGAACCCCTGCAGTACAGTACATACATCATATGTATTCAATAATTCGTAAAATGCAGTAAAACGCTCACGATGGTGGTCAAGTAATTTCAGGCGAGGCAATGACTCCCTGCGATTCTGTGAATGCACTATTTTAAAACGTATACGCTAAACTGACCGGGCACATCGGCCTAGAAATTACGTGGAAGTGTGGTATTATTAAAAACAGGGGAAACGGACATCGGTTGTCGGCGGCAATTCCAGTCTTATTTTTGGAACGGCGTTGCTAGTGGGAGTCGCAAGATGAGAACTCTGGCAGTGACAGGGATTTTAATGGGTTCAATTGCCAAAACGGCGCATCATCTGCAGGGCCTTCATGTGCTTTGCGGTTATCCTCATCCACCCTAAATATAACTTGAGGCTCAGCGACTTCAGAGACAAGCTCAGACACATATCCTGCTGTTCTCTATGCCACATTCAAGAGCGGGCTGACGCTTGCATGCCCGACAGCTGTCACAATAACAGGTTCAGCAGGAATGAGACATTAACAACAACCCCGTGCGAAATGCTTCTGCCTCTCTCTGTTGTGTCGCGGGAGTCCCGAAAAGAGCTTGCAAGTTCACTGGGTATTTTTTATGCCGTATTAATACAAATCTGTCTATCTATCCCTCTGGCAGCATCTACTGGCACGATAATACACGAATGTACATATGATATAACCAGCTGTTAACATCAATACGTATGTAGATATGAATGTGTATGTACGGGCCTGTTGTAATTCCACTGCTGGAAGAGGGCCTTTCACTGCTGGGTCATAGGGGTTACTTGATCATACTTCGCCACACTGGTTGGCGAAGGCGCGGTGAAGGCAGGGAGCATTAAAGTACAGCATCGAACGACATTTTTCTGGTACATTGTGGTCATCCATACAATAGCCACGCTCAGCCCCAGTTAGATTTCAAGTTGCGTGTCGTTGGCGCTGCGTGTATATCGTGTTACATGCGCATGTGTAACTCCGGCAGTGAAAGTAAATTACATGTCCTACCGGTACGGTCGTATTGCAACCGCCCTTTCCACCTGTAGCGAATGCTTGGGCCCCTTTCTTACTGGTACGGCATATCGGACCATACCAGCTTACTTTCATCTCTGTGCAACTCTCAAACTATATGTTTAAGTGTCCTCGATTAAAATATACATAAACCTGAATGTTAAAACTATTCTAATTTACAGCCTATTGATGTCCGTTGTTTCGCTCTTTTTATGAGTTAGGCCACGTAAAAAGTAAGTGTCGTAAACCCGCCTCCATCCGACACAGCCAGGTAATACTTGGTATTGCCTGAGAATTCTACCAAACGCTTCGAAGCCGAGCTGAAAGACAACGATGTCCAGAAGCTAACCATCGTGCTTCGAAGAATCGCAAAGAAGAAGAAGTAAAAGGTTGTCACGTGAACAAAACGTGCCAATTCGTTACTACTTCAGCACACCGGTATGTTGTTTTGCCTCCCACGTTTCCGAACGTGGGAAGCAAAACGTCGCGGGGGAGAGATGGAGCTCACTCGACACGGCTATCCCGAAAGAACAGCTCTGAAGAGCAACCATCATGAATCAAGCAGTGAAAACCTACATCAGAACCTTACAGCCCATTGCCAATCCAACACTTGACACGGCCGAACAATAGCATATCTGTCACACGAGACTGTGTAGCCAAACTTCATCAAAGCCGGTCACTGTGGGTTCGTTGACACTGGGTGAGATGGGTGAAGAGGACGGGGCTAACTCAGGACCAGTGCAGACATTACGAGCTACTCGTGTCAGCTGTGGCTGGCCACTGGATATTTGTCGCGGAACGTTAACCACACTTCCTCCTCCTCCCCAGGTTAACCTTGACACGTCTCGTTACGCGTTCTACTAATCGAGATTTAAATAAACGCAATAAAACAACTTAACGTGGATCCAAACCTACTTTCACAACTGTTTGTGTTTTCATGTTAACAGAGCTTTGACAGGCAAGAATAACCGGGGAGCAAATGCAAACAAGACCATGAACCCACCGTTGTCCTATTTGCTTGTGTGTAAAACAAACACGGGGCCATGTCCTCAAAGAGGGGAACTCCTTGTTTACTCCCGAGAAAATCCCCCAAAATATGAAGCACGGAATGTGGCCTCTTCCCGTGCAGCTCGGGGGGCAAGGGGTCAGGAGTGGCACGCGACCTGGGCCATGACACACGTACTTCACCTGGAATGTTAATCGTGTAGCGCTTGTACTTGTCCTCATCCTCGGCGCCGGTTCGGTTTGTCGGGATCGCGTTGTCGTCCACGGTGACCGTGGCGGCAGAGGCGTCCGCTGTTTCCGCCGGGTTCAGCAATCCGGCCACTTTGAGAAGTTCGGGAGGCGTGTGAGCCCTGAGCGACGGTCTCTGTAAAACGACGGGACGGTGTGAACGGCCACGCACAGAGGTCCGTGGGTCCTGGCGCAGACTCCGGGTCACGTTTCGCACGCAATTAATTACGTCAACGGTTACATTACGGCGGCGTTTTGAGAAATGTCATCGCGCGCTTTCTGATTGATCGATGACCGCAAGTCCGTTCGCGTTCCGATGTGGGTTGGGTTGGGTTTTTTTTTTGCGTCGATAGTTCAACCTGTCATATCGACCTGATGGTTGTTTTTCAAAGCTTTTCTTTTGGGATAGTCGTGTTGAGGGCTCTCTCTCTCTCTCTACCTTGTTGTGACGTTGCGCCTTCCAATAGACTCAGAACTCAACGCCTGAAGATGCCTCCAATGTGGGAGACATAAACGTCGCAAAGGAGAAGAAGAGCATTTGACACGTCTGTCCCGAATAAACAGCTCTGAAAATCAACCATCATGATTCCAGCCGTGAAAACTCATATCACTAAACATCGATCTGTTAATTGTTCCTCATTAAACGTACAGTACATATCAATATATTTTGATCGATCTAGACCAACTCTCACCCTGTCGGTTTAATTGTTATAATAGTGAACGCTGTGGTAAAACTATTTCAACAACTTGTCTGCTTGCATAATTGGAGCGTTATTGAAGCGTGCTGCGTCTTGCGTGAATGATCGGTTCTCTTTAGCCCTCCATCGCATTGTACATTAGTCTGGCCGAACAGCCGCTAACACAGTATCACTGCGTTTAATGATGTTTTTCTAAACGCTTGGGGAATTTAAAAAAAAACGTCTCATTTTACAGCAAATGTTTGCCAAAATGACTAAGTCTGTTTTAAAGAGGCTTCAATTTTTATGGTGTCGACACTCATGATGTGCATCAAAGGTTGGGGGGCCAGTTCCGAGAATCATTGCCACTCTTCACTGACTGCAAATAAAGACGTGCTGTGCTTCGGTCATTTTGGTTTTAGCTTCTAGAAGCAATAACCCCATAATCGCTGAAACTCTGGTGACATTACAGATGCCATAAAGCGGGTGCATCAAGCTTTGTTTTTCCGTTTCCAAATCCTCGCACATAAACTCCCTCTGCACGAGTTCCCAACGGTGAGTCATCGTTTTGAAATTTCCTCACGGGTTGGCACTCGTTAGCTTTGCCACCCAAACAGGTTTTCATGTACAGCTCACTGATTAACATCGCCACCTGTCCTCTCATTCCTAGGATCGTCCTTCTTCTTGAGGCAGCTGTTCTGGGAAATCAATACGTTTTCCTGGAACGAGTCATTATTCAAAGACTGTGTTTTTTCCACTTGCACCTACACTCTTCTCTCTCAGTCTATTCACCCCAACGATATCTCCCGGTGGGCGGCACGGTGGCACGGTGAGTAGCGCTGCCACCAAACAGCAAGAAGCTTCCCGGGATCGAATCCCGGCTCGGGTGCCTTTCTGTGTGGACTTTGCATGTTCTCCCCGTGGATGGAAATGTCCTGGATTTTTGTGTCTCCGAGGTGGCAACCCTACCTATGAACTATGTTCAGGTTGTCAGCATTGCGTAGGGACGTTTCGCTCCACGTGCTGGGAGCTTGTTTGGAAAGTGAACGGACCGTCACAGGCCGCGTGACAGAGCGATTGAAGAAGCTTCCAGAAGATGGAGCAAAACGTCAGACACCGTGTGTACGCGCGGTACAACCCGAAACCAGGTCAGAGAACTGTTTTCAATCGTTTCCACTGTACAACACAGGATTACGCTGGTTTTGTTACCCATATATGTGGTGAAACAACTCGTGCGACATAACTTAAAATAGTAAAGCTATTAACATGGCTCCCCAGGGAGTCGTTCATAGCAACAGGAGATGCGTGTAATCAACATTTGGGTGGGAAAAACAACCGTTTTACACAAAACCGCAGATTTACTACTTTTTCCACGTTTTATGTCAATAAGCACGCACGTTCCCACGCTAAGCAGTGCTGGTTCCAAAATAACACTGGTCTACGGGGAATCACAAGCACACGTGTAACTCGCCTTTCAAAGGAAAATGCCGCATATCAAATCCAAAAAACAAATAAACCAATATTTATTCTTTGAATATTTACTATTGTTATTATTGGACGTGAGAACGGTCGATGGATTAGACACCCGCTGTCATGTCACCGACTGCCTGTAATCTCCTGTCAAAGCGCGGCACATCAACGTGACCACTTTATACAGTAAGATCGTCATCAAATGCATCGTCGGCGTCGTCAGCCAGGGTTAATCCACTGCTGGATGACGTCCGCGATGCGAACACATCCAACGCAGCGCCGAATGCACCCGAGGCGATTCCATCGCTCCATCTCCGCAGCGCGTCACCGCAGCGCGTCATCGAGTTAACGCGGTGAATTACCCTCGTAAATATATATTGTTCATTACATATTTTGGCAACACACAACAGCCTAGCGGCGCATCGCACTGACAGCCACACAAAACGCGCCGTTGGGTTTTTTCATTTGTTTTACACGAGCAAGAATGTTCGCGAGTAGTGTGGCATGTCCAATCAGGGCAAGTGCACGCCACCAAACAGAGCAGCAACTACACTATAAAGATAACAAATAATACATTATACGTACGTCTGCAAGAAAACACACATTTGCATTAATGGAGAAACATCTATAAGTAAGGTCAATGCAACGCTCCCATGATCAATGAACGCTAATAGCGGTCTCTCTGTTAACTCTGGAGTGCCCGTGAACGCACAAACTCCCATGACATGATCCATCCAAGACCCTTTCCACGTGAGTAAGCACGGCCTGTGAAATGGCACCAAAGGCACTTGGACATCAAACACGATGTTGATATTCCAATTCGACCGATTCACTGAATCTCTCGAATTCTACCAAACACTTCGAGGCCGAGCTGAAAGACAACGATGTCCAGAAGCTGACCATCGTGCTTCGAAGAATCGCAAAGAAGAAGACTGAATCTCTTGAGCGATTATAATTGTTTGAGAGTTGTTGAAAACGCACTACCTCGTCTGCACTGCACACGATTCATCAAACACTGCAACAACGCATTGCAATTACACTTATGAGAACAGCGCGAAAGCGTTTAACACGTTAATCAGGAGAACGTTTGTAAAACAGGTTCGACAACAGGTGTCCGCCGTTTACAGACGGCAGGAAGACGCACGAACATCGCGTCTTACTTTTTTCAGATTGCTGTTGTTATTCTTTTCCTGCTCTTCACGCTTCGATTTCCTCTTGCTATTTGCAGTCCCCATGCTGTCGGCGGCGTGTAGCCTTCTTGTAAAGGTTTAGTCTTCTTACGTTTACAAATACAACTCTTTTGTCAAACAGCCAGCAGAAACCAGTCGCCTTTAAAGTCTTGACACGACAGCACATCAGCTGGGGCAGGTTAAAAAAAAAAGCGCACGAATTTCACGTGCGTCAATACACACACGCACCGGCGTGTCCAGCAAAACTTTACTCGCTGCACAGCTTCGCCCCACTGTGACAACAGTACCGAGCACAGCAAGACCCACGGAGCATGTCGAGGCAGAAGTTGTTCTTTGAGCTGCGGGGCACAGACGAAATAACCAATGGCGAGTACGCGCCTCCCTTGCTCCCCGCGGCTCCTCCTGTTACCTGCACGAGAGGCAGTCAGTGGCTTGTCACTGCGGCATGTGCAGGTTGGCCACGCGGCCCTAGCGGCCAGTTTGCTCTCAAGCCGAACCAGTTTTGTGCAGTGTTGACATATCGGCAGCAGCGGTCATTTCCACTGCGTGGTACGTTTGATCCAGGCACGCAGTCTGTCCGTAAAGTGATCGGACAGGAATGCGCCGCTCGCATGCGTGAGATTCTATCGTCGTGAACTGGCATCGCGTGCACAAAACGAATCACCAATCCGATAAGACACAAACAAATCTACTTTGGAAAATTAATATTGATGGATAAAAAAATAAATCTCAGATTTGCTGATGGCTTGGTCTTTAAACCAACCGATGGGAATGAACGGCCGGAGATAATTGGAGAACTTACTGTAGCTAAAAATAGGGCTGCAAAGTTGGCCTCGAGATGAATATTGTATGAGCGATTTGAAATTGCGAACAGAAAAAAGGCAAAGCAAAGATTTTGAATAGACACTATGGGAAAACACAGCAGGGCTTGTAAACCCTCGGGGAATTATTTAAGTCAGAGCAGAATAACAGCTGGATACTAAAAAGGCAAGTAACCGCAAATTGCCATGATTTTGGAAAAGTTGATAATGATAGCAACATACTGTTCCTAAACAAGAAGGGTTTAAGTCAGTGCATGTTACCTCCTATGAAACAACGGAAACACAGACAACCTCAAGTAAATAAAAAGAGAACTTAAACGCGTATGAAGAAGCAAGCAGAGGTGCAGCATATTTGGAATTACACTGACATAGACACGTGGCTCAGAGAACAGTCATATCACAGATAGAATTGTAGCTGTCAAAACACGTGAGTTTGGAGAGAATTCGTCTCTAGAAGGAATGATGGCCTAAAGAATGTCAACAAAAAGAGTCAACGTGCTCTAGATGGAGACCACCGAGGAGATACGTAGGGAGGCTTTTACTGAGCAGCTCATGGTTTATGGTGAGGACGGTAGAATGATGGAGAGCTGTACCTGTGTGATTGGCGTCACTCTGGTCTCTCCTTGAGACATGGTATTTCAGGAGGCCCGCATGCGGTTGGAAACATGGCTATGGATTGATTTCCATGTATGCATTACTGTACAAACAATACCATACGTTGTAAATTTCCGCTTTGTATTTGTTATTTTATGTTTGGCGCATGAATGCGCCAATATTAACACCGTTTCTTAAATGTGTTTTCAACGTTGAGACATTCTGTACAGCCACCTACATGCCCTTTCGTAATTAATAATAATAAT
>JAZEWU010000014.1:5544970-5560081 GCA_036362915.1 Geotria australis
CACAAACAACCTCAGCATGAACTGTAGGTTTTCACGGCTCGATTCATGATGGTTGTTCTTCAGAGCTGTTCTTTCGGGATAGCCGTGTCGCGCGATCTACCTCGTCGCGAGAGAGAGGGACATCGTTTCGCCTCCCACGTTGGAGGTGAAACGTCGCGCGGTAGAGAGGTAGATCACTCGACACGGCTATGCCGAAAGAACAACTTTAGCACACGGCTAATCTTTACTTCATGCACACGCAGACCACCAGGTATAAACCAATATTACAGGAACTACTCGGGGGATGCTGCTGGTACAAAGCCTGTAGAGGAGATTTATGTTTACACCACAAGCCTGGTCGCAATGATAATTAAAGAGTACATCATACTTTCTAATTGGATGTAAAAGAAAGCACGCGCTGCGTAATTGGCAGCCGAATAAAGCAGAGCTGAAAGCGTGTGCCATAATTAACGGCTAATTTTAATGCAAATTTAGAATTCGTTCTGTAATTACAATCCGTTGAAAACGCGTGCGTCGTCTTGTACACATTAATGTACAACCGTGACATTGTTTACCATCAGCACACGACCAAATTAATAGAGCTAAGCGATAAAAACGCACCTCATTACGTGCGAAACCACTACCTTAAAGTATCTCTCCGCCGAGTTCTATATAACTGTTGTACCACTGGGTCGGAAGTCAGTATAGAAGAGAACAAAGTGTGGAAATAACTGTCTGCCGAAACTGCTTCTTCTCACTGTAAGTATCTGCTACTGCTGCTCCCTTGGCTCGCTCGCACAGCTCAACGTGACAAATGAGACAACAATAGGGACTCTGGGTGTAATTAATGTGTCAGACGGTAGAGGATGGGCAGGAACGGTTTAAATCTTGAACAAAACACGTGGCTTCTGCTTCCTTACTACTAGTAATAATAAACACAACTAATAACGCGCACATATTCATTCAATTGTGAAGGTATTCATTCGAAGAGAGAACGGCTAAGAGGCACCGCGGAGAGGCGGGGAGGGTTGGAAGGCAGCCACGCGTTAACCGACGCCAACATTCGCCAGGCCAGATTCTCGCAATATTGCTTTAAGTTAGAAAGACTTACGACAAATGGCGGTGCTGTCAGTGAACGGAGCCGCCTGCACCCACTAACGAACCCTGAATGTGGCAACACATCCGTGAGTAGCGGTAATGTGCCGAGACCTGCACGCAAGTGGGGTGTCCACATTAGCCTGGCCTGTTATCCTGCTTCCCCGTGATGCACATACGGCTAGAGTCAGCGAAAACACACAACTTTGAATGATAAAATAACATATTTGGTGATGGTGCTGCGTCGGCAATGGTGCACGAGCGCAATTAACTAAATATCACAATATCTAAATATCACAATATCACAATTTACTGATGTAGGTTTTCACGGCTCGATTCATGGAAGTCTTATGATGCTCCGGACGTGGGAGGCGAAACGTCGCGAGGGGGAAAGGCAGAGTGCTCAGTGACACGGCTATCCTGAAAGAACAGCTCTGAAGAGCAACCATGAATATCACAAGTGTATTTGTTTCCGTTATTAATAACATTCTAAAACGATGTTGAAAAGTCCTCAACCCCATGCATTAATTATCAAATCGCTATCCATGTAATATCAAAGAAATGGGTCAAAATAATCCACAGATAACATTATTTCCGCACCATGACTGCATGTAGATGTACTGCACTTTCATAGGCGCATGGCAATGACGATTTATCATGTCCATGGCAGCATGCAAGAACACTCTATGATGCATACATTTCGTTTCCGCGTCCCACAGAGTCACATTGACCTATCTTATGAATACTCAATTATGTGTCAGCGACGTTGGAATTCATTTATTCCTGGGAAGCCCATCTGCCAATTAGCTGGATTGCGTGTATAACCACGACAACGATTATGTAGCAGATAGTTCATAAAGCTCCAAACCTGGCCATCCTGTGATTGATTCCTGGCCTCACAAAATAATGATTTCATCATTATTTTCTTCACCAAACAAATTTTGCATCTGTTTTTTTTATACGTTGCTACATTAATTTGCATTTAAATGTCATATTAATTACCATTATTACAAATACACGTGTTATTTTATTTACCAGCATTATTATATTAATGCTTAATATATCACGGCAGATATATATAGGTGATGTGAATATAGAATTACATTATAATTCCTTTTACAGGACATAGGTTTTTTTTTCAGATTGATAAACTGCTTAAATTCCAGTGAAACTATCCAATATAATAACAAATGGAAAATACTGTAACCTGAAGTGTTTGCAAGGAAAAAAAGGAATTGTGTAATTGAGTTGTTCATACAAATACGACATTGAACAAATGTGAATGCTCGTATCGTACAAGATAGTTTTGCAATATAAATCTTCCTATCCTAGAGCAATTATAATATTTTTTGGGGGAATCACCATGCACACACTACACTTGTAATCTATATATTACAAAACAAATACACTGCCAACACAAAACACTGAGCACCAATAATATTAATAACACTGTCCTTAGTTTCAAAATGTATTCGTCCTAGCTGCATGTTTAATATCTGAAATTTGCGATGTAACTTTCCCTATGTCGTTTGAAGACGGTATGAAATTGTCTAGCCTATGAGGTGTACACAAAGCATGCATACCCAGAGGGCAAGTGTGAATTATGCCTAAACATGTGACTACAGTAATTAAATTCCATTAACTCTGGCACCATAAATTATCTGCTGCCACGTGCATGGAGATAAGCCGCATGCAAAGATAAATTACATGTTTCCAGCAATTCACAATACTTTTCCGTAAATTAGTCAACACAATCGAGCAGATAATGTGGTAGCCTATTTTACGTAATTAATATCAACGTTATACCTTAAATGGGTATAACGCATATAGAGTACTGGACAGAAAAATAAACAAATGCAAATGTTCTAACCCATAACACACAAACGCCCACGCCTCTAATTATTTAGTTATTAAAAACCCTGAAAGCATGTTCGGCAACAAATGTAAATCATCATTATCAGTACCCGCTTTATGCTGTACAGGGTCTCGAGGGCCAGAGCCTGTCCCGGCACACCGCAGGGCACCGGGAGCAATTCGGTCAGGCCAATTAAGCTCGACAGCATGTCCTGCGTACCCAGCGCAAACCCACGCGGACACAGGAAGAACATGCCAACTCCACACAGAAAAGGCACACGAGCCGGGCATCGAATCCGGGACCTTCTTGCTGTGAGGCGGCAGCGCAACCCACTGCGCCGCCGTGCCGCCCCACAAATGTATATACAGGTCGTTAAACATAATTGTCATTATCATCATCAGCCGTGGTGAATCGACTGCTGAATGAACGGCCTCCCCGAGCCACCGCCACATCTTTGGATCCTGATAATAATCTATCTAACACCTGCACTTGAACTGATTTTATCACTCAATCTCCTTGGTCGAATGCGTTTCACAGGTTGGTCCAGATGTATTGTGACCTTCATTTAATTGACCGCTAACATTTTTTTTCTGCTCTGCTCATTCATTTCTGATTTAAATAACCGGTATAAATTTGGTTCAGCTTCGTAAAATGTACATGTCATTTATATATTGTTCACATTAATTGAATACACCAATTAATACAGGATTAGACGGTTTCTGACAATGGAGGGATGGTATACAAAAAAAATTAAGTTTTAGAGAATTAAATGGGCGTCACAAGACATCTGGACCACACTGTAGAGTGAAGAACATGTAGTGAAATTTCCTGCCCAAGCCCACTTATTTTTCTCAGTTAAAAACATAATACTGAGATATATTACACGTGGGAATATACATGAGCGATAACGTAGGATTATCATCTCAAAGTGTACCCCGCAATACCACCATCTTAGTTTTGTTCTATAGAGTTGCTCGTCAGCTATATAATTTTCAACTATAAACAGTAGATGGCAGCATGGGAAAATCTTAACCAAAACCAAAGACGTGTTGCAGTACGGGCAAGTGTTGTAAAAGGTGCACGCACTGCTAAAGTAAGTATTGTAATGTGCCTCTGAGTCGTTTGCTCGTCGAGTGAGTGCCTTTGACATTGAATGATTGTGGGCGCGTTATAAAAGTAAAATTATTATTATTATGAATGCACTCTCCAGTTAAATAAACTTCCATCTGCTGAAGAAATATACATTATCAGGAAGGCTTATAGAGGCCCATATAAAATGTTATCAGAACTCACACTGGCTGCTGTTCGCGCAAGTTAAAATAAATGATATTACACACTCGCACTGACCCGCGTAGTGAAATATGGTTGAACAAAACCATTATAACCGACGTGGTAAGGGTAGGCCTTTTTCCACTCACACTGAGAATGGCTGGAATTATGTATCACTCGTGTTATTTATTAACCTGTGTATGGAGTTTGTGTATTCTCCCGCTGTTCTGCGTGGGTTTCCTCCGGATTTTCTGTTTTCCTTCCACAACTGAAAAACCCCCACTGATTTATTAATTAGCCGATAACATCATAATATATAGGACGCAGTATGTGGCAAAATGTTGGCAAATCGACTTGCCGCCTTCCCCGTCTCTGTAGATTCCTCGCACCTCTGAGTAGTTCTCTCTTAGAATTAAGACCTTCAAATTGAATGAATATGTGCGCGTTATCACTTGTGTTCTTCTTCTTCTTCTTTGCGATTCTTCGAAGCACGATGGCTAGCTTCTGGACATCGTCGTCTTTCAGCTTGGCTTCGAAGTGTTTATTATAAATTGTATTTATTATATTATTATAAACGTAGATATCAAGGAACCATTAGCACCTGTCGATAACCTAAAATTAATACGCATTGTACAACATGTTTTTTTTTCATTGGACGGTGTATTGATCGGTCAAGATCAGGAGTATGTTTTAGAATACGCTTTTCTGGAAGATAAGTGCTGTCATTAAGTATGAAATCAAACTGTCAGCTTTAACTCCTGTGAAATTGCCAATTCATACGTGAAAAACCACGCCGGGTTGACACGCGATGGATTGTCAAAGTCTATTTCATAAACAGTTTAGATTTTCTTACGGCTCTCATGTTAGGTAGGACAAGCTGACACATTTTAAAAAATAATTACCATTTGGTCATTTGTATTTAAACGGTTTTCATGAAAAAAAATCACTCTTCCACCTGCTTCTCTTGGGTACAAAAGGACATCTATACCCTGTCACGGACGACAGGATAGTAACACGTGTGAAATGGATAATAGTATTCGTCTGTGTTTTAGAGAACATGAATAGATGCAACAGGTGTGCCACAAGGAGGCTGCCATCGAACCCCTGCAAGAGAGTTGTTCAATAGTAATAATGCCGGTAATTTCTATCCGCCGTAATGAGAACAAGCATTCACAAGGGCTCTGATCAAACGACAGGAACATTCAACATTCGTCACTCGTCCGCTGTAATGAGAGATAGAGATGCAGAGCCACTAGCGCCTATTGCCAAGCAATGATGGCAGTGGCTCGGATGTGCAGCGGCAGATTGTCTCAGGAAAGGCGTCCGTCGCCCAACATCGTTCCTTATCTTCGGGACACGGAGATCACTGACATCATCTCATATTAACACGGAGGCTTTCGAGACCAACATTCCCATATTGCTTCAGAAAAATATTTTGGAAAACGCTCCTCCAACCGACACATCCGATTACAATAATGTTATTTGTAACACGTGCAAATTCCACGCCTGGTCATGGAAACCACAGAGAGGTGGGGGGGTGGGAGTCAGCCAGGCGGTTAGCCGGCGCCAACCCGCCAGACACTGCATTTCTATATATTAAGATCCATCCATCCATTTTCTAAACCGCTTGTACTGACTACTGGCAGCAGTCCAAGGAGAGTGGACCAGACATCCCTTTCCTCAGCAACAGATTCCAGCTCTTCCTGGGGGATTCCCAGGCGTTCACAGGCCAGCCGACGGAAATAATCCCTCCAGCATGTCCTGGGTCGGCCTCTAGGACTCCGCCCAGTGGGCCGCGCCTGGAATATATATTAAGATGTTATCGGCCAATTAATTAATGAGTGCTTTTTTTTATTGTGGGAGAAAATCAGAGAACCTGCAGAAAACGCACGCAGAATCGGGAGAGAAGACACAAACTCCACACAGAAAGGCGCCCCGAGGTGGGAATCAAACTGCCTCAGGCAGACATTTCTTAATATCTGCCACGGTTTCGTTTTTAAACAATGACGAATGGAGTATTAATAGCACCACATTCTGAGCAATCCTCCCACAGTCCAAACACATGCTGCTGCATGAGTTAATTGGCCTGCGGACGGGATTGGCCCCGGTGCCCTGCGATGGATTGGCGTCCCATCCTGAGTATAGCCCTGCCTTGCGCCCTATGTCTGCCGGGATAGGCTCCGGCTCACCGCGACCCTGTACAGGATTAAGCGGTTTCTGAAAATGAATGAATGAATGAATATTCGTGCAATCGTTTATGACTTGCGATATTCACAGCAGATTTTTTTTTGCACAGGTTTTTATACTAACAACACATGTTTACGTCGCAACGGAGAGGAGGAAGGCTCGATACGGCTATCTTTAAAGAGCAGCTCTTCAGAGCAATTGTCATTCAAAGAACATAAGACCCGTACTCACACTTTAATTGTAACACGTGAACCCGATGACACGAAGTCTGTTATGTTTAACACAAGTACAGGCTGGGTTTCTTCCAAATCATGTGAACGTGCGGAGCTCAAATAAGACCTGTCAAGATGAGGGAGGACACATTTCACTTTTACCGCTTGTATTGTGCGCCTCACTGTGACCAGCGACTGCTAACTTGTTATCAGGTATTTATACCTGCACCAGTGAATTATTTATCAAACTGTCAGGCACGAATGTGACAAGAAGCACGTGTGCAGTGCAACAAATCATAGACATAATAATAATAGTGGAATTTATAACGCGCAATAAGTGCTACACTTCTGCTTAGCTTACTGTGTATTGTTTGCGTTGGATAGTTTGTACGTTTGTTGTATTGCAGGAATCCTGCTTCCAGAGCTTGCAAGCTCGCTAGGTATTTTCTGCTGGAATAATAAACATCTATCTATATACGGCTCGGGAGCATACTGCACGCGGCTGCATGCGGCGATGCTTCAATATGCTCTGTGATGCCAGATACTGGCAGCATCTTGACACCTACAGTAATGCACATTTTCAGCAGTACTACGTGATATCCATAGAATATCCACTGCGAAGTAAATATAAGTGGATAATTCCATAATACGCGCTGAAGGGTGGGTGGAAGGAGGGGTGTATTATTAGTGCAATTAAATACACACTCTGCCACACAGAGTAGACCGCATATGTTTTGCAGAGTGGAGCATTGTCGAGTTGTGAAAATGTACGCACTTGATTTTCACGGTTATTTTCCACACTGATCACAGGGCACCCAGTACGCTTGAATGTGCGCAAACTGTGTGTTTGCTTAACATCTCCGTGTTCCCACCACCGGTCATGTTGCTTTTGAGCTACTATTTTTAGGGCTGTATCTGGGCTGAATTCCCACACGCCGGCTTGTTAGTGTTCTGATTATAGCAGCAGCACATGTGCCGAATAGAGCGTTGCGCAATTCCTCGGGAAACACACAACACGCCCGGTTGAGGAATAGCGGCGCTAGGCACCACTCATTGACTTTGATGCACCCCAGTTCACTTTAAGTTTAGGGACAGATGTGTGTGGCTGTGGCACTGAGCTGGAGGCCATCCTTCGTACACACACGGCGAGTAAGGAGAGACCTTCCATCCTCGCTCTGTGAGCAGAGGTCAACACAGACGGTCAGGTTTTGAAGGTACTGTAACTGCAGCGCACACGATGCAAACGATATTCGAAGGACACTTTTAATTTAAGGGAAATAAGCCTGGTCTACTGTTTCTGCGATTCCTGCACGGTAAAAATGTGACTCTGTTTTCTATATCTTTGTTACCGTGTGACGTGCTTGCCGTTGTAAAGCATTACCACTTGAAATAACAAGACAATTGCCCACGCTTAAACACTGCGTTGCCTGAATCGAAAATGCAGCGTTCTTTGCACGTGCTACGTTGTTAAGTTTACAATCGCGTATTAAGTGTAGACTCTGCTAGATAGCAACATTTCCTTTTGGCATTCTATTAATTATAATAATATCAATTTATATAGCGCCTTTCACCCGAGGGTCACAAAGCGCTGCACAAGGGCCGAGAAGAGGACGGCATGTCAACAACGAAAGAAAAAAACAATAAAAACCAAAGCAAAGAAAATAAATTATTAAGGCTACTTCGAATATACTGGATTAATTCAAGCGCCATACTTTCAAATTGTAACGCGCAGCATGCTGTGTTTATACCGTATATTTACAACAGCGGGAGCATCCTAATCGGTCAAATTCTGATTATGCATTATCTACCAGTCACGACAGCACGGTGACGGACACAAACATTAAACAAAAGCCTATGCAGTACAGAGCCGTTGGACTACATTTCGTACCATGCGCCTGCACGTTAAGTTCCACGAACGAGTGGTTTCATACGGTGCTGGATAATCACCATTATAGTCCAACCCCCACTTTCGTGTGTTTGTTCTAATGATTCTAGCGGTAATCTGAAAGGGCCGGCACGGTGGTGCGGTGAGGAGCGCTGCCGCCTCACAGCAAGAATCCCTGGGTTCGCATCCTGGCTCGGGTCCCTTTCTGTGTGCAGTTTGCATGTTCTCTCCCCGTGTGCGCGTGGATTTTCGCCGGGCACTCCGGTTTCCTCCCACCGTCCAAAGACATGCTGCCAGGTTAATTGGCGTACTGACTAAATTTCCCCAGGCGCCCTGCGATGGACTGGCGTCCCATCCTTGGTGTTCCCCTGCCTTGCGCCCTGTGTCTGCCGGGATAGGCTCCGGCTCACCGCGACCCTGTATAGGATTAAGCGGTTTCGGAAAATGGATGGATGGATGGTAATCTGAACGCTGATAACGATACGGGCAGGTGCAGAGCCGCCTTGCGTGGGCGACAAGCCAGCAGCAGGGCCACTCGTCGCCCGAACAATCCGTCTGCAAGCAAGGCGTTCCGGCGGCAGTGAGAGTGACCCTGACATTCCACGGATGGCCTCGGTGCAGCAGTGCTGTGGCCGTCTGCACGGCTGCGTTTGCGAATAAATTATCCCGTCATCGTTGGCTCGGATATCTCCGTAAGACCGGGCACGCAGAATGCTGTGTTCTGATGACGTGATAGACATAGATAGATAGATAGATGTGTATTGTTACAGCAGAAAAAAAATACCCAGTGAGCTCGCAAGCTCTTTACAGGATTCCCGCGACACAACAAACACGCAAATTTACAAAATTATAAAATAACAAATGGTTCTCGCCGGCCACTCCGGTTTCCTCCCACAGTCCAAAGACACGATGCTGCATAGATGAATTGGCCTCCGGACTAAGTTGCCCCCGGTGTCTTGTGATGGACTGGCGTCCTTTGCTGGGTATAGCCCTGCCTTGCGCCCTGTGTCTGCCGGGATAGGCTCCAGCTCACCGCGACATTGTACAGGATTAAGTGGTTTCTGACAATAGATTGGTGGACGTAAAAATAACAAATTAACCAAACAAAAAATTACAATTTGTGTGTGTATGTAAGAAACAAAAGCTTCGGCTTTCCCTCGAGTACCAGGTTAATTCCAGCACTTTCAACGTAACCAAGTCAAGTGTATTCATCACATACACATGAGATGCATGGCATTCTTTGTTCTCTCTCTAAGCATTACATAAAAAGTCAAGAATGCTATGATATGATAACAACTAGAAATAGCATATGAATAGACAACGAATCTAGTGACATTATGCATAGCAGCGTAGCAGCAACGGGGGCCTGTGTTCGGCAGTGATCCCCATATGAGATCGCTGTTCATTCTAAACTGCTAGACAGGAGGTTTTACTAAATGACCCTTATGGTGACCCTACCCCGCGCGTGCCTTGCAGGAGCAATCAGCGCCATGGACGAGATGTCGGAGGAGGAGATGACCGAACTTGCTCTCCAGATGAGCCTGCAGGATATGATCGCGTCGTACGAGCGCAAACCTTCAGACGCGGGCGAGAACACGTACGGTGTCTGGAGACCTCGCAATGCGTCGCAATGTTGCCATATATTTTCTGACTTTGGGCGCCGTGGAAACAAATATTGACGCACCGAGTGCGCCGTGAACCGAGAAAGGTTGGGAACCACTAGCGTAGTGGTTAGCGAGCTGTCCTACGAACCTGGCTACGCCAGTGACGATTTTTTATGCCATTCAGATAAAAGCCAGCCACATTTCCATGCGAATGTGTCGCACACTTATGCAAGGAGGCAACACGCAAGGCGTCCGCATGTAATGTGGAACTGCTCACCTACATAACCTAGGTGTGTGTGTGCATGTTTATGTGTATTTATGTGGGGAGCAGTAGCTTAGTGATTAGCGCGCTAGGCTACAAACCTGGCGACCCGAGTTCAAATTCCGCTCACGACCAACACCAGTGACGATTTTCTGAACCAGTCCTGGGCCTCCCCTAGGTCGACTCAGCCTCAAATGAGTACTTGTTGCTGTGTGTAAACATTGTCACCGATCCCCTTGTGTACCAGCCATGTCGACCTTCATAGGTGCTCGCTAACGGCACTTGACCCTACAGTCTCTTAAGGCTTTGTGTTTGTGTATTTATAAATGCATGTTTGCATGTACAATGTGGCCTGGCGGATGTACATCGTACATGCGATATGTTTGCAAAATTGTCAACCAGGCTAAATGGCATTTGGGCTACGAGTGCAGTGGTCCCTCGCTTTACGATATTCATGCATTCCAGAACACGTATCGTAATGTGAAACTATCGTAAAGTGAGACCCATAAAACTGTACATTATTTTATGGTTTCAAACAAAGGAGACGTAAACACTGAAACGCGCTGCTATTGTTTGAGACGCTACCCAAGCGGCATGCGCTTGCATCGCTGATTGGCTGCAGCGCCACTCACGCTCACGCGCAGCCATATCGTAAAGCATATCGTAAAGTGAGATTTGATCGTAATGTGATACTAATGTTCTTATAGAGCTCATATCATAAAGTGATTCGTCGTATTGTGAGGCCATCGTAAAGCGAGGGACCACTGTACTGCTTTAATTGCGTGTACGTTTCTGTGTGTTACAGCTGTACCACTTCGGATTTGTATATAAAGCTGACCGAAGCCATTACAAAAGGTAACAATATACCAGCAATACGATTCTCAAGAGACGTTCCCTCTTCTCGTTGCGATTGCACAACCCCGAATCTCTATTGCCGGCACACTCTTTGTTCATGCACAAAGTGGGTAAATTAAAACGTGTGAGAACCCTATCACAGACTCTCAACGGGGGTCACATCTAGAAACCGCCACATAAAAACCTCACATCCTCGCCACTAAGAACCGTCCGATTTAAATCCATGACTGACTTTAGAGATCGGAAGCGAGCCAGCTTTGCTAGCGACATCTCTTCAGATTGAGAATTGCTTTTCAAATATCTTCTTTCGAGATAGCCGTGTCAGAGTGCTCCCCGTCTCTCCTTTACAACGTTTTGCCTCCCACGTTGGAGGCATCCTCAGGCGTCCTGAGACTTAGTGAAATATGAGTGTGGTGCGCTATATATGTTGCCTGATGTCATAGTTCACACCCAAAAACATGTGCAGCTCTAGTCTCTAGGTTTTTATTCTCCCAGCAAAGGGCGGCCAAGCAGCCCCGTGGAAACTCCAATCACAGACTCTGTAATATGTAGGACGTGTACGGCCTGTAACTGCGGGCATTGGAAACGTACTGTGTCGAGAACGTGAAAATATATAAAATATGTAGAGTGTAGTATTTCTGGGAGTGTCCAATGCATGATTAAAAATGCACTGATAGTAAATATAAGACAGGATTATACAAACCGTATGTATTGTTAAATAAATATTTTAAATCTTAACAAAAACGTCCTCGGATTAAAATAACTTCCTTCAGAGACTGTACAAAACAGGACCTCATCCATCACAACAGGGAAACCAAATAAAAGCGTGGTGACTCAGTTATTGAGCGGGCCGCACCACCGCCCAAGTTACAGAAAATAAACACCAACAACTGCATAATAGGAGAGGTGTTTGTATAGTCCAGGGCAAGCCTGCTATAAATTTGGCCCAGAGCCAAGAATTCGAACCGTGGGACTCAGCGGTGCAGACTCTGGGATCTCAAATTGCCTTGACTTGAGCTTCGCAGCTAGCACAGCCATCCATCCGTCTTCCATGAGGGAAGCAAGGATTCACATCTCCCAGATACCCCGTCATTGGTAGTGAATCACACTTGGCGGTCAGAATATACTTCGGGAAACAATGCTTTTACGTCTCGTGATAGTTGCTCTTCAGAGCTGTTATTTCGGGCTAGCCGTGTCGAGCGATTTCCATCTCTCCTTCGCGACGTTTCGCCTCCGACGTTGGAGGCATCATCAGGCGTTTCCGAAACGTTTAGGCACCATCAGGCGTTTGAGCAGCGCCTGATGCTGCCTCCCGATAGAACTTAGCTCTCCCGAAGGAACAGCTGTGGAGAGCAATTCTCGTACATCGAGCCGTGAACACCTACATCACAATTGCTATCATTATTATAATAGAGGACGCAATTAGAATGTCAGGGCACGAGGAGAGCAAGCGTGCGGAAGGGGGGTGAAGGTAGTCGTGACACATGCCTTGCCTGCAATCAGCAAAGTGGGGAGCACACAGGTGGTGCCTCGGCCAGTCATCCGTCAGTCAAGCCATGGCTTCTGGTTCTATCCCGTGACCTCCTCCTGTACCTAGCCTGGCACAGCAGTCAGCCCATAGCACCTGGGTCCGTCCCGTGACCTCCTGTCGGCGAGCGTCCGACACTTGGCCTGACAGCCTCAAAGTGCACCTGGCCTGGCACAGGCTCCGTGGAGACCTCACGGCTGTTGTTGTTGTTGGCTGCAGGAGATGGGCAGGGCGTGAAGGCCCTGTTGAGGCACAGCCGGGCTCCGTGTGAGAAGGACGTGGAGGGATGGAGCGTCCTGCACAGGGCGGCTGCTCACGGAGACAGCACGATCCTGCTCGCTGTGGCCGATGGTAAACTCGCCTCACTATCCTGCGTGTGTGTGTGCGAGACGTACACACGGGGAGCGGTGGCTCAGTGGTCAGCGCGCTGGGCTGCACACCTGGCTATCACCCGAGTAAGTGTCCCGCTCACGGCCAACACCAGTGACGATTTTCTGAACCGGTCCTGGGCCTCCCCAGTTTTGACTCGGCCTCGAATGAGTAACTACCGCGATGTGTAAACATTGTCACTGGGGAGGCAAAGGCGGCCGGGCGTGGTGCTGGCCACCCATCCCCTCTTGTGTCGTGTCGGCATTCATAGGTGCTCGCTAACAGCACTTGTACCTACAGATTGTTAAGGCTATACGGGAGACCTTTGTCTGCGACGTACACACACGAACTGACAACTGTAACACGGCAATGAGCTGGACATATCGAGCGACATCGCGGTCACAATTATGTTGTTGGGTTTAAATACTAGCTAGAGTGGTGGTGGAGAGGTTTGCGCGTTGCAATGATTGCCACAGCTGTGTCACATCCAGTTCAGCACGCCTGCTTAGAGTCAGCCTTAGTGAACAGGTCTGGGGGGAGGTTACAGACGTTTAACGACCAGAAGACCCTCCGAATAAAGGAGGTTGACCTCAGAAAGGGCACCCCCTAACCCTAACATGCTCTCCTCGACTTACGACCAAATCGATTTACGACGGGGTCGTCGGACCGTAACCCCGTCGTAAGTCGAGGAGAAAATGTACGGTACTCATATCATCACATTTGTATGTACGCTGTGTCCTACAGCAACACAAAGCCAGCGACATGCGTGCACAATCATACATTTTCAAAGAATGGCAGCGATCGAGATACTGACAAATTCCAAGAAATTGCACTTCGAATACATACTAATGAGAAACTGCAACCTGCAATATAGTCCTTATTTTCTCGCTTGTTAAATAATCAACACAAAACGAGACACGCGGCGCAGTCGTTTTCCGAAAATAACTTGAGGTTTTTGACGACGGTGCTGTCGTGTGCCAATTAATTGGTTTTACTAAGTAACGAGGGTCACACATTATTCACAAAGGCCGTTTTGTGAAACAATTACGTTAATTTGCTAATTTCCGAACTAAAAATAGTTCAAACTGAAAGCAGTCAAGGGAATTAGTGGGGGCAAGAGGTGAGCTTCGATAAGTGTGAAAAATAGCGGAGCGATAAAATATTACTCATCTTAGTGAAAACTGTAAGAGCGGTAATTATGCAGACGATGGCAAAACATTTAACACTGTACAGAAATACAATATACATCCATCCAGTCAGAAACCGCTTCATCCTGTACAGGGTTGCGGTGAGCCGGAGCCTATCCCGGCAGACACACGGCGCAAGGCAGGGCTATACCCACGATTGGACGCCAGTCCATCACAGGTCACCGGGGGCAATTTAGTCCGCAAGCCAATTAACCTATGCAGCAGCATGCCTTTGGACTGTGGGAGGAAACCGGAGTGCCCGGTGAAAACCCCCGTGGACACGGGGAGAACATGCAAACTCCACACAGAAAGGCACCCGAGCCGGGAATAAAAAAAATAAACTTGTATTAATTATTGTCGTTGGTGTTATCATATAAAGCGGCTATCTCGACATCAATAATCACGTTGGCTTTCATTGCTAAAAGAAATCACACCACAGTAAAAGCCCAACGTCACTGGCTGCATTCCACGAGCAATCCTTACGCGTGACAAAAGTCGCGGAGTAAGTCAAGGCCACCCACCCCCTCTATGTGCCGTGCCGGCTTTCATAGGTGCGCTCCTCGCTAACAGCACCTTGACCCTGCATCCCGTTAAGGCTACACGGGGGGGCGGGTCTTCGTGTAGTAGGTGTCGTGCTTCAGTGGTTAGCACGGTGGGCTACAGAACTGGCGACCAGAGTTCAAATCCCGCTCACGGCCAACACCGGTGACGATTTTCTAAACCGGTCCTGGGCCTCCCCCTAGGTCGACTCAGCCTCAAATGAGTACTTCGTGCAGTGTGGAAAACATTGCCACGAGGGAGACAAAGGCGGCCGGGCGTGGTTG
>JAZEWU010000014.1:5561806-5579785 GCA_036362915.1 Geotria australis
GGGCAGGGCTATGCCCAGGATTGGACGCCAGTCCATCACAGGGCACCGGGGGGCATTTTAGTCCGCAGGCCAATTAACCGATGCAGCAGCATGTGTTTGGACTGTGGGATGAAACCGGAGTGCCCGGCGAAAACCCACGCAGGTCCTATCTCGGGCTCGCTTTACACATTTCACCCGCACCTCGAAGTGTTTGGTAGAATTCGCAGGCAATACCAAGTACTACCTGACAGGGATCGCGACGTGAACGCTTCTACCTTGACCCCAAGCTGAGGGACGACGATGTCCAGAAGCTGGCCATCGTGCTTCGAAGAATCGCAAAGAAGAAGACCCGCACCTCCAAAATAAAGACGCGCCGTTCTCGTGCGTTCGATGCATTGTGGACACAGCTGCCTCGTGTCAACATAGATCAGGCCAACCTGTATCGCTGCTACAACAACCAAAACATGCAACGATGATGTCAACACTAAGCCTTCGGTATCCAGCATGCCGGTGTCAGAAGCGGTTTTTTTTGCTATAGGACATGAAGTACGTAACGTGTATTTACAGCGCCGCATTAGTTCACCGTTGTATAATTAGCTCGATTGCGCAGACACTGGCTCTCCATCGTGCTGCTTTGATTCGTTCTTTGCTGCTTTTAAAAATATCCCGACAGATGCGGAACACAGTTTAACCACCCCGTGCCCTCCGGCAACGTTGGCAGGAATCCCGCATCCAGAGCTTGCAAGCTCACCGGTTATTTTTCTACTGTGACAATACAAATCTATCATCTATCATCATCTAGTACGTTGTCAAACAGTAACGAGTGTCTGACGATTTTAATTTTGGTTATATATGGCCTGGGAACGCCTGGGAATCCCCCAGGAAGAGCTGGAGTCCGTTGCTGAGGAAAGGGATGTCTGGTTCACTCTCCTTGGACCGCTGCCACCGCGACCATCACCAGGACAAGCGGTTTAGAAAATGGATGGATGGAATCTTGTATATATTTAAAATTATTGTCAGAAACTCGCACGTTTGTTGTGTCGCAGGAGTCTCGCGGAAGAGCTTGCAAGCTCGTTGGGTATTTTTCTGCTTCTTCTTTTTTTTTGCTGTAACAATAAACAATAAACATTTATTATCGATCTTTTCCCCCGGGGTTCGCGGTGCAGCCGTCAAGCACGGCTCGCTGGCGGCGGCCGAGCTGCTGCTGCGTTTCGGGGCGAACGTGAACCACGCTCACCACAACCGCTGGACGGCCCTGCACGAGGCGGCTCGCGGGGGCCGTCGCGACCTAACCGCGCTCCTCCTGCGCAACCGCGCCAACGTGGATCAGACCACGGCCTTCGGGTTCACGGCCCTGGCTCTGGCGGCGCAACACGGTCACGCCGACGTGCTGAAGCTGTTGCTGGAGCGCGGTGAGCAGCTAGAGGCCCTCGATGGGCCACGCTCTGCGGTCAGTTTTGTGTCAAGCCGGAAGGAAGCGTGCGGAGTTTGCGCGTTCTCTCCCCGGGTCCGCGCGGGTTTCCGCCGGGCACTCCGGTTCGCTCCCACAGCCCGGAGACGCGCTGCTACGCAGGTTAACTGGCTTGCGGAATTAAATTGTCCCCGTTCCATGTTCGGTATAGCCCTGCCTTGCGCCCTGTGTCTGCCGGGATAGGCTCCGGCTCACCGCAACCCTGTACAGGATTAAGCGGTTTCCGACAACGAGATGAGATTACTATCCGTCGTGAGGTCGTAGTAGGCTTCACGTTGCTCGCGGGCTTAATGAACGAAGGCAGCTGGCCCGTGTCTGGCCCGTGCGCTGTCTCCTCCACACTCCCCGGTCTGCGAGCTCATGCCCCCCGCGTGCGTCCGAGGCTGCCAGGGGCCAACGTGCTCGCACAGGCGGAGGACGGAGACTCGGTGCTGTACGAGGCGAGCGGCCAGGGCAACGTCGACTGCATCACGCTGCTGCTCATGCACGGAGCCAACACCAATGTACCCAACCGCACGGGACACCTGCCCATCCACCGAGCCGCCTTCAAGGGCCACCTCCGGTCTGTGTGCGGGGGAGGGAGCCTAATAGGGCCCCGCAGTTAGGGTTGCCACCTGTCCTAGTTTTTCTTTCAAGGTTCGAATCCCGGCTCGAGGGCCTGTCTGTGTGGAGTTTTGCATGTTCTCCCCGTGGCCGCGTGGGTTTCAGCCGGGCGCTCCGGTTTACTCCTACAGTCCAAAACATGCTGCTGCATAGGTTAATTGGCCTGCTGACTAATAATGGACCGGCGTCCGATACTGGGCATAGCCCTGCCTTGCATGCCCTGTACAGGATTAAGCGGTTTCTGAAAATGGACGGATGGAAGTTCCAACCAACACAGTCGTATCACCCCCCCACACCTCCCCACCGCCGCCCTTCAAAGTTCCCGCCTGTAACTCCTCCGAAATGCTGCGGCCACCTTCTTGTCAGTGCTAACACCGGATAAGACGGAGCGGGTAATAGATCTGCCGTACCGGACAACGCCGGCTCACTTTCTGCCTCCGGCTCTCTGCGGGCAGTGGCGTGCAGAGGTTTGGTGATGCCCCCGGGGCCAACTCCGACTCCTTGATTCTATACCCCCAAGACTCAAGTATAGGGCCCTGGTACTGAGAAATGTGAGAAAGCAAGACATCTGAAATCTGTAAAAAACGGATTACGTAAACTTTTTATTCAAATTAAATATAAATCAGCCACATTAATTAAGTTCGGTGCCCCAAATGACATCCCCTCCGTCAGAAAACACTACTTTATTTTTGACATCAACCGAGAGCAATTCTTTCTCAATGCTGATCATGTGACATGTCAGACCTCGGATATGTTTTTACTAATTTGATTGGATGCCCCCCCCCCTGAAATGGATGCCCGGGCCCGTTGCCCTCTCTGCCTCCCTTTCACTGCCCGGTGTGGGGGGCATCTCAGGGCGGTGAAGCAGCTGCTGCTGGAGACGCGTGAGCGCGCCGTGGAGCGGAGCGGCGTCAGCCCGCTGCACTCGGCCACCGCCGGCGGCCACGTCGAGTGCCTGCGGGCGCTGCTGCAGAGCGGATACGACCCGGACTTCCTGCTGGCCGACCACGTCGCCGTCAACTACAGCGACAACCGCCGCTCGGCGCTCTTCTTCGCCGTGTGCAACGGCGACATGGAGTCCACCAGGCTGCTGCTCAACGGTGCCTCGCCCCGCGTAAACCCTTCGCTCGTACCTTTTTCCGTCCGTCCGTCCATCCAGCAATTTTCTGAAACCGCTTAATCCCCGTACAGGGCCGCGGTGAGCCGGAGCCTATCCCGGCAGACACGGGGCGTAAGGCTGGGGGATACCGAGGATGGGACGCCAGTCCATCGCAGGGCACCTGGGGCAATTTTACTCGGTAGGCCAGTTAACCTGGCAGCGTGTCTTTGGACGGTGGGAGGAAACCGGAGTGCCCGGCGAAAACCCACACGGTGAGAACGTGCAAACTCCGCACAGAAAGGCCCCCGAGCCGGGATTCAAACCCGGGACCTTCTTGCTGTGAGGCGGCAGCGCTACCCACTACACCACCGTGCCGCCCTTCGCTCATACTTATTGTCAGCAATTCGCATGTTTGTTGTGTCGCAAGAGTCCCGTAAAGAGCTTGCAAGCTCACTGGGTATTTTTCTGCTGTAAATAATAAACATCTATCTATCTATACGTGGACGTCTCTGCAAGTCGGTTGCGCCCAGGCGAGACAGAATCTGCGTTCGAGCTAGACGAGCAGACGATGTCCCGTTTTACGCGCTCGTGAACGTAGAGAATAAAAGCTTTTCTCACACGACCCCTCGATGGCACGGGCCTTCTCGCAGTGCATCGTTTCAGCGGCATTGATTCAGCGCAAGCAAACTCGAGACCGGTTTCCACACAGTGTCTCTCGTTCGCAGAGGCGAGCGTCGCTTGAATTAATTTCTGACCGAGACTGCGCGACGTTACCAAATTGTCAGCGTGCAGCATCGCTCATCCACCGAACGTCCCGTCTCTCCTCTACCCCTCCCGCCCTCCTGCCCGCCCCAAGCCGGCGCCAAGGTCAACCTGGACCCCATCAACTCGCTGCTGGTGGCCATGCACCGCGGCGACCGCGACATGGTGGCCCTGCTGCTGCGGCACGGCGCCGACGTCAACTGCCAGATGGTGGTCAACACGACGCGCTTCCCCGCGGCCCTCCAGTACGCCTTCAAGGACGAGGTCCTCCTGCGCGCCCTGCTCGACGCGGGCTGCGACGCGCGCCTCTGCTTCGAGTGCTCGCACGACGCCGAGGGGAGGCGGCCGTCCGGCCCGCGCGACCTTCCAGGCTGGTCGTCCTCGGTCATCCAGAACACCGAGGTCGGTCGCCGAACGCGGGGGGGACAGACGCATCCCCGCGTCGCGATAGCGGACGCCAAAGCCGGGTCCGTACATCGCTCGCACGGCTCCGGCAAAGGCGGCATCGCCGGATGACCGCTACGTAGATGACCGCTAGCTCAGGGCCGGCGCTACCAATTGGGCCGACTAGGGAGCCACCTAGGGCGCAATAGAAAATGTCTATCTCAGAGAAGTTTGAGAGACTTTGAATTATATTTAGGATGTTTTTTTATTCATGTAGATGTAATTTTGTGTTTTCGTTGACGGCATAACAATTTTTTTTTTCTACCAAACATCTGTTTTAAAATATTGAAGTTGGCAAAAAAAAAATTGTGGGTGGGAGATGCAAGTTAGCTGGCCTTGCCCAGGGCGCAAAATAGTCCGGCGCCGGCCCTGCGCTACATAGATGGAGTCGTCACATCAGAGGCACCAAAAACCCAGGAGGGAGAGGACTGTACGTGTAATTGACAAAAAAAAACCCCAGACTTTGAATAATGACTTGGTCCGTGAAAACAGCTGCCTCGAAAGGGAAGACGATCCTGGAAAATCCGGGGCAGATGGCGACCCCGCTAGCTGTGCACGGCGCTCTGCCGCGAATGCCGCACGAGTCACCGTAGTTGGGACTTGTTTCCATAGCTCCTCGTGACGTTATTTAATTTCAATTCAATTCAATTCAACTTTATTTGTCAACTCTACCATATGTACAGGACATACAGAGAATCGAAATACCGTTCCGTATAATTGCTAGTTTCTCGTAGGAAATGTGGCCTTTTGCCGCAACACACATGGAGACGCTCCAGGCCACCAGGGCCGATGGAAAATCGGGGTGTGATCGGGCGACTCAGGGGATGGCGCTATTAATGTGAGCAACCGGAGTCAGCGTCGCCAAAATTTAGAGCGTCAGTCCCTGACTACGGTCTGAAATTAAACCATGTGCTCATGGGTTTCTGGTTCCGTCGTTTAAATCCAATCATTGATAACTACTGTGCACGTAAAATCCCCAATTAGCCGTTTGGTTTCCACTCGGTTCCGTCCAACACAAGCCGACAATACATTACTGCCATACTGAACACAGTAGGCGTGGGATTGTGTAGTAAATATCTTTGTGGTTACGTGACGAGTCACGTTATTGCACAGTGAAATCTTTTAAAAGGTGCATGCGCTATATTCGTGACTAGAATGCTGCGGAATAACTATCTAACATTACTTTGATTCATTGTTTAAGTTATATTCAGGCAACGGATCACTTGTAGAATTTGATTAGTTACGATGTAATAATACGATTTGCTCAGGTAAAAAAATAGCCGAGAGAGGAGACAAAAACAAATATATTTTTTCAAAAGGGACAGTTAAAATAGGACTGAAAAACAGATTCTTACATTGACTTATGCGTCAAGCCATGAAGCAGACAAATATCTTTCAAAGAAATAAAATAACAATGTTCTGTTTCCAATATGCATAGTTAACCCACAAGTTATTCATAAGAGCTATTGCCCCAAGCTAGATGACCACGCTTGTCAATTCCCAACACAACAATCTGACCCAGCTTCACCTTTGCCCTCAGGGGGAGGAAAATGCGTGAATCAATCAGCGAGTAGGCGGCAAGGGTTTTAATTAAAACAATACACATCATGTGGTGTGATATTTGAATGTGCGCTCACAGCAGTGTTGAGTCCAGGTTTTTTTTATTTTAGTCAGTGTTTATGTAACACTGGTTACATTTAGTCAATAACTACTTACGGAATTCTAGTCGAGTCATTAAAGGATTTCATGTAATCATCCTTTTAGTGCAGTCGACCACGGCAGCCATTAGACCACTCTTGGTTATTACATGTTGGTGTCAGGGGTGTGCAATCTACCCTTCTTCCAAATGGTATTCTCAATCAATGACCTCAATATACAATCAATTCCCATTTTTAGTTTTCCTCGGTGCATTACAGTCTCCAACACCCACACTATATATTGTTCGTGCTTCAAATCGCGAAGACAATTTTCATCGGCAGTCAGCCAAGCTTTGACCATACGGGTAGTCACAGCCGTCGTGATATATACCCGACGAACTTCATTCATCCGACTAAAGCCGATCCAAACACTGCACTCGGAATTATTTCGTTCGTTTTAACGGCCCGGTGCGCTGCAGATGTGCGAGATGCTGACGCTGTCGTGGATGGAGCACCTGGCCGGCAGGGTGGTGCGGGTGCTACTCGACTACGTAGACTTCGTCCCCATTTGCGTGAAATTCAAGGCCGTGCTACGCAAGCACCCAGAGTGGGACCAGATCTCCGACATCCTCGGTGAGGTCACTCGGCATCCACCACAGCGCCACGACTCCCACCCCTGCCATCGTTCCAGTCCCCCCACAAGCAGCCAAAAAATTGCCAAAATGCCACTCGAATAAATAACACCACATCTGCATCGCTGCGGTGCTCCGTCAGCGATCATGCAAGTAAATTAAGACGTAATACTTGCTGCCGGTGATAACGTGCGTGAACCCCCCCCCAAGATCGAGATAGGTGCGGGAACGGGGATTTTGAGGTTGAGGTGGGGGAGGCAACCGGCTAAGTCAGATAACCCTGGATAACAGCCGTTAAACGGGTTGTTGTTGGTGGTGGTGGTGGTGGTGGTTGATGCGCGTGGGACGGTGCAGAGAACGCGAGGCCTCTCAAGCACCTGTGCCGGCTCGTGATCCGCGAGAGGATGGGCTCCCTACGCCTGCGCTCGACCGCCTTCCTGGAGCGAACCTTCCTACCGCGGAGCCTCCGTGAATACTTGCTCTACGTGGAGCGCGGCGAGAGCATCTGACAAACCGCGAGCATTTCGACGCGTTCGCGCAGTGGCACCCGGCCGGGACTCTGCGCCGAGTCTCCGAGCCCAGGGGCGTGGGGGTAATCTATCGTTTGTCACCTATTCAGGTGCCAAATAAACAGGAGATGAGGGTAAGAAGAATAGCTCACAATGCTGGAAGGAGATGACTACGTATAAATGCGTTCTCAAGTTATAACATCTCTTGCCTTGTCGCATGGTCTTGTTTTGTGACAATGCATCTGGTTTCTTGCACACAAGCGGATTCCTCGCTCCAGCTCTGCGGAGGACTTGTTATTTACGTTCGTTGTGAATCACCTCGTTTTACATTTAGCGTTAGCCTTGAATAAACCGTAAAATCTCAGACAGATGGTCTCCTGCAAACCGAAATTTATAAAGCCACAAACTGTGAAATAAGAATATTTTTAAAACCAAAAAACGCCAATCGGCCACACAGACACACGCTAGTTTATGCCTTAAATCTATACAAATATGGAGGAAATTATATAAACGCCTATTACGTGTAACTGTAATGTAGGAAATACTATTTGGCATACATACGTGTACAAGCACTTTTGAAACCAGATTCACTTTACCATTGTGAGGAATTGTGTTAAATCGGCACAGATAACCAATGCGCACAACTCACGTGTACATTTGTAACGCATTAATTTGTCACTTAAACGACTTGGTCATTAACAATGTACAGGTACAAGCTTAAAGCACCGTCAATGATTGTTAATAGTTTCACTATTTGCAGTTGCAAGGGCTGTGCAAGTGGACATACACATTGCAGTGCGTTCCATGCAACACAGAGGCATTAAATTAACTTACATTTGCCAAAAAAATATTTTTTTAAATCCAATACGCGACGTGTTGAGCTGAGCAATAAAACTTTTCAACCTACAAATCGTGCCATCCATCCATCCATCCATTTTCAGAAACCGCTTAATCCTATACAGGGTCACGCTGAGCCGGAGCCTATCCCGGCAGACACAGGGCGCAAGGCAGGGGAACACCAAGGATGGGACGCCAGTCCATCGCAAGGCGCCTGGGGAAATTTAGTCAGTACGCCAATTAACCTGGCAGCATGTCTTTGGACGGTGGGAGGAAACCGGAGTGCCCGGCGAAAACCCACGCGGACACGGGGAGAACATGCAAACTCCACACAGAAAGGCACCCCGAGCCGAGATTCGAACCCGGGACTTTCTTGCTGTGAGGCGGAAGCGCTACCCACTACGCCACCGTGCCGCCCCACAAATCGTGCCATTCCCAGAAAATGCTCCATTATGTATAGAGTTTTTTAAGAGTGTTGTTAACGAATGTGTCGAGTTAATTGTTGTTTATGCACCACTGCCAACACAGCAGCAAATACCTCGCAGTAATACTTGGCATCCAAGCAACAGCACGCTCACACCCCAATTCGCACATACTCCAATTCCGTCCAAGAACACAGACTAAGTTCCGGTCTTTCGCAGCACAACAGATAAAGACGCGTGACTAAAGCGACAACAAAACGTTACCGTGTAACGACACGGCTGGATAGAAGAGGCGCGAAGTGTCCGCGTGGCTTCCTTACCTGCACGGAGCCCATGGCCACACCGAGCCCAGTCCACCCACGTCAGAACATGCATAGCGAAACGGTAGTGAGCGGATGGAGGGTGTGGCAGCATGTAATTCACCAATCAACTAATCATGAATGAATGAACTAATCATACCCCGTAACGGCACCCCCGCGAAATTGGATTCATGTGCACATGTTCAGACTTCCGGCAGTCGGATGCTTACCGTATGATCATCACCTGTAATCTATTATCTAGAGCCTCGTGTTTCCACCCCAGCCTCATATTTTTACCAGGCGAAGGCCATATAACTTACACTGAATGTCTTTTTACTACTCTCCATGTCCTCTGCATTCCTCTGAGAGATTTTAAGTTTCTCCCTAGATCCCCTCCACCAGTACTGATATGGTTCATGCCAATGAAGTAACGCTACACGGCCCCAACTGCCATTGTTCGCCGAATACGCGTGACGTATCTGTGTGTACCCCGGGACGGCCGAGGACCTCTTTTTCACCAGTTCTACGCTGTGTACTTCTATCCATCCATCCATTTTCTAAACCGCTTGTCCTGGTGAGGGTCGCGGTGGGGTACTTCTAATAATTCATACATTCTACGGTATAACGCATTCGACACCGGAATTGATCTACCACACCGGGGTCTGAGAGAAAAGGAATTTCGATTCTCTATATGTCCTGTCATATGGCAGGATTGACAATAAAGTTGAATTGAATAGTATTAACCAAGTGGGTGAAAACTGAATTTCCACAGGACAGTTTAATACATAA
Source organism: Geotria australis (assembly GCA_036362915.1). Taxonomy (NCBI): domain Eukaryota; kingdom Metazoa; phylum Chordata; class Hyperoartia; order Petromyzontiformes; family Geotriidae; genus Geotria; species Geotria australis. The sequence continues at coordinate 5,571,290 of JAZEWU010000014.1, forward strand.
TATCTTCATATAGTCATATTAAAAGTAACTGTTGCTAATGCAACTGGGTAGTGAAATAAACCATCCTGCGCTCTATAAAATGCTATTATTATTATTAAACAGTATGGTGAAATACGGTAACTGACTTGGCTAACATTGTGGAGAATCCCAAATAATAAAGCAATTTGCTGACAGTTGATTCTCACAACCAGCAGCAACACATTTGACTATGCAATACAGATATGTGTTTTATCAGGCTTCTAAGGGTGTTACATTTTGTAGTCCACAAGTTTTTTTGTTTTGTCCCCAAAAACTAAGCAAGGGAAGGTTGTTTGTTGGAAGAAAACACTATTGCTTGCAATTGATGCTAAATTTGTACATACAGCTTGTAATAATAATAATAGCATTTATAGAGCGCCTTTCACCCGAGGGTCACAAAGCGCTGCACAAGGCTGAGGAGAGAACGACATGTCAACAACAACAGAGAACGGAAAATCAGCAACCATTTTTTTTTTAAATATAATCCGTGCTGTGGAGAGAACGGCAAATCAACAACGGGGAGACAGAAAACTGGATTTGTATGGAGTTTGTTAAAAGTGGCACAAAATGGAACGATTGAATAAATAATTATTTTTATTAGACATTTATAAAATCAATACATTAATTTTCAAAGCACATTTTCACGATGAGTTGTGTAAACCGTTTGCGAGATTTATGTAAATGTCTATTAATTCGCGCTCAGGTGGAGGAAGGGTCTCCGGTGTTGCAGAGATTTCGAAGTCTGATGATCCTTGTGAGTCTGGTGGCACAGCGGTCTTTCCACACACACAGTCTCTGCTGGTGGTGTTTGTATGCTCCGTGCCGCCTTGACTATTTTCATCTGCAAATATATTTTTTAGACCATTTCTCGGTGTACACAACTGTTTAGCTTCCGACATGTTTTCTACGTCTTCACACGCGATGTCCTCAGTATCTGATTTATCAAGCAATCCTATTGTACTGTGCTGTAAAGGAATATCTAAATGTGATCCTGAATGCAAAGCTTGGGCACGAGTTGTTCCGTCAGATGGAGTAAGAACACCGGTGAAGTTGAAGTCTTGAGAACTTAAAATCTCTGTGTCCGTCACATCGGTAATGTGTGTAGAATCAGATTGTTGGGAATACTGTTTACAGCTGCTTGCACAATCATCTGTCTCAGAGTCTGAAAAGAGTATAGGGGTGCCAGGGTTCTCCACGTCATCTGCATATTGACAGCAACCACTGTCACTCACAGGGACAACAGGAGCAGCACCTGTGGTAAAGAAGGCACCCCAAGTAGGTTCGTGAGCAACCGTTGTAATACTGCTACTTGCGTCGTTGCAGCCAGCGTCCTTGCTTTGGACAATCGAGGTGTGTGCCTTGGTAGATGTTCCATCACACGTTGCATTTCCCTGCCTTTCGGTGTTGTCTCTTTTTTCTCTGGGTGTTGTGCAAGGAGGTTCATCAACACACTCTGCTTTTTTCCGGCGGGTAGGCGGCGGTGGGGTGTCATCAAAAAGATCCTCGAGGCAACTGTCTAAAAAGCAAAGTAGTAAAATGCATAATCAAATATTGTTCAATGTACTGCAGTATAAAGCAGTCGAAACTTACTTCTTTCAAACACTTGTAAATACTATTGATGTTATAAAATTACAGCATAAGTATGCAATTCTGTTGTGGTATGCAAAGTTGCAATTTTACCTGCATCACTGAGGGATCTTTTTGCATACTCGAGCGGTCCGAATGGCTGGTAGTCTGACTCTGCGGAATTTGGCTCTTGATAGCAATACGGTTGTAGCCTTAGTGTCAAGATTAAAGGGAAATAAAATGGCAATTAGTGATACAGAATTTTTGTATGCAATATATATTAATATTTTATGTTGAGCACAGAGAACTGCTAATGTTGCAAAACTGCTTTAACAATGCTTACATCTCTTCGAGATCTTCTATAGTTTTCCCATTTGGAATGACATTTGGAAAAATGTTGGCAGGCTTAATGTAGGATATGAAGTCTTGTATCTGCAAAAAAACAAAAATCCCCATTCACAATGCACGTTGCATGTCAGTTACTGTCGGTATGTTTGTCTTGCATGCCTTTAATTTGGCTGTCACGTACTTCGCTGAAGGAAGAGTGGAAGGAAAAGCACGCTCTGTAAGATGATTCCCCAGTCCTACAAGCAAAAATAATATTTTGTTATAAGCACATTACATCATAAATATATTCAACCATAAAAATCTGCTGCCTTTGAGTGATGCAAGAAAAATTGTTATCACCGAACGATGATTTTGGCTTTCTTGTTTCTCTGTGTGAACCACATGGTTGAAGGTTTGATGCTCATCATACAAAGTGGCTTTCCATTGGCAGCTACTTCTCTGCATGGGAGCCGGCGTCCTTCACAATATCCAGCATCCTGCACACAGCAGATCGAATTTTTCAAAAATCCTAAGAATGTATGTTAACACATGTATACTTGCCGTCAATAACCGGTATATAAAAAATGGCATGAACAAGAAGAAAAATGGGATTGCTTTTGGGAAACTGAATTTGATCATGAAAAGTAACATACCAAATGTGCCTGAAGAAGAACATCTTAATCAGTCACGTGGTCTGCCATGACATGGATCAGAAATAGGGACTAAAAAGGAACAAAAGCAGAAAGGTGCAAAAAAGAAAAGATGCATGCTTTGAATTATATTGATAAAATTGAAATGCATTTCAGAGAAGGAATAAATGTAGTTTCAAAACATTGACCGCTAAGTAAATGGCTTGTTCACGATGTATTGCTGGTCCAGTTTATGGCTATTGGTGGTGGAATGGCATCCAGAGGACAGGATATACCCATAATGGTGGTCACCATAGAGATGGAGCAATGAGAAGTTCATGTGCAGTAGATGGATTGTGGCAATGCAGTAGAAGGAATAGCAAATAGCTGGGGATGCCGTTATCCAGCAGTGGATAGACAATGCATGAAGATGACAAATGTAATGCGCTAATATAACTACATTTGTAAGGGTGAGTTGTGATGAGGCAGGCTACATCAACATGCTTGCTTTGAAGTGTTTCATAAGGCTGATAAACAGTTTATTGTGGTGTTTGAAGTATGTAACCTTTGGGAAACGACAGGCGTGGATCTGCGTATTGCTGTCACAAGTTACATGAGCCAAAATATCAGGCATGTTTTGAAACATCTCCATATATCCAAGGTGCACCTACCACAAACACAGAAACAAACATATTTGTAGGTTAATTTTGGTACCAAGAAAGTATAATGCTCAATTGGCTATTGATTTGTATAGATTTGAAGAGTTGTTATTTCAAGCATATCAGTATAGTTATGTTTCCTTCAATATTGCAGTCATCATTGCAACAGCTAATGCATGCACTTTTTGTCTAATGAATTAAATTAACTTTACTACTCAATGAAAGTCAATAACTTAAAAAAAAAATGTATTTGTATGTAATTATCACGTTTTCTTTCTCAATAGACATTGCTTATATTCTAAGTACTGCATATATCATCTTGTTAAGAGACATTAGTTGATTCTGAGAGATGTTAGATTTGAAAGACAAGCTTGACATCACTGGTGAACTATCTATTTCATGCTTGAATAAGGAATGCCACAACAACAACCGATCCCACACCTTATGACCAAACTCCTCGCTCAGGTGAGTGAAGAGGTATTCGTAGCCATAGGCTGCCTTGCAGTTCAGCCAGACCACGTGTTGGGGACTTTGTGTAATCCAACTCCGGACCAGATTTAAAATACCCATTAAACATTCTTCCTGTAAAAACACAGATTATGTACTGTAATAACAGTGTGTGTCAAATTTGTATTTGAAATGGTAAGTGTAATAAATATATGTATTGGAGAGGATTTCTTACTCGGCTTGGAATGTAGTAGCACACTGGGTCACAAAATGTGGTATCCAAATATATGCTTTTGATACGTTTAATCCTGGAATGTAAAAACCCATATGTAATGACAGGTTAGATACATTAGCAGTGTTAATATCTGTAGCAAAGACTACTTAAACCATATTTTTGAATGCCATGTTAAATTGGGTAAAGAGTCATATTTGTAAATGCCACAATTGAGCTGTGGAACCATACATTTGACATTACTATTCAATGACGTTGTGAGGACTGGGTGTGCTATGCTAACACTCCCCGTGTGGTGCACAGAGCACTTGCCTGCCGTCTGAGTGCAGGGCCTCCATTCGGGAAACCGCTCCACAGGGCAACCGGAAATCACCCGTGTAAAGCACTGTCCCACGGTCCCCTTCAAACAAGAACCTGCAAACATAACGATCGGTAGTGATGACATCTGCAGCTCACAGGAAGAAGTTCCTGCCCGAGGCAGTTCGACCACCCCCTCGGGTGTTTATTTGTGCAGCATGTGTGTTCTCCTGTTCTGCGTGGGTCTCCTCCGGGTTCTCCGGTTTCCTCCCACAACTAAAAAGCATTAATTACTTGGCCGATATCATAATATATAGGATAGAGTGTCTGACAAGTTTGGGACGTGTGGGTGAAAGGTCCCCTATAAATGTAATACATTATTATTATTTGTAATGCCTTGTTGTTTACAGAATCTTACATTTAAATGCAATCATGAGTGTAGATGTGCAATGCTCACATGACTGAGCCTGGACAGTGACCTGCTGGAAGAAGTGTAACCACAATATCTGTTTTCTGAAGAAGAGAAAATCACGAGTTATGAATGTAAAAGTTGCAATACGGCCAAATGTGAAATATAAACAGGTTATTATGAGTGTGGTGGGAGACTTGTGTGCAGTTGCAGGAAGTTACTTGTTTAGTTTGAGCATCCGTCAGGGGAATCTGGGTTGGAGCATCCACTTCAATTGCCACCTTCAAAAATGCACCACACTCAGAATTAGTCAGCTGCTTAACTTACGGACTTTGTGCCATGATAAGTTTCATAATGCAGAAATATGTGTGCATGGTGACAATGTTCACTTACCGTAAACCTTTCAAGGAAACGGTACTTCCAGTTGCTAAGCAAAAGCTCTCGCGTAACGGGGGAGCAGTAGAGATGCAGATCTCGGCTGAGAGAAATAACAGCAGGCGAGTGACTTTACTGAGCTGAACTGCATTCCCAAATATCAATGATAAAACGTACATTTAATATCCCTGATACATTTTGCATCCAGGTTACAAAGCGTCGGGCAAAGTGCCACTGCTATCAATGTGTGCATTGTGTCATTGGTATGTTAATGTGAGATGGAGCAACATTTAACAACTGATAGTTACACTACCTGCAATTAAGTTAACTTGGTCTTCTATAGTAATTGCATCAAAATATACACACATGAAACTACTGCATTGTAGTGCATGTAAAAAGGATTACCTGGTCTCGAGTTTTTTTCTTAGTGCCTGCGAATGTAATCCTATCATATGATCTGGATAAAAACAAACATGTATACGTTTATTACAGTAGTTTCAATTAGAAGTGACTAAACAGTTACATTGCTGTCATTTAGATCGGGGGTTCTTAACCGTTTGCACCTCAAGTCCCACTTGGGTATGTTCTCAAACGATAATGCAATCAGAATAATATAATATCCACAAATCTACCCAGGTATCGGCGGCCTGACCCGAACCAGTCATTTCTGGGACAGGTACCGTGCAAGATTCACCGGAAATTGGCAGCAAACCACACATCAGCCATAACCCGAGATCTCCTGTCGCGACCATAATCTTCTTCTTCTTTGCGATTCTTCGAAGCACGATGGTCAGCTTCTGCACATCGTTGTCTTTCAGCTCGGCTTTGAAGTGTTTGGTAGAATTCGCAGGCAATACCCAGTATTACCTGACAGGGATCGCGTCGTGAACGCTTCTACCTTGACCCCCTGCGACCCTAATGATCATGTCTGTAACAGTGAGATGATGATTATTATTACAGCAGAAAATACCCAGCGAGCTTGCAAGCTCGTTGCGATGGAACAAACACGCGTATTGACTAAAAATAAACGATGATGAACAGAAGTGAAATGCCGACAACCCGGAAGGGTCACACCGCCGGTTTGCCTTCATTTGTTATTCGGGATAATCCTGATGCCGTGACCACAGCAGCAACACAACGTCAACGCAGTCTTACAGTGGTTCCCAAACATTATCGGTTCACGGCGCCCTTAGTGTATCAGGATTTTTTTCCACGGCGCTTAAAGTCAGAAAATATAATATGGCATATACCGACATTTTTGAATATCCCGCGGCACCCCTATGAGATGAGGCGCGCACACTTTGTGGACCACTGCAAGAGCGTATTGCACAAGCGTTTCCGGGGAAAAATAAATATTCGTATCGTCGATAAGAGGACTCAAAAATAGTAATAAGAGTAGTGAATAAGATACCCTCCACAGCGTGAGGCACATTGTGTATGACTGTGACTTCCACCAAATCGTGGAGAGGCCTAAGAGCCGCCCATTAACTCGCTCTACCGTCTTTACTCATCGCTTCCAATCAACCGATGATGGCTTCGCTCGTTCGTCCGCTCGCTCACCCTGGTGGCAGTGCGACAGAAAGAACGCCCTGGCGTTGATGTTGCCCCTGTCGAAGCGGTCGATGGACAAGCAGGGGTACTCCGCGGTTCTGCCGAGAAACGAGCTCATGGCCGAAGCGCTAGCAGGCCCGCGAATGACGAGACGGCATCCCTGCCCGCTTACACATTGTATTTGATACAGCGGATTGGGTTGGCTGCTTGGTCGCACGGTGGCGCCGTGAGTAGCAAGCCTGTCGTCTCACAGCAAGAAACATGCGGCTTCGTATTCCGGCTCGGGTGCCACCTTTCCGTGTGTTCTCCACGTTTCCGCGTGGGGGGTTTCGCCGGGCACTCCGGTTTCGACCCACAGTCCAAAGACATGCTTGCTGCGTCGGTTGATTGGCCTGTTGACCAAATTGCCCCCCGGTGCCCTGTGATGGACTGGCGTCCCATCTTGCCTTGCGCCCTGTGTCTTCCGGGATAGGCTTCGGCTCACCACAACCCTGTGCAGGATTAAGCGGTTTCTGACAATGGATGGATGGATATATAGTGCCCATGTGTAACGGAGAATGTCCCTTGCCTGTAGTCATCTAGCAGTTGACAAGCATGGTTTCAAGCAAGCCTGACTGCTGATGAGACACTGAATATAAGCAGATTGGCGCCTGCTTACAGGCAGTTCGACTCCTGGCTCGGGCGCCTTTCTGTGTGGAGGTCGTGTTCTCAGGCCCTGCTCTGCGTGGGTTTCCTCGGGGTTCTCCGGGTGCCCTCTCGAAAAAAAATAACACAATCATCATAACGTGTTATAATACTGATTTATTTCTCAAGGCGCTCTACAAGAAAACAATGCGTAAACGCACAACACAAACAGTAAACGCTGTGCTGCGTTTGTCGGGTTGACGCCGGCTGACCGCGTGGCTGCCTTCCTCCCACCTCCCTGCGGTTGCCTGCATTGCCCTGTCACCTCTCGCGTGACATGCGCTGATGTATTATACGTGTAATACAGTACTAATCTTAACAACGCGGCTCCCGGTTGGTGAAATGCCGGGGGTTACCGCGGTGACATCCATCGCCTTAGTAACCAGCTTCGTAAACAACTTGACAAGCAAAGCGCTTCCGTGCTCAGCCTACCCGCAGTGGGATTTACACGTTTGTAACGTAAGGAATTGCTATTCTATATTGTCTTAGTTGAAGCGCGCGACAATGTCTCTCGATGTTGCGTGTTCGGCGCCGCTCGCTGGTTTGCGTCGTCTTTAAGTTAAGAACGTGCCTTGTGAGAGTTGTCGTCTGTCGCTTTCTGTGCCGGAGCGGGAGGTACACTGGGTTCGCGAACTGCTCCATGAGTCTGGCCACCCGAGTTCGAATCCCGATCACGACCGATGTCACCGGCGAGTGGTGAATGTCGAGTGGGTCAAACAGCCCCCAGCGACCGACACGAAGCTGGGAGGCCTTCACTCAGTTGTGGATTAGCAATGGCTGAAGTCGTCGTAATCATGTACATACAAACACAAAGGATCCCCCTGTATAGCCTTAACAGACTGTAGGGGCAAGTGCCCTTAGCGAGCACCTCTGCAGGTCGACACGGCACACGAGGAGGTGGGTGACCAGCACCACGCCCGGCCGCCTTTGTCTCCCTAGTGGTGATGTTTGCACACCGCACTAGGTATTCACTTGAGGCTGAGTCAACCTAGGGGGATGCCCAGGACCGGTTCAGAAAATCGTCACTGTTGTTGGCCGTGAGCGGGATTCGAACTCTAGTCGCCAGATTTGTTACGCAGCGCGCGAGCCACTGAGCTACCGCTCAGTATGTACATGTACCAGGGACATCATAATACCGTGCCGTGTTTAAGTATAACACCAATACAGATACGGAGACGATTATAAACACACGCGAAAGACAAATATAACCCCGTTTAGCCTGGAGAGACAAGTGCTGTTATCGATCACCTGTCTGGGTCGGCACGGAACACGGGGGGTATTATTACGTGGTCAGATTCACAC
>JAZEWU010000014.1:5588701-5629438 GCA_036362915.1 Geotria australis
GAACGCTTCTACCTTGTACTGCAAAGATGAAATATAAGACTTTTGGAACCTTTGTTGTATCGCGGAAATCTTGCATGCAGAGCTTTCAAGCCCAATGGGTATTTGCTGCTGTAATTATAAACATCTATTGAAGTGCTACTCTTACCAAATGCTAGATCAATACAGCACCGTATACGACAACCCATCTACCACATCCAATACAACAGTTCACGACGTACCGCACCGAGTAAATGAATACCACTAATAATAATAATCTACTTTTGTAACGCACGCATTTTCTCCGGGCGCGTTGCACCCGTTGATTCTGAGGCGCGGAGCCCTGCTCAGTCGGGTTTGTTGTGAGTCGGTGAAAAGGTGACTTTTTAAGAGTTTTTTGAAGGCTGTAGGGGACTGTGTTTGACGTAATAGGTGTGGCAGGCTGTTCTAGGTTGTGGGTGCCGCAAAACTCCAACAACCAAATGCCCCGATGACCATGACCGTGGACGTGAGACGAGAGCCATCGACCCAACAGCCACCAATGGTGTCTCTCCTTCAACCTTGGCGGCCCGAGCGCCGGGGTCACCGGCGTGCGCGTCCACTACACCACACTCCCGGCACCCCGTGTCACGCGCCGACACAACGAGACGATATCTGCACTCCGGTATAACCACAGCTGGTAACTGTTCGCGTTGTACGTTACAGTGCGGCGAGCCGAGGCCTGAGGCCGGCTCTATGCCCTTGCCCATGAGGTTACACAACCGGCGAGAACACGCGTAGCAACAGCCGTGAGCGCGGCCCCACACTGCCAGCACACTGCCACTCTCGCCCGTATAACACTGCTGGCTTAATATAACGTCAATAACGAGTATTGTTGTGAAGCGAGTCCGTCGAGTGTGATTGACATCGGTGCTGTTACCAGGGCTCGCGTGCGTATTCCTCCATGGCTGTCTGGCGCGAGTGAGAAGCGTCCGGGTTGAACTGTCACCGGTAAAGGAAACGTTCCGGGCTGAGTCACTCCCACCCAACCCGCACTGCTATTGGTTTGTAGCATACGGTAAGGCGCGTCTTCGATTGTGCGATAATAGTTTGCCACACGGATTTACTTGTGGCGGGAAGGGGAAGAAAGCGTGACCACGGCTGTGTTTAATCCCCACCAATACGCTTGTTGTCACCTACCTACTAACGTTTACGTTTCATATACGAATTATCTGCTAAACATATATTATACTGCTACGTCTATAGACTTTTTCAGTCGGGAGTCTATTTCATTCGTCTACTGCTCTCATAGCAAAACTGTATTTTATTAAATCTCGATTTACAATAAGCTTAAATTGTTTAAATAGCTCCGGGCTACAACAATTATTTATTTCGGCGAGGTTAATGAAACGTTCCGGGGTCACGCGAGACACGTGGGTGTCAGCGGTGAGTGGGTTGATCGATTCTCACGATTCTACGAGTCGATGTTCTAATCGAGCGATCCACGCGTCGTAATAGCGAATATAACATTCGATTGTTCGACATACGTGACAACTGCTTTTCCGTACTATACTAACGCATCAATGTTATCTCTATCGGCGCGGAATAAACACGATTGATAGACGACACGTAACAAACGGAAGGAGATATTTCGATCCACGAATCGATTAACATGCCGATTAGATTCAGGAATTTGTGCCGATTTCAGAACACGTTGCCGTGTTGCATAATACTGTACTGGGGGTCAAGGTAGAAGCGTTCACGTCGCGATCCCTGTCAGGTAATACTTGGTGTTTCCTGCGAATTCTACCAAACACTTCGAAGCCGAGCTGAAAGACAACGATGTCCAGAAGCTGACCATTGTGCTGCGAAGAATCGCAAAGAAGATAATACTGTACTCAGGTCTGTGCGTAAAGACCAAAGTGCGTTTCTATGCTCGGTGTCACACCACCACCACCATCAGAAACCGCTTAATCCTGTACAGGGTCGCGGATAACCGGGGCCTATCCCGGCAGGCACAGGGCGCAAGGCAGGGCTGTATCGAGGATGGGACGCCAGTCCATCACAGGGCACCGGGGCCAATTTAGTCCGCAGGCCAATTCCACCTATGCAGCAGCATGTGTTCGGACCGTGGGAGGAAACCGGAGTGCCCGGCGAAAACCCACGCGGACACGAGGAGAGAACATGCAAACTCCACACAGAAAGGCACCCGAGTCGGGATACGAACCCGGCAGCCTTGCTGTGAGGCGGCAGCGCTACTCACCGTACCGCCCCCCCAACTAAATATCCGTTAGTTTAAACTAGCCGTCTAAGTCCGTCCTTGTCGCTGCCGTGACGGCATCGCATCCGACCTTCGCCTTGCGGGTGGTGGGCCCACAAGGCTCCCCTGGGAAGTCTACCAGGCAAGGCCCACTGGGTCTCACACGCTGGAGGGATTATATCCTTTGGCTGGCCTGGGAACGCCTGGGAACGCCTGGGAATCCCCACCCAGGAAGAGCTGGAATCTGTTGCTGAGGAAAGGGATATCTGGTCCACTCTCCTTTGACTGCTGCCACCGCGAGCCTCACCAGGACAAGCGGTTTCGAAAATGGATGGGATGTTACAAGAATAATAACTACAACTTCTATTGCATGTGGTCATATTTTGAACTCCCTTCTGTGAATGTACATTAAACCAAATACCACTGTTCTGCAGGGAGCCACAAACAACACTCTTATTCCTAATAGAAAATAGAGTGGGCTATACAAATTCTAATTGGTACCTCAGAGTACCATGAAACAACATTTACAAGTCACAAGAGTCACTTTATTGTCTTTCTGTAAACCACATTTGAAAGTACAGTAGAGAACAAAGCATTGCATACGATAAAGTGTTTCACAAGTACACAATAACTTTCAGATTGATAAAATGTGAAAAACACCGGGTCACTTCACAGATGGCTTCATAGAGAATTAGAAATTGTGAGTAAACCTGTGAAAAAATAAAACGACTGCACACATGTGCCGATTAATCGTGGGCAAGACCACTAATTCCATTCTTCATCATCGTCATCGTCGTCGTCATCTTCATCCTCATCTTCATCTGCAAACCACAGTCAACCAACAATGTAGGCAGAGATCGATATTTAATGAGGGAATCACAAAAACACCGTTGATAACATCTTAAATTGTAGTCGTGTTATTTTTCCCAGTACAAAACCATAAAGGTGTCTTGCCACCAAACTGCACAAAAGCAGTTGTCACAAATATGTTAGCATATCAACCACATAACTGTGGATGGGAAATTATGCCAGTAATGCACATTCATTAAAGCTCCCTTTATAAATATGGGGCCAGTTTAATTAGATTGCATCATTCATCTTAACATTACTCAGAAATATTCTATCCCATTAGTTATTTAAAATGTATGGTTTCAACAGCTTAAAGTTTAATGGAACATACTAGAGGTCTTGTCATACTCGCACAACCGACACGGCTTGGGGCTCTGGATTGACAAATATCACAATTCAGCATTCAAAATGTTATAGCAGTGATAAAGAAGGAATGCATCTGTCAGCCACTAGATATCGCTAACGTCCTTGCCACCTAGCGTTGAGGAATTAGAGCAGAATAGCCCAGAGACGACTGGAACATCGCATCATACCTGAAGCGTAAAGAGACTTGCCCCTTTTCTTCACCGCATCCATCAAGGCATCAACAAGACCCATCGGAGCAGCAGAGCCCGCGGAGGGAGTTTGCACATCAGACACCTGAAACACATGCGCATGTTTTAATTGACCATGTAAGGTGCGTGGTTAGGCTGCCGCGATATGTGGCGAAGCTACGACGCCGTACGACATCAGATCCAAATCTCATCGCGTCCATTTTTCAAATATCATTATATTGTAATTATCGTAGCTTCATATTTGTAATATTATTCAAATACCTGGCGAATTATTTACGACTAAACAACTCGGCCATTAAAGCTGTAAATAATAACTCGCTGCAATATTATAAATTTGAACTTTGCAAATATACTTTTTGGAGTAACTGACGGTATGGTAGTGATGTGACATCTTATGCAGCTATCAATATGTGCATTCTAAGCAGTATACAATGTAAAGGTATAATTATTATAATAATTATGGTAGGTTTATAATTATGGTAGGATTTTGTTTTTGAATAACTTTTAAGTCAAATTTACTCACGCTAAAAGTGCGGCAAAAAAAAATGCAATATACAATTACAAAACTAATGGCAGCTGACAATGCAATAATCATTATGTTGTGAAATTTAATTTGTGTATGGTATCATGAAAATTGTTATCGCAGCAACCCTTCTTCTTCTTTGCGATTCTTCAAAGCACGATGGGCAGCTTCTGGACATCGTTGTCTTTCAGCTTGGCTTCGAAGTGTTTGGTAGAATTCGCAGGCAACACCAAGTATTACCTGACAGGGGTCGCGACGTGAACGCTTCTACCTTGACCCCCGCAGCAACCCTGATAGACAGATAATGAAAAGCGATGGAAAAGTCATCTTGAATAAACTCACTGGCTTGAGTGCCATGCCCTGGCGGATCTCGTCCAGAAGGGAATCCCGTGAAGCTACTGGCCGATTTTCAGACGTCACCCCTCTCAGCTTGACTCCAGAATGAATCTGGGATAAAAGAGCACTCCGGCCAGAACCATCTTGTTTGTCCACAGACCCTGTGAGTGGTGGTGGTGGCGGCGGCAGGCCCCCAATTTTCTGGCCAAGTGGTGGTGGTGGTGGCGGCGGCGGTGGCGGCGGAGGCGGCGGTGGTGGTGGTGGAGGACCTGCAGATTTATGTGTTGGAGGTGGTGGAGGTGCCATTCTGCCATGGTTATGTGACCTTAAGGGAGGTGGGGGTGGAGGGCCTCTGCTAGGGGAACGTTCCTTCCGGTCTCTGGATCCCATAGAGGGAGCAAGGCGATTTTCAGTTGGTTTCCCTGGGGCAGGTCTTCTTGAGCCTGGTTGATTTGGATCTGGAAATGTAGAATTGCAATGTGTATTAGGCTTGGTGCACACAGGATTTTAGTCTTAAGCAGGATTCAAACGGGACTCGAATGTGAACAAATGCATTTTTTTTTCAGGAACTGCAGAACCTTTGTGCTTGATTGCCCCTGACATCACTCAATTGAGGCTAAAGCCGCAATTCCTTTCCATTAAGCTATCCTGTGTAAACTCAGCCTTGCACTACTTCACGGGTTTTAAACCAAAGTGATGTACTACTATTAGAGCTCATTCCACATCTGCACAACACTCTGCAAAGTGTATTTTAAGTTTTGCGCATATTGAACAAAACAAATATAATCATAATTGTATGAAATGTGATTATACAGAATATTGTACAAAATAATTAATGTGCACACACAATCATATAACTAGACATTTTCAATCAAGTATTGCAAATAATATCATTACAGGTAACTCCAGCGCTTGAATTTTGTTAACGACCTTGTTGTATTTCCTTTTTTATGCCCTCCATTCCTCCATAGTCTTTGATAATTTTTGATATTTTCCTCGTGAGTCGTTTGTCCTGAAGATGTGTATCATTTATCCCGGCCATGTTAAACAGCTTTGTAAGGTTTGGGTCCACATTGTCAGCCTAAGTGAGAAACAGGAAAGCAGAAATTACTTGACAATTCACCACTGCCATCGTGCTGCTCCTTATGGATGGAATCATGTTGTGAGTAATTCAGGACTTACTATTGTGAAGCCAGACTGCGCATCCCAACCAACGTGCCCAACATGCCTGTTAATCACGAAACATACACATACAATGCCGAAACATTATTACTTAGCAAGTAGGGGGTTCATATATGAACAATGTTTCGGTATACATCGCACCATTTAAAATGTTAACTTATCTATATACAGTCATGCATCACTTAACGTCCTTAAGGTGCAAAAGGTTGAGAACCCCTGTTATAATGTAAACGGCTCCCATCATCATCATCATCCACTGTTGGATAAAAGACTCCCCCACGCTGATGTTTTGTACGGCAAGTGAATTCATCCATCCATCCATTTTCTAAACCACTTATCCTGGTGAGGGTCGCGGTAGCAGCAGTCCAAGGGGAGTCGGAATAGACAATTTAATTCAAATTAACTACATTTTCATGTTCACTTGTCCAAATGTCCCACCAGCTTAAAGCATGTCACAGAGATTTTAAAAATAACCATATGGCATTGTATGCGAAACCTGAAGCGTGCAATAATGAAGGCGAGTCTTAAATTAATGTAACGCTTTGCCAACGAAAGTACTCACACGAAATGGGATGGCTGTCCAATCTGATCTTTGGTGATACCTTTCTTGCCCTTAGACTTTTGCTTGACACGATCCTTAGCAGGGGCCGCAGAAGGCATGGCGCTGGGCAACCTCATGACTGGAAGGGGAACCGACTGCACATCGGACGTTGGTGGCTGCCCCTTGGTCGCGACCACGATCTTGGCTACGGCAATCAGTAGGAACGAACACCAAGACACATGGTCATTTAGTGAACCATATTTGAAATGCAGGGAACATGTTGACTATATGAGAGGGTCTGAAGTTGGCCCAGTGTTACCTTTTGTTAATTCAATTAATGACACGTATTTCAGAGTTGCTTTTCAAAGCTGTTCTTTCGGGATACCCATGTCGAGCACTCCCTCTCTCTCCTTCGCGCTCCCTCTCTCGAGACGGCTATCCAGAAAGAAGAGCTTTGAAAAGCAACTATCATGCATTGAGCCGTGAAAACCTATATCAGTATATAACATTTATCAGCAAGCATGACACTGACTGCATCTACCCCACAATGACTGTGATGAGATAACAACCTACGGTAGTCTGAATGAATTACTAAATATAACTTAGTAATGTAATTATATACTGCATTACACTAATGAAGACCAATAATGCCAATTGATTGTATAAATACTGGATAGAAAATAATTTAGAGATTTCGCCGATCGCCTGATTTGATTATTTTGGGGAGAAATTGCATGCCCAACAAACTAAGAGGCAACTGAATATTTGACTGCTTTTTCCACAAACCTAAAAACATAACGAAATAAAATACAGATTTAAGACTTGGTTACATTTCCAAAAAAATCTTCAATTACAGTAAAACTATGACTGAAAAAAAAAATGCTGACTTAATTAATTTGAAAGTTGACCACCACATTGGCCAATAATACACAACTTTCACATACTGTATAGATTGTGAAATCTAGCTATTTTATGTACAGCAAGTAATGCTGGTCTGCAGAGTCAAGTTCTTTTTCCAATTGTAGTTTATTATAAAATACTTTAGTAAATTATAATTTGCAAATGTTTGCTCATCAATAATTGTTCACTCCACAGGCTTTATTGCACCATAATAAAACGTTAAAATAAACCATTATTCTTTAATAAATGTTGCAAAACGGAGTCGTAAATGTCCAGTATGTTAACTTTTCAGATACTTCCTTGTTTTCATGTACTATCATTTTGCCTTCATTCGCAAACAAGATTTTCTCTGCAGGATCCTTTATGCTCAACCAAAGTATAACCACAGCAATATTACCAAGACAGCCAGCAATTCTGAAGATCATTTTATTTATTTGGTCAAACGCTTCCCTGTTTGATATTTAGCAGGTGGGAGAGCCACAAAGCAACATTTGAGAATCGCTGCTAAGAGCCGCTCTTCTGGAATAACCTCGGCAAGCGTTCCTCCTATCCGTTTCGCTACCTCACACGTTGGAGGCATCATCAGGTTCTGAATGCCTCCAACGCGGGAGGGGAAACGTCGAAGGAGAGAGGAGGAATGCTAACCATGGATATCCCAAAAGTGCAGCTCTTAAATGGAATTTTCATACATCAAAACGGGAATACCTACATCAATGCTATCTTACTTTGTCGTCGTTTCTGTTTGTCCAGTTTCGACTGCACAGCGTTGTAAAAGAGCTGTGCTTCCTCCACGTCGGCGAAGTTTAGTCCAACTTGGCATTTCTGACAAAGGAAAACCACCACAATGCATACTTTATTTTCAGTGCGTCGGATAACAAAGTTAACGGTGCATACGCATTGGGCGACCATGAACACTTACATCTCCAGCGAACGTGTGAAAGTCTGTTTCTGGTGCATAATATGAAAAATCCGTGAACATTTCTTGTTCCCACAGCATGCAGTTTTCCTGCAAAACAAAATAACACAAGACACAAAGAAGTGCTCGTTAAAACTAAAATCACATTCATCAATAATAATGAATAAACACTGGGCAGCAGGGTGGCGCTGTGATAACATCCGCACCTCACAGAAAGAAGGTTGTGCCCAAGGCGGTTTGATTCCCTCCTCGGGCGCCTTTTTGCGTGGAGTTTGTGTGTTCCCCCCATGTTCTGTGTGGGTTTTTACTGGGTTCTCCGGTTTCTTCCCATAACTAAAAAAAACACTTGTTAAATGGTCGATGATACCAAATGTTGGTGCCGGCTAGCCAAATGGCTGCCTTCCCCCCATCTCTCTGCGGTTGCATCACGCCTACGAATCGTTCTACTTAGAAAAAAATAACTTCGATATTGAACGAATATTGTGGGAATTATAAATTGTAAATTTAACCTTTAGAATACATCAGTGTACATGATATTTTGGGCAATAACCCTTCTTAATTGGGCTTGTACACCACTGCGGATGCACTAACACTATTTATTTTTAACTTGTCCAGCTGTTGAAGAGTGTGCTTTGTGAGATAGCTAGCCACACACTTGTTCACGTGACAGTTTCAGTAAAGTAATTACCACGTTTGTTCTTCCATTGCACACAACACTACGTATACATAATCACAGGGTTCACGTTCTACATGTTACGAGTGGCTGAAATTAATAGTGAAGCTGCATAAACGAAACCTGGATGAAGTCAACATCCTCAGAAGGGTGACGTTGCAAAACTTTGATCCCCCCTGTGTATACTGATCTTCTTTCTTTGAACAACTTAACCTATTGATTCAACACACAACACGAGCCACGTGGAATGTTTCTCAGCCCATTTTCACTGCCTGGGTTAAGATAATAAAGACTGCCACTGTGGAATCCATGACTTGCTATTACTGCTCTAACAAAACTGTGGGATAGGCGATTTAACAATGCAAATCTTGAAATGTATAGCCTTATGTATAGGCATATCGCTTTTAACAAAGCCTCGGCCGATTACATTTTAGTTTAACGGACAAGAAAAATATATGAATTAATACATATTATATAATAGTGAGTACAGCACTTGCACTGCACTCCCAAAGCTCCTGTGAACCATTCATTGTCTATAAACATGCTTAGAGTATTATTTTTACTGTTTTAATGCATATTAATAGTAGTGCATTATTATAATATTCATTTAATACATATTTCAGAGTTATAATGAACCATGCTGTAATGACCTCTCTTTACTGATTTATCGCATAGCATTCAAGCCTCAAGAACGTATCCTATCCGTATTCCTGTACTTGTCTTATTGGGACTGCCGGAGTGAAAACAGCCACCCAAATTGTTTACTACCAAGCCACAAAATAGATAGATGTTTATTATTACATCAGAAAAAATATCCAGTGAACTTGCAAGCTCTTTACGGGATTCCTGCGACACAACAAAAAAAACATTTACACATGTTCCTGTACTCATTGGTAATCAGCATATCACTACGGTGGAATAAAGTTGTGGAAAGACTAGGTTTTGACTTACCATGCAAATGTCGTAAACACAAATGAAGAAGCTGCGCTTGTTGTTGTCCTTTACAAAGCAGACGACTCCGCAGCAGTGTTTGTCCCATATTCCATTCACACCGAACAGGAGCTGCACCACACTGCTGGCCAGGGCCTGCGTGCCAACATGAGCATTAATTCACAGGGTCATTGTCACGGGGTCAGAGTTTGTTACACATTACCATATAGACAGCTATATGTAAGGTCAACCCATGTCAAACAGACTGAATAAAATCCTGTGCATTAGTAAAATAGTAATCAAATAATGGTATTTTCAATCCTTTAATCTACTGCTGGATGAAGATCTTCCCATGCAATATCAGTCTGCTGGGTTGTTGACAGTACTCTACTGTACAATGTTGGCCAGTGCAGGTTGGTGAAGATAAGGGCCCATGTCCACTTCAGTTATCACTTTTAAATGATGTTAGCCCTGGTCAGAATTAGAACTCCGATAATTAGGTGCATAGTCAAGGATGGTAACCACTGCTGCACGTTTAAATCCTAAGTCCTAACATGGCTAACGTGGTTCTGAAATTTAAATATGAGAAAAACTTATGTAAATAATCCCTCATTGAAAATCCATGTACGCGAATATTAATATAATTTTCATGCTTGTAACAGACAAGACCTGCACTAGCTTGACTGAAGCACGTGCACTCCCTCCAGCATTAATTTTCTTTCCTAAAAACTAAAACACAAAAGATGTTGTAATGGTAAAACAAACTACTGCACGGTATTCCAAAGAAATTCTGGTTCATTCCAAACTTACAAGCAGTGAAACCAGAGGAGTTGAACGCATACAAATAAACGGATTGAGAATTCATTTTTGAACAACGAAGAGCTTTTAAACTGGCATTCAAAAATAGTATGCTCTCTACCTATGTAAACCTCGCTGGGAATGAAAGCCTGGATCTGATTGAGTGCCCAGTATCCCGCCAAAAAAAAGTTGCACCATAAGGAATTTTGTTAATGTGCTGAAAAACATATGCTGGCTGTAGTTCAGTTGTAGTCTCATGCCTTTGAAGCAACATTTACAAAGAGCTGCACCTAACAGGTTATTTACAGGTGATTGTGGGTTTTTTTTTCTTTTTGTGTCATGCCATAAAAGGTCATAAAACAGACACCTTAGGGGCATATGTTGAAGTTTAAAGACACTCAGGAAGCTTAAGGGATTGTAACGTATATGAAGAGTACAATGTTGTGAATATATTGAAAAGCAAAAGCAACGCTCACCCTCCCTGTCTCCCTCCGTGTTTGTCTTTTCGACGGGTGCACTACCCTTCCACACTTTTTCACATGACCTAAACTCATAAACAGAGCTTCACTATGGATAACATTGGTCATGAAAGTCGTGAAACTGGCAATCTTAAGAGCGGCAAAAATCTGCCAGCGTCCCCTAAGATGGTCGTCACTTCCTTAAAGACAAACACGGAGGGAGACAGAGAGGTAGGGTGAGCGACAGGGAGAGACATAGGGACAAAGAGAAGGGAATCATCGGCAATTGACGGCAATTGACGGGAATTATAATAATAGCGTTTTATATAGCGCCTTTCACCCGAGGGTCACAAAGCGCTGCAATTCCCGTTGATTTCCGATGATTCCCGTCAATCCCCGTCGATTCCCAATGTGTATCAGTATTTCAGTGGAAATGGTGTAAAATGTGGGAAAAATAGTGTTGTTCCAAACAAGAACCTTACTGAAGACCTGATGAAGGAACACATCTGGTTTCTCTCTGCCCCCTATGACAGTGATCCCCTCTCAACTGTAAACAAACAACACGTGGAAGGTGGTGATATTTCCTCCAGAAGTGGAAGATCAATGACTCACCAAACTGAGAATGCGTCGAAGTGCAAACCATCAGGCATATCCCTGATGACGGCCCGCTACAACAAGCAGAACACCTACCCCGGCTAAGGTGGATGCTGTTGAACAGCTTATAAAATAAATAAATACACACATGTAGCCTGTTCCTATTTGCAAATGACACACTAAAGAAGAAGTATTGTTTGAACATTGCCAAGCACCACCTTTGCAAGTCATCTTTTTATGCAAGTGATTAACATCGTTTTTACTCATAAAAGCAAATATATGTGTACCTAATAAAAACAAACGGCAACATTCATTTCTATTGGGGGCCTGGAAATCCTTTCGCTTGGCATCTTTACATGTATTTGGCATGTGTTCCACGTAACTTTACACTACCGGTATTTTTCTCCCAGCGAGATTACAGTACGCGCTTCAGTCGCTTTCAACGTGTCTTGCCATGTGCTTTGGAATGCATCATCAGTCAATGGTTACACAAGGTACATACTCCCTTTGATGAGTAACTTAAAACTTGTGTCGGCATCTGTCATGTGTGTAGCATAAAAAAGCACATGCCATTTAAAAAACATTTTATATCACAGGTCCTTTTATCCCTTGTATCTGGACTGCGTCTGCAGTCTTCTCAGCCACCTGTGCCTTCCAACAATGTAAAGTGTTTAAAGTTGTTAAATACAATGTGTGGCCAAACTTCCTGACCCAAGGGACCGAATTTCAAACTTTTCATGTGGCTGAGAGCCGTAAGACACTGAGCTGATCACTTGAGGTCATACTGTGGGGTGGTCATACAAGGTTTGCTCCCGTTTGTTGGCTGTGGAATTTTTAATTTAGCAATTCACAGGACGTCCCCCAGGAGTACACATGTATAGCTTGACTGCCAGGTGTGAGTGCCCTGGACTGCTCGCTTTGGCAGATTTCTCCTGTTTGAAGTGCAGGCATACCTCTTTGAACGAAGCCTCGGTCAATGAATTTTCGTTTAACAGACAAGAAATAAAATAATGATTCATAAATATTCTATAGGGCGGCACGGTGGCGTAGTGGGTAGCGCTTCCGCCTCACAGCAAGAAGGTCCCGGGTTCGAATCTCGACTCGGGGTGCCTTTCTGTGTGGAGTTTGCATGTTCTCCCCGTGTCCGCGTGGGTTTTCGCCGGGCACTCCGGTTTCCTCCCACCGTCCAAATACATGCTGCCAGGTTAATTGGCGTACTGACTAAATTTCCCCAGGCGCCCTGCGATGGACTGGCGTCCCATCCTCGGTGTTCCCCTTGCCTTGCGCCCTGTGTCTGCCGGGATAGGCTCCGGCTCACCGCGACCCTGTATAGGATTAAGCGGTTTCTGAAAATGGTTGGATGAATGGAATATTCTATAATAGTAAGTATAGCACTTGCACGGCACTCCCAAAGCTCTTGTGAACCGTACATTGTCTATAAACATGCTTATGGTATTATTTTTACTATTATACTGCATTACTATTTTTAGTAGTATAGTCGTATCAGTATTGTATTTGTTTAATAAATACTCTACAGTTATAATAACCCCGATTATAATCACCTCTCTTAACGGGTGTATCGCTTAGCGGACAAGCCTCAAGAATGCATCCTATCCGCTATAATCAGTATGCCTGTACAGTTTTACTGACAAGTTAATAAAAAATGCATATCTACGGAGCCTGGCTTGATCTCCCTCGGAGCCGGTTTGGTGACAATGGTCTGGTGGAAGCAGCTCAGTTGGTGTTCAGCATTCTTTAGAGGAAGTTTTACATTTAAGATCGTTATTTATCATTCAATGTTTTATATTTGTGTAACTTACTAAAATACACCTTATTTAATTTAAACTCGCATGTCCATTGTGCATAAGCCATATATATATGTTGATTGAAGGATTAATGTTTCTTCTTGTGTCGGTTATTGAAAATTTCCAGTTCTCGCCACACCCAAAAGGCAACCTTTAAAAAATAATGGATTTTGATGGTTTCAAGGGTGGTGCTTACCTTAGAAATACAAAAAAGATCCCCAGAATAGCCTTAACAGACTGTATGGGCAAGTGCTGTTAGCGAGCACGTATGTAGGCCGGCAGGGCACAAGAGGGGGTGGATGACCAGCATCAAACACGGCCACCTTTTTCTCCCTAGTGGTGATGTATACACATCGCCCCAGCTACTCTTGTGAGGCTGAATCGACCTAGCGCTGGCCTAGGACTAGTTCAGATAATAGGTCACTGGTGTTGTCCATGAGCGGGAATCGAACTTGGGTGTCTGGATTGTAGTGCAGCATGCTAACCACTACACAACCGCTCCCCATAGCACTACGACACACCCATGCGTTTACAAATACAGTAACAAGGGGGGGCGTATTTTCCATCAAGTGATGGTAACGTTACCACAGCACTCATGCCAGGTCTCATGCGCTTTGAGGCCAAGCAAAATGTGAAAAAGGCTCTCTAGCAGGTCTTGGGACACACCTGTGTGCTACGGGTTAACTCACCGAAATGTCTGAAAGTTGCAGCACCTGTGCTCCCTACCCATTGTACCAACTTCCCTATTTTTATCCACCTGGCACTCCACTCATTGAGCATCACTCCACTGCCCACTGTTGGAGGGAGCTGTTTTCAACTGCCCAGTAGTGTTCTCCATGAGCCTCCTCCACCATCGGCAAGCACATCGGCAAGCACAATCAACTTCATATCTTCCTGTACAACATCAGCCCATATTTAATCTGGACCATGAAGTGCCAATTCAACGCCCTCTATCCGGTCAAACATAAGCTACTTGGGCACGCATGAGTTGGGCGTGCGGGCTACGTGACCCAGTAAACCCAGCCTCGCCTGCCAGAGGACCTCACCGATGGGCTTGTGTCCAGATTTTTCAAAGATCTGTGAGTTCACACAATGCGGCCTGGTTAAACCCATCCTGAATGTTTCAATTGCTTCCTCAAAATGGTTCATGTTTCGCTTCACAAGCATAGCTAGAGGGTATAATTGTAGCTAAGTCTATCTGACGTTTTTTTTATGGAGTGATACACCAGGTGTGGGTCATGTCCACCTCTTCCAAGACGGCTGATCAACTTGGAAGAGTAGACTAAATACCCTCGAGAGTTTGCTCCAATAGATGCTATTTCCACCCAGGAGTTTGAGGAGCAATCACAGGGGCTGCCCCAGTATTTTAAGACGGTATTTTCTCTTTCAACATGCCCCCCCCCATTGCACCTACATTTTCTCAGTCACAACTTTTTACTAAAAAAAACATGGTTAACTCGTAAAATCTACACATCTTTGGAGCTGTGCAGCTGAACACTGTTTTTTCCCCCACGCTGTGTACGCGGAGGAGAGACTTCAAAAGCATAATTTTACACGAGAATTGCTCTCCATAGCCGTTGAGTCGGGATAGCCGTGTCGAGTGTTGCTTCTCTCAGGCATCACCAGGCGTTTCTGAATGATGCCTCCAACGTGGGAGGGGAAACGTCGCAAAGGAGAGAGAAGGAACGCTCGACACGGCTATCCGGAAAGAACAGCTATGGAAAGCAATTCTCATGCATCGAGCCGTGACAAACCTACATCAGTACAGCATCCTACACATTAACGCGGATTACATACACTTTACTGCACTGTATTACAATGTATATTCGTCTCCTACATCCACAATATTTTTTTCTAAACAAAAGAAGCACTGTGATTTAAACGTAAAACCTGCATGCATGATTGAGCGCCATTCTCGGCAACATTGCTCAAGGGCTTTTCGATGTGACCCAAAATATTCCCTGTTTACACAGTACGCAGATGACATTACCTATTGTACAAAGCATACACGTAGAGTAACCGTACACATGCTGTGATGTATAAACACTGTCGTCCTGGAAATATGATGTCACAGAGAGCAGTGTCTTAAACAACGTGTTACTCCAGGTACAAAATGTTAATTAGTGCAGTACTGCAGCACTACATGTTGAAAATACCATAAATGCCATTTTAATCAATCAAGTCCCCTGGTTTATGTTCAACTCCACCTGCAAATCTGAGCGACTTGATCTTCTAAAAAAAAAATCTTGTTATAAAATCCATAATCCAGCAAGGGAATTGACAGAATTGGGAAAATATGCTCTTTTGGGATAGCCATGTCAAGCGTTCCTCTTGTGCTTCACGACATTTTGACTCCCGGATCATCAGGCCTCCAATGTGCGACGCGAAACGTCGCTCGACACGGCTATCCCGAACGAGCAGCTCTTGTGAGCAATTCTCACCGGTCCAGCCGTGAAAACCCACATGTGACAGAATTACTTCTACTACTACACTACAACACCTGCTATACAGGTATTGCCATTAGTTTGTATCCTTTTCACGCCAACAAATCCAAGCGATACAGCAGTACAAACATTATTCCCCAAAGCACAGCACATTCTGTAACATCACAACACCGCACACGTGATACAACGCACGAGCCATGGTGCGAGGGTTATTAGATGTAGGTTCTCAGGGTAAAGGGCTGAAGTGAAAGAGGGGTGCGCCCTGCATTCCGCCACACCACGCTTACACTCACCGTTCGCCTGTGCCCAATAAGACCAAACAGATGCTCATTTTCTGACGGCTGAAGCAGCTTGGTTGGAACATTGTGCTCGGGCACCTTGCTCCGCCTGTCCACCATTCTGCTGTCACCGTGGTCTTGATTCTGGGAAAGGAAACGGTCCTTCGCAAGCGTCCCTTCAGTATGTGCAGTTTATACTCGTTGAAGATAGGACGACAACTGAAAGAGAGCAATAACTTGTTACAACCTGTGTGCGCACACTGAATCAGATGCTATAATTTCTTGCCAGCATGTGGCTGCTAGCTAAGGGCTGCCCCTCCCTTTTCACTTGCCTAGCAACAGGGTGCAAAATCCACTGCTTGTCAGTGTCATCACGGCTTGGTACTGTAATGAACAAACTTCCACCACGTTAAAAATTAACATGTACATTGTTTTGTTATCAGTAAACATAAACAAGACTTCTCCAGACTCAAGCATGAAGTTCGCTGCTGTTGGGTTCTGAAACACCCAAAAAGTAAGCTAGATAATAATAATAATAGCATTTATATAGCTATTTAACTCAATGGCGAACAAATGTTTACATGGGAAAAGAACTGCCAAGTTGGGCATGGGATAATATACGTGCAAATAGCAAGGGTAATTTACCGTATTACAAGTTTACTAAACAGAGACCTCTGTATGAGGATCACGTATAAAACAGGGGAATATGTGTACCTGACAGCTACTGAAAGTAGACTGAAATCAACAGCGATGACATGGACAATGATAGGTTGGATGGAGTGCTTTTGAAAAGCTGAACATTATCATGAAAAATAATAGAGCAATGTGGTTTAAAAACATGGCCTTTAATGAAAGATAAAAAAATAAAGTGTGCGCAAAAATTCATGGACAGATGCATGTAAGCATTACATTCAGGATCAAAGAAAATGTTACTAGAAAACATAGGGAAATGCAAGTTAACAACACGCGGTGATTCAAATAGCTTCCCCACATGGATCGTAACCCTATCGTGGCGAAAGGGTTTGCGCGTTCCAATGAATTCCAGAGCTATGGCTCCTGTCCTGGAGTCCGGCACTCCATAGACGAACAGGTCTGGGCGGACGTTTCAGACAAGTAACGATCCGAAGACCCTCCGACTAAAGGATGTTGGCGTCAAGAAGGGGATCCAACTGTTAAAGTCTGCTCCAAAACCCACCTACCATTGGGGAGCAACGGGTTAACCCGGGTTAACCTGGACACGGGTCGTTTAAACCGGCAACGACAAGTGATTGATAAAGCAAGATCCCAATAATCCGCAGTTCTGCATGAGCATAAACTAGCTGCGCCGATGTAATAATGCGTTTGATCTGGAAGAATGTTGCACACGCCTCCTGCACACAATTGTTCTGACTTCACAGGTATACACGTGTATGGACAAGCAGACCTAGATCTACAAAACGGTGCATCCAGTGATCATATTTCCTAAAATAATTTTCAGCGAGACCATTAAACATTGGCCACTGATGTATGAGAATAGCTTTTCATAGCTGTTCTTTCGGGATAGCCGTGTCGAGTGTTTCTTCTCTCTCCTTCGCGAGCCTGGGAGCCGAAAACGTCGCAAAGGAGAGAGAAGGAACACTGCACACGGCTATCCCAAAAGAACAGCTATGGAGAACAATTCTCAAATATTGAAAACGAAGCAAACGGGGAGCATGGACAGGACGTGGCATTTTAAGCACTGCTGGAACACGATACGAAGGTATACATCCTGGGGTTTCTTCATTTACCTTGTCATTCATTGTAACATGACCGAATGTTTTCTTTCAATGGACATCATGTCCGCAGTTCTGCGAGTACTGGATGTTCTTTTAAATGAAGAATGTAATACTGTACAGTACATTTAACACAGTCCAATGAAATGCCCGGAGCAAACGGATTAGTTTTCGACATTCTGGCACATGCAATCCTGTGCTATACAGCAAATACACAGCTGTAACATAGAACCTCTTTACGATGTGATAACATCTGACAACGGACAGCATTGTATAACGGAAAAAAGAAGCTAAGGACGAGGTTAACATTAAGACACGCAACGTGAGACATAGACTAAACATCGTTTGCTTTCATTCCAGTTCACATAACGCAAATGTACAAAGCAAAAGCAATACATAACACGTGGGCAATTAATACGGGGGTATTTACCAGTGTTGAAAACCTACGTCATTATATTTACCAGTGTTTCCCCGGCCGGCCTCGTTTGCTTCTTAAGTCAAAGTTCTCTAACGCGACAGAAAAAACCACACAAGGCCAAGCAAGCCATGTGGTTTTGTCGTGCTGAGCAACCGGGCTTTGAGGGAACACGTCTCTCGTAGAATCAAATGTGGTCAAACCGGCTCTGGAGCAAGAACCACGACAATTGCCCCACCCTCTCCCAAAGTAATGGCATGCAAATGTTGTCAGTTGTTTAAACAGGGAAGCTTGACCGAGTATTAGGGTCTTTTTAAAGAGGGCCCTTCGTTGTAATTTTTTGGACAATTCCATTAGCCAGTATTTGGCACCGCAATTGAGAAGGAATAAAAGAGTACCGTGCCTGGAAGAACTCCCATGGGTATGAGTGGGAAGACACTTCACAATGCCACCTTCCATCCATCCATCTTCTAAGGCGCTTGTCCTGGTGAGGGTCGCGGCGGAATCAGTTCAAGGAGGGTGAACCAGACATCCCTTTCCTCAGCATCAGATTCCAGCTCTTCCTGAGTGATTCCCAGGCGTTGCCCGGCCAGCCGAGAGATATAATCCCTCCAGCGTGTTCTGGGTCGGCCTCCGCCCAGTGGGCCGTGTCTAGTAGACTTCTCGGGGGAGCCTCTTCCAGGGGGTATCTTTAACAGACGCCAAAACCACCTCATCGGAAGGAGCAGCGACTCTACTCTGAGGCTCTCTCGGATTTCTGTGCTCCTCACCCTGTCACGGAGAGTGAGGCCAGCAACCTCGCGGATAAAACTCATTTCTGCCGCTTGTATCCGCGATCTCGTTCTTTCGGTCATTGACAAAGCCACCTAATATAAATAATAATACAATTTATAACGCGCAAATTCCACGCTTGGTAATGGACGAGACGCGGATATGAAGGAGCGAGGAAATTACAGAGAGGGGGAGTAAGCCAGGTGGTCAGCCGGCGCCAACCTGCCAGACACTGCTTCCTCTAAACTGTGATGTTATCGGCCAATTAATTAGTTAATGAGTGATGTTTTCAGTTGTGGGAGGAAACCCACGCAGAACTGGGGGGAAACACACAAACTCCACATCGAAAGGCGCCCAAAGCGGGAATCGAACTGCCCCAGGCTGGACATTCCTACTTTGAGGCACACCTCCTGGACACCTCGCAGCTCTATACCTACAAAATCCATCCATCCATCAATTGTCAGAAACCGCTTTATCCTGTACAGGGTCGCGGTGAGCCGGAGCCTATCCCGGCAGACACAGGGCGCAAGATAGGGCTACACCCAGAATAGGACGCTGGGGTCTGAGGAAATGGCGGCGCGTTCTGATGCAGCGGCTACTCTCGGACCGAACAGTGCGGTGTCTTCATGCTTTCATGTTCGTTTTTTNNTATTTCGATTCTCTGTATGTCCTGTACATATGGTAGAGTTGACAAATAAAGTTGAATTGAAATTGAATTGAATTGAAATTGAAATCTCTGGTTCTCACCCAGCTAAGTAAGAACCTAGCACAAACCTGCTGATAAGCTTATGAGAATCTTGGACAGTTTTGACACGGGCAACAAATAATACCACAAACAAGTAGTAGCAACGAACGACGTTGAGGTCACTGTAATTGACCTCAGAGTTAGAAAAGACAATGAGGCGCTGCACATGTGAAGTGGCCCACTCAGGCCACTAAGTAACCACCATATAGAGTCTGTTCCATTGGGTCCTGCTTCATTTTTAGGCAATTCGCGTTACACAAATAATGACATTCGGGACATGGCAATCAGTAGGATTATAATAAAAACTCGGTGGAACTGATGCCTGCGCCACTAGCAGGCCCTCGACACGAACAATCGCAAAGCATTCTTCTGCTTCGTTCTCTAATTAGCGAGGCCGCCTCTTGGACGCCCATACATAGCGCCCGGAGCAGTGCTGGCAACTCCACAAAGCAGCAAGTCACCAAATTTAACCTCGGAAAGTCGATAGATGTCGCTATATTAACACTTGTAAGTCGCCCAAAGAAAATTACCAGAAACATTACGAAGCACAGTACTCCAGTCGGCAAATCTTAAGACGTTGCTGGATGTCGGTATTTTAAGTGCTGTCCGTTCAAGTGAGATCTTTATAAGTGTAGTGTCCCCCCTACGGGGATGAGAACTGGAGGCGGTCTGTTAGATGGTATTCAAAGATATCGAGGAGTTGGATTTGAGGGTTACAGTATAACGGCAGGAGCTGGTTATGTGACAAGAGGGTCATAGAGTGCCCCTGCATGTGGACGTGTGCTGGAGTGGAACGCATGTGCGGGTCTTTAGTTACCCGATGGCACTAGGCTTTAGGAGAAGTCTATATCTTCACATCACATTACAGTGTAACTGAGGAAGCCTTACATAGTTAAATTTAAATATACGCTATTGATGTTAGCCGTGGCCGGGAATTAAACTCGGGTCACCCGGTTTGCTTTGAACGCTGCCAACATTGTGTTGTTTGTCTCTGGACCGGAGTGGTGTAATGGACCTGGGGGAATGGGATCAGATGGGATTTTGGGGAAATGAACCTGTGGACTTGTCCCATCATCACATCATTCGCCGTGTGCTGCGATATCACAGCTTGAACGCTGTCTGACACCAGTTATGTTCCTTGTGACATCACGTTCATCGCTTTACTTTGGAGTATTTCCAAGTGATTGCAAATTCTAAAAACAAATCTGGCAGCGTCATGCTATTATTATTCTCTTATTCCAAATCCCTGCATGTACAGTGCGAGAAAACACATTTTCAGATTTGTATCCGCGTATGCGTTTAATGTTTAAGTGTGAGAAAAGTATTTTATTTGGCCATAATGAGCCGGAGTCAATGATTATGTTGCAGATTAAAAACATTCTCAACGGTTTTTCCCGACAATTATTTGCACATGTTTGATCACCGATGCGTTTTTGGATTGGACTGGCATGGCGTCTCATGTTTCTCTCCATGCGGCAGGAACCTTCGTCAAGAACAGAATTCATGTCTGACAATTTACAAGCGGCCAGGGTCACGGAGCGAAATGTTGGACACTATTTCTAACATGTGCTACAACTGGGAAAAACAAAACATTGGAAACCTATATACGAGACTATGTGTGGAAACATGTTTCCTAGTGTATGCTGTTAAATGGATAGGGAATAACTAGATTGGACACACTGTGAGACTGCCAAAACCTTATGCTCTTGCCATAGCAAACACTGCAGCTTCCGTATTACTCCTCTATCCACTGTAATGCATGTGCTGCCGCCCTGTGGTCATGTAAAACATCTGTGGTTCTCAGCTTTGGTTACTGGCTGCTTGAAACCCACACACACAAACAACCTGTACCTCCTCGCTGGCATTGCCCCTGCTGATATCAGACGGGAAGTGGCCAGTCGAGTCGAGATGACAAAGGCTACTAGCGATGAACGCCACCTCCTTCATGGACGTCAACCCCCGGCCCAACGACTGAAGTCAAGAAAAAGCTTCCTCAGCCATGTGCAGCCCCTAACAACATCTCGAGGGGAAACCAGACTCCAGCTCTGGACGGAAAAGCTTGAGAGTGACCCTCCTGCAACTGGCATGGGAATCCCACCTGCTGAAGACTTCCCTCCTGGCTCAGATGCACCATGGATTCAGTGGAAGACACTAAACCGCCTGAGAACTAGAACGGGACGATTAAAAGATGCTTTGGTCAGATGGGGCTACAAGACCGGCCCAACCACCTGCGAATGTGGAGAAGCAGACCATACTATGGAACACTGCCTTGTCTGTGCTCTACTACCGAACCTCTGCAGCTCAAAAGACCTTGCGGAGTTCAATGAAAATGCAAGGGGCTGTGTAAGAAAATGGGAAATTGTAATTTGACCATCGCGCTGCTTCGAAGAATCGCAAAGAAGAAGAAGCTTTGGTTACTAAGGGAGTTACCGGGATGTCTATATTTTATCAAGGGTTCTCAACCTTTTGCACTTCAAGGGCCCACTTGGCTATGGTCTCCACGGAGCACTGGGTGGCGCCGATAACACAATTGGAATAAAGTTGAAGACAATGTCAAAGAGATGTGACATTTTTGACAAGGAAGGCTTTGAGCTAAACGTGAGTGGGACAGGATATTGCATTACTTTTTTCCAGTAAGTTTCCCCACTGGTGCGTGGTCCATCTTTCTGTTCATGTTCCTCTACTCACTCCTGTTCTGGGCCATCGTCACAGTCCACGGAATCGGACATCCATCATCATCCAGCACGGTGTAATCAATCCACTGTTGCATGAATCCCTCATGATCCCGCGACGTAATAAATGACGTGTGCGTGATTTAATTGGTAGTAGGTAAGTGATCACAACCACGTGTATATGTTGTTGAGGTTTCAAGCAATGTTGTTACGCTGTCTTCTCCCTTTCCGCGTGACAAACGATTAGGCCTTCACTGTAATCCTGCTACCTGTCGACAATAACAAGAAGGCTGGTCTCCATCGTAGGCTCGTAGGCATGTGGAACCGCCTTCATTGACTCAGAACTGCTCGGGGGCACTGCACTGAGACACTCCAAAAGCTAACGTCGGCATTAAGGAACATTGTGTAACTGGCTAGATGACGCACCAGGAGAGGTAAAGAGACCCCTCCTGTTGCGTTGTCACTCATTATGCAACCTCCGTACGTGTAATGAGTCACAACCTACCCCACGATTGTCCTTCGCCGTTTACCCACGAGTAACATAACGGATTTAGCTTCTTCATTTGAAGTGAAGGACCCCGCGGAATGATTGGACGATTCGATTCTTCGAAGCGTGATGGTTATATGACAGTTTCCCATTGCAACAAGTTCTGCTTTAGTTGCAGACAGCCCTTCAACATTTAGAGATATAATAGTCAGTGATGGCCTTAAAGGCGGGCATTGGCCTCTCTTCTTGCTCCAGACTGAGGGGCTTCTGGCATCTGTTGAGCTTCTGGACATCGTTGTCTTTCAGCTCCTCGGCCTCGAAGTGTTTGGTAGAATTTGCAGGTAATACCAAGTATTACTTGACAGGGATCGCGACGTGAACGCTTCTACCTTGATCCCCAATTGGACGATGAGCAGGCGGTTAATAATGATTGGATGAATGGCAGCCAATGGATGGACACGCGTTCTCGAGAACGTGACCATGGAGGAGACGGAGCGATCAAATCCGCTACTCAGTGCATTATTATATCGCAGGCCTGTGAGAGATGGAGGTTTGCTTCAAGACGCTGTCATCCAGCAGTGGATTGACCAAAGCTTATGGGGATGAACCACATAACAGGTGTTTGAATAAATAAAAAGATCTGTTCTCACGAGATAAATAAATGTACTGAATTGCTCGCTCGTTTGCTCCAACATGTCGACGGGTACACTACACTTACGCACTTTTTCCACATGACCTAAACTCACAAACAGAGCTTCACTATGAATTGATTTAGGTTCGTCACGGCTCGATTTGTGAAAATTGCTCTCAAGAGCTGCTCTTTCGGAATAACCCTGTCGAGCGTTCCTCCTCTCTCAACCACGCACCACACCCATTGACTTTACGCAGCGATATTAAACGATTTAAACAAATCGATTCTACTGTAAACTATTGCATAGGCATCGATTAATCTGCGACACGATGAATCGATCCACGAATCCAATCACGGTCCCAGTTTAACGCGTCACCGTGTTAGACGATTATACAATTCGCTCTGGGGGCGCTCCACGCGTTGCATTACAACCGGCGGCTCGCGTTTCCCCGCGTGTCACCGCGCCCTCGGGTCGATATGTGCTGGGCAAAACGAGCCCCATAAGGCGACACCTGGGGGCGGCAGGTGACGGCTGCGGGCGATGGTTGCGTTTGCGGGGGGAGGCGAAGGAGGAGTAGGCGGCGGCAACAGTGACATCTCCCGGCCTCGCATCGTCCCGCCTAGCCTCCAGTGTGCGGGACTCGTAGGGGTTAGATGGTGGTGGCGAGCGTTTGAATGGTGAGTAAGTGCCGACGCTTCGATGTTGCGTCAAAGCCAGACTCGCTTCGCTTGTTTCAAGCAAGTGGCTGCGCTGTGTGTGTCTGTTGTTGTTGGGTTTCACTAAGGTTGTGTGTTACTTAAATTGAGTTTCTACTGTGTTCATTCAAATGAACAAGTGTAATAAAGTAAGTTCGGGTGATGTAGATCGACGTGCTTTTGTGTTTTCGGTCCGTGCTTGGGAGGGAGTTGCAGTGAGTCGAGGTGCTGTCAACTCGCCCATCACCAGTGATGGATTGATGATGTGAGGTGTCTAACTCGTCAACACTGGTCACAATTACACCATATAGCCTATTATAATACATTATTGGTGACGTGGTGTATATTTTTACATGCAGCGTGTTAGAGCAACAGTGATGTAGTGTCACTATTAGTAGTACTGTATGCTTATTGTATCCGGTAGTGCACCGTTAATGGGACGATACATAGCACTTAGTCGTATGTGTAACTTGAACAGTGTCCTTTAACAGAAATACTCTGGCATGTCTATTGTACAGTTGTTAGTACGTATTGTGTACTCCGATACCAGCAGCATTAGTGTAGTGTGGCT
The DNA here is from genome assembly GCA_036362915.1 of Geotria australis. Taxonomy (NCBI): domain Eukaryota; kingdom Metazoa; phylum Chordata; class Hyperoartia; order Petromyzontiformes; family Geotriidae; genus Geotria; species Geotria australis. The sequence continues at coordinate 5,613,437 of JAZEWU010000014.1, forward strand.
GTCTGGTCTCGCTGATCCTATGCTGTAATACAGCACGTGTGATCTGGCTGTCTGATAAATACTATACGTGCCTGTGTTGTGTACTTTAATACAGCAATAATGATGAGGTGTAGCTGTCGTGTGTTTATGTCGTTCTCTAATGCGGCCGTACTGCATTCGGGTGAAATGTGTACACTTTATTGTACACTCCTGCAGCGATCAATACGTTAGTACAGTGTTTACGAACCTAAACCCGTTACAGTGTTACTTTTGGTACTGCTCTGGAGTGTGTTGTCAAGTCAAAGAATGATGGTTGCTTTTCAAAGTTGTGCTTTCGAGATAGCCGTGTCACTGAACGCGTTCCATCTCTGCTTCCCTACGTTTGGCGTCCCACGTTGGGGGCATCTTCAAACAGCTTTGACAAGCAGCCATCAAGCATCGAGCCATGAATACCTAGTCCAACACTGTATACAATTAGTACAATTGTGTAGCCATTACAGTCAGTCCGTTTTTACTTAAGGCGGAAGGAACCTTTGAGCTATGTAGCGCTTTTTATCAGTTGTCCAGCAGGGAGGGGTAAGCCATCCATACATTTTCTAAACCGCTTGTCCTGGTGAGGGTCGCAAATTCCAATATCACAGGGCAACGGGAGCGATTTAGTCAGGACAATTAACCTAGGCAGCATGTCTTTTGCCTGTGGGAGGAAACCAGAGTACCCGGCGAGAGCCCACGCGGAGACGGGGGAGAACATGCAAACTCCACACAGGCACCCGAGCCAGGAATCGAACCCAGATTCTTCTTGCCGTGAGGCGGCAGCGCGCCCCACAATAGTGTATCTATTGTACAGATATTGTTTATTAGTGACGGCCAACATAGGGGACGCTGGCAGATTTTTGCCGCTCTTAAGATTGCCAGTTTCACGACCTTTCATGGGGTCAAGGTAGAAGCGTTCACGTCGCGATCCCTGTCAGGTAGTACTTGGTATTGCCTGCGAATTCTACCAAACACTTCGAAGCCAAGCTGAAAGACGACGATGTCCAGAAGCTAGCCATCGTGCTTCGAAGAATCGCAAAGAAGAAGAAGACGACCTTTCAGTATATTCGAAGCAGCCTTAATCTTTTTTTGTTCCTTTGTTTTTTTTTCATTTTTGACATGCCGTTCTCTTCGCGGCCCTTGCTTTGTGACCCTCGGGTGAAAGGCGCTATATAAAACGCTAGTATTATTATAATGCGGCACTATTACTTCTGTATAATGTTTCCATTGTCAATGAATTGTGATTAAAACAGGATTAGCGTTTCACTTTACCCTCTAGTGTGGCACTAATGCTCTTGAGTAGGTCGAATGCTAATACTACTTGCACTGTGTAGTCTTTATTATTGTCCATTGAAGGACTGGTCTGAGCTATCGCAACACTGAATTAGCACGTCACTGAAGGGAATGTTTAATTAGTGAAGGGTGAGTTGCTGGTTTGTGATTTTAATTATAAATCGTTTCCAACCTACCATTGCTTGAAACATTGCCAAGATCCATTATATAGCGAGTAAGCTTTGATGTTTATCAGCTCTGGAAGGATGTGTTGATGCGCTGATAGCCAGTGCGTTGTGTGCTACTGTTTCGATCTTTTTTTGCTTCATTTAGTTCACCTTGCTTCAACCGCAAGGTGAACTAAACCCACTGAGACACACGGCTTCTTGCAAGGGCGACCAAGGTTTGTGGTGAATTGTTAATGTAGTGGAAGTGCACCAAAATTGTTTCCTGTAAGACGTTATCTGCTTAAAATGTAACGGTTTGACAGGAATCGGTAGCTAAGCATACGATAAGTCTGCCAGCACATTGTGACCACATTCACACACAGCTGGGCATTCAACTGTATTTATACCTGAAACCCTTATAATGCACAATGCACTTTTGTTGCAACAGCTGTTGCTGAGGCGCATTTTCGTTTCGCATATTTAGGACTCTACGTTTTGAAAGTGCTCTAAAGCAAGATTGATTGCAGTGCCAGGTACATTTTTGTAATCGATTAATAAATCACTTTCCTTTTATTTCAAGTCTAGGCAACTGTCCTTTTGCAGTGGATCGACGGAGGTGTATTAAACGTTTCTGGGGCGTGCTGCAAGATTGTACAAATGATAGAGGTGCTTTAGTAAAATTAAATGACGTGGCCTTACAAAGTGTAAGGTCTTAGAAAATGTCATCAGAATAATGTTGACATAAACAAGAAGGCACCAAATAACATCTAACAGGTGCGGAATTAAATAAAATGTGTGCAAAAATGTACAATGTATAACGTGCCACGCAGTTTCGTTCACTCTCTAAGATAGAGGATAATGACTCAAGCGGGAGGAACCTCAGAGGTGAGGGAAGGGGAAGGGAGTCACGCGGTAAGCAGGCGCCAACATATGCTTCGTCTAATATTAAGATGTTACCGGCCAAATAGTGTTTTATTTTAGCTATGGGAAGAAACCAAAGTACTCGGAGAAAACCCATACAGACATTAAGAGAACACCGGGGTGAAACCAGTAGATTTGTCAACAAAAGAGAAATATTTTTTAAAAATCACAACGGTACTATACAATGGAGTCAAGATGCATTCCCATAACACAGGCCATGGAAGGTTATAACCTATTGTAACTTTATACATTGTCAAAGTATGTGGGCAATCCAAGGGTAAATATATTTTCAATAAATTAATGTTAGGTTTCATGTTTTTTATGGGTAGTTGAGTTTATGGTATATCTGCGTACTGTAATTGGAATGTATAACTATTTGAGGATTATTTTATCCCTTGAATTATAATGCATGCTTTAGCATTAAGGTAGCTTTATACTAGCATAGAAAATCCAATTTAAGATTCGTTACGGTGCGAGGTATGATTTGCCTGTGAAATTAAGCGCTTCTAAATGTCTTCATAATTGCAACGCAACTGGTGATATATTTAGAGTGTCCTATTATAATGTGCACATGTTCTGAGAATGAGTAGAGTAGTTATTTCTAACACAGCCAATAATATGAAAGTCAAAAGGCCTTGCGTTACTACCACAACACTACGAGGCACAGGGCTTTTGGAGAATGCCATTTTTCCATTTCCATCATGCATTTAAAGGAAACATTATTTGGGTAATAAAAAAATGCAAACTTTGGACAAAAATGTGGTTAGGAAATAGCCATATTTTATTTGGAAAATCTGAGGTGTTGGTGGGCATGATACGAAGACGTTTGTGTTGTGCTACAGCAGCCAATAAGAGTAGAGGGAAGAGCTGAGATGGGTAAAATGTACACAACGCAATGTTTGACAAACACGCATGACGGAAGAATTTCTTGTAGAAATCTAATTTGGTAACAATTCATTGTACAGTATCTCGAGGCTTCTTAACAATGTCCAGAAGCTGACCATCGTGCTTCGAAGAATCGCAAAGAAGAAGAACAATGTTTGAATGGGTGCAATGTATAACACTATGAATATAGCGTAATACTCTACAGTAAAACCACTGCTAGCCAGACTGATAGAGGAAAGCCTTGGTCCGGCGAGTTAAAAAGTCTGGCTATCTGAGATTCAATAAAAATCCACGGTGAAATAGTATGTGTGCATGTTAGTATACAGACCAAAACAACGGTGGTATTCTATGAACTATGCGGTATATCCGTCGATCCCCCTATCCCCCACCTCCCCTAATCCCATCGCCCTCTGCTCTCTCCCCCTCCAAGGCATCCCCCACCACTGAGCTTTTACCCGAAGTACCATTTCATGCACTTTAACCACATATTTGTCAAATTACTCAGTGGAACGCATTCTAGTGCATTTTATTATACGAGACATATTACATGATTCACTCTAACTGTACTTTGTTAGCTTTACTATATTTCTGTATACAAACCAGACATAGTGTTCATTGAAATATAGTTTTATTTATTTATTTGCCGCCCTGGTGTGGCTACATGTGAAATCCGGCTAGCTGCGGTATTACTTTATTCCCTTTATTCATTGCATAACCACACTATACATGGGGAAAATAAACATGCGAAGAAACAGTGTTAATTTGTTCTTGTGATAATCGCACCATTCTTTAGTTTGTGGGTCTGACTCAAAACTCCACCCTGATAACACACAGTACTGTAATGCAACGTGGGTGTATCAGCATTACTTGTACAATTTTGGGGTAGGGTATCCACAACATTGTTACCAACAAATGCCCATTGTGACACTGCACAATTATGGACTTCAAGTGCTTGATTATTTTTCTTGAATGATTGGGCTACTGAATAAATTGCCCCTGGTACCCTCAATGGACTGGCGTGCCATCCTGGGTATAGCCCTGCCTTGCGCCCTGTGTCTGCCGGGATAGGCTCTGGCTCACCGCGACCCTGTACAGGATCAAACGGTTTCTGACGATGGATGGATTACCACTGTATTTGAATCTTGAGTGGGTCTGGGTAAAAAATAAACAGCATACAATATCCATATATAACATATACATTTTTCGCTTGCAGTTTTTTTTATGTCATTGCAAGATTTGTGTTGGCTTGACATTTTTTGCCCATTTTTTTCTGAACAACGACCTTCATTGAGGCAATTGCCCTTCATTTGCCTGAGGGCGGTATCCACTTAGCTTATTACATGGACATATGAACCATTATTACATTCTGTTAATCCAAGAGTGGTCTGAATCACTACTGAGCTTATACTTAATTCAAGCGTGGGCCACTGAATTCCTGACTGAATGCGCTGATACATTTTTGGCATGTGCAAGCTACATATTGCCTAACCGATATTACACTTATATAAGTTAGGATTAACCTGAAGTCGCGACCACAATGAGTAGTTTAATTATATTAACATGTAATTAAATATGGTTGTAGATTGATGGTACACATTGAAGTGATTTGTGGTGTTATGGGTCAGAGCGGTTATTTGGAATAAAAATGGACTGGAAACTACCAAAGCAAAGCATTACAATGCTTTTAATTCCCAAGAAATACGACTTTCACAAGATTGTTAGAACTACATTTTCTGCTTCCCCGTGTAATTTGCCGTTTATTATTTTACTAACATGATAAAAAAAAGTTTCGAACATCCTGTTATTGTATAATTTAGAGTGTGCTTTGCACTTCAAAGTGCTGATACATTGTTGTGTTCAAAGCTATGCAGGGCTATGGTTGGCTTGGAATACAGTACATTATAGATATTTAAATGTGATAGCATTGTAAAAATATTCAACATGTAATCAACACAGAATGGAACATTTTCTGATGTTTAAAGGATTGCTTTGATGTGTTATTTTAAAGTTGTTATATAAAAACAAGGGGTTTTTTTTCTCACTGTTGGCATTATTCATAAAATAATGTGCTTTGGAGTTGTGTTCACTGCCGAATATTGAAATAAATAAAGTTATCAATATAGTATTCGGCTTGGTATTTTAGAACAGTCACTTTAAAGAAAATTGATTGAAATAATCATTTATTAATAATTTATTACATTTATAAAGCGCCTTTCCATAAAGAGCTTGCAAGCTCACTGGGTATTTTTATGTTGTAATAATAAGCATCTCTCTATCTATCTTCACCCGGAAGTCCCAAGGCGCTACAATAAACCGCAGAGACGTAAGGGGAGGCAGCAAGGTGGTCAGCTGCCGCTAAACCCGCCAGACACTGCGTCCCTATATATTATGATGGTATATGCCAATTAATTAACGTGTGTATTTTAGTTCTGAGAGAAAACCAGAGATCTCAGAGGAAACATATGCAGAACAGGAAGACAACAAACACATAAACGCCGCACAGAAAGGGGCCCGAGGCAGGAATTGAACCGTCTCAGGCAGGACCTTCTTTCCGTGAGGCGCAGATGTTACCACTGTGCCACCCTGCCACAGTAGCTTGCCCTTTTTCAATACGTAGTTTGGTGTGTGAATTAACTAGTTGTTGCTGCCTATGATCAGCAGTTTTGTGAACAATATAGGGATGCTGGAATAACACCAGGAAGGAAGCGAGTTTGACATTTTCGTCAAAATACATTGGTCAAGAAATGTGACACTAAACAAGACCACTGTGCCCCCATAGTTGCTCTCTTTCATTCTCTCCTAAAGCATAATTCTGCTGCTGTTCCTGATGGAAGCAAGCTTCTCTGTGAAGAGACTAAATAATAAGCAGTCACCATACAGGGTGCATGTTTATTTGTTGGCCTTTTATAGTAGATGGAAATTGTTTTGCTTCATCATTAAAACTACATGAGCCAGCTGGTGTCTGTTAAGGAATATTATAGTTTTGTGGACATAAAATGCTGATGTCATTTTTGGCTGCTCTCACCTGCATCCTTAAAGTGTTGTCTTGAGAATTGTTTTTTTTGTTAAATGTTAGTGTTAAAAGCGGAGTTACATGTAATACAAACCTAATAAAAACATCTCCCCAAATGCTGATGTGAGCAATAACTGCATTTCATTGGCACGCTAGCGCTAAATAATTTAATAATATGGGCCGTACCCTGCATGACAGCTGGGCCCTTTTCACGGTTTCAAACAGGGGATCACAATTCAGTTGCTTGAATCGATTATGATTTTGAATCGTGGAATCCTGCCGGTGAGGGGGGGGGGTGGTCGAGGATGCGCAGAGCCTGTGTGTGGAATTATCAAGAATGGACTGACCGCCCATGCGTCTGGACCATGGAATCAACATTGAAACGCATGACTGATACTGGCTTGGTGGCAGCGCCATTGAAGTGCATTAGATGGGCATATGCCATACGTGTTGATGGTAAAATTAATTGATAATGGGCAGAATATACATGGGACAGTTATATGCACAGTCTTGGCCGTACACTTAGCAGTTCCATACAACACGGCCTCGTACTGAGTCCAATAGATGACCGATGAGGCCCTGTAGCCCTGCTGGAACCACTACTTGGACAACAAGAACAAAAGGGACTACCAGCTCACTAGATCTACCATTCGGACCACTGGGACTCTCACTGTGACCACCAGAGCTACAATTGGGAGCAATGAGACCTACAAGACTACCACTTTGACAACTGTCTTCTCCACTAAGAACATCAGGATCACCAGAACTACCACTGGATCTATCACTAGAACCACCTGGAGTACAAGTTAGACCATTGGGACCACCAGAACTGCAAGCAAGACCACTGGAAACTACCACTGTGATATTGGGACTACACACAGAGGCATACTCATATCTACGTAGTTCTGTGATGTGTTTTAGGGTTATACCGCATTCAAGAAAACATGAGAGCTATACAACACAACTGTGAAAACTTACATAGTTATGTATATAGTACATGAGGATATTTAAACATGGGATTGTGCATAAAATGGGATTGTATTTAAACATGGGATTGTGCAGCGCTTTGTGACCCTCGGGTGAAAGGCGCTATATAAATTTAAATAATTATTATTAATTATTATAAAAGAATTACGATGCCGGCAGGACCTGCTTCAAGTGGTATTGTGGGAACAGAATATGATGTATGCAGGAATTGCCCAGCCAGGTCTACAAGTCAATCTCGATTGCTCACATTGCCTTACTTTGACGAGTATTGTATACCGGTCTCTTACACTCAGCACTATATCCCAGGATCGGCAAGCTTTTGGTAATTGAGTGCAATTAAATCATCGTGCAAGTACCCATGTACGTGCAAGCAAAGCTAAAAATGCCACTACGTTTGTATGCATGCACAAGCTAAAAATACCAGTCCCCTACTCTGGTATAGGAAATAACGCCTGACACTGCTGCTCGCTCAGCCGTGGAATCCACCCTTGCCGTTCTTGTGGTCTGAGCTCTCCGGCTTTGGTGTTCTGCAAGTGCCTTACATGGAGCAACCCTGACCGTGGCACGCCGACAGCTCTCTTAGCACCGTTTAGCCATCAGGCGTTGGCTGTGAGCACGTGCACTGCTTCTGAGTCCCTTATGTGTGGGCGATGAATCCAATGCTGGGACATACCCTGCTCAAGGGGTTTATTTATTGCTTAAGACAGTTGCTGTGACGCACATGGGTCACGATTTGTGGCATTTGCAGGGCTTAGCGGAAATGATCTATGGCTTGGCGGGCCAAATTCTGGCACCTCTTATGAAACGTGACAAATTACCAGTGGAATATATTATTTATTGCGAGACGCGATGCCACCTTGATGGTTTATTATCCTTCGGTTGGAACGGGATCATTTGTTATCAAAGGGTTTTTTTCTGGGGTGGGGGACAGGGGACAAATGGTTCACGTTCCTTGGCTGTGCACTCGCATTGGAAGTAGCAGGACAGATGTCACTGCGGGAAACCGTTTTGCACACGGGTAATTCTGTAAGCAAACTCTGAAGCGGTTTGCTTCTCTTCCACCCACTATAAATTATTCTCTAACTGTATGCACTGTTATTGCAGTGGAAACAATGGAAGCTAAGCACACATCTAATGTTATCTTTATCCTTGAAGGTAGCTTCACCTGGCCTTGGCGGTAGGCTGTCACTATGAGTTATCTATTCTAAGTCAAACGGATCTTTTTTTCATTAGCGAATAAAAACGAAATCCTCCTTGTTGTGCAGGATTTTGCGATTCTATGGGAAAATAACCTTGGGCACAATGGAAACATAGCCTTTTATGTATATTCAGGCCCTACCGGGGGGTTTCCAATGTTTTAGATGTCTTAATAAAAATACAAGGCGGAACACTGGGGCAAGACACCTTCATTCGAGAGCCAAGACCACAGTTAGGTTTCAATATAAACATCACATATGGCTCATCGAGCCAAACGGAGTTTTCGAACAGTACGACAAGCAATGCTATTATAAACCAAGCACATATTAAACCAGTGGTTTGTTGAGATTTTAAATCTGTACCATCATAAGCACAACTTATTGATTTTTACGAAAACTACTATTACAATGCAACCACTATTACAATACAGTATTTTCAGAGAGACGGGCGTTGCAAGAGTTGTTGGTGTTAAATGCAGTTATAAACACAAAACGTACACATCCTACACGTGTCTTTGTGTACAGCAGCAGAAGAAGGTGTTAGTGGTACAAACACAAATAAAAATAATAGCACTGACCTGTCATTGGACTTCATAAAGCCATCAGGTTTCCTGTGGTGAATTTTTTTTTAACAGCAGTAGCCTATGTTAACAAACAATTGTGTTGGGAAAAATAAATTAAACTTCTGCTGAGTGTTTTGCGTAAGAAAGTCCTGAATTTAATTTGCTCAAACTCCCATTACAGACCTTAATTAGTCAATTATGTAGATAAACTAAAATAGAGCTTGTTCAGTTTTTTTAAAGTAAAACAGCTTATTTAAATAAACTCTTCCTAATCAGCGGTCTCTGTGTGTGCACGGTATAACCAAAGTGAATCATTGTATGTGTTTTGGTTTAAAAAAACCCCAGATAAATATACTCTTGCCACTCAGAATGTGGTGCGAATAAACAGCATGCGTCTAATAATTTATTACATTTATATAATGTATGTGCAGCGTCCATACACACATTGTAAGAGTTAGTTACCTGTGCATTTGTTATATAACGCAAATGGGAATGTTGGCATTAAATCCCTAAAGAGTGGATCCATGTGTGTTCACCTGCTGGCCACCTGTGTTATTGTTTTATAAGGCCTCAGGCATATTAATTTTATTTTAAAAAATTCCAAAGGACGGTCTGCCATGGGGAATGGTGCCATGTTATTCTAAGTGTTTTTGCTTAGCAAAGTGTACGTGCGTAGAATAATCAATGGAGGGAGAGAGAAAAGGGACACTGCATAATTATGTTTGAATGAATTGAAAGGGCTGTGCAATTGAATTTCTATAAGTGTCCCTTTGCTGATTATTATCATAGGCATATCCTACTTCAAAACAGATGCTCTCCGGTACACGTTTATGTAAGCGAATACTTATTAGTGTGTTTCTTCACAAATACCATGCATAATAAGTAGTGTTGGGGAGAGAATTACATGTCTGCATTCAATATTGAATGAAACAGTTCCACTTGATATCACAATATATGTTCCAAACTCACTCCAGAAGCGTGTTTTGTCACAAAGTCAACCACCCAGGATGACAGTTACTTCCGAACCAAATGTTCCAGGTTTCATATTCCAATGGTTATATCGAGCAATGGAACGTTGCTATAGAAATTCCAATATACCAACTTTACGCCCTTTTACTTTTTGAAGCCAATAAAAGGTGTAGCAAACCAATGAAACTATGTGTTCCCTACACCAAAAACGTATGCGTATCTATTCGGTGCACTTCTCAGAATTGCTTTTCATAATGATGGATGTGTAATGTACACAAAGATGCAGGCAACGGACGTTGCTACAAGTCGTAACGGATGTGAACTACAAGGAACTAACTGTGCGTGATAACTTCTGCATTTTATGCAAGCATTAAAGCACATAGTTTTCTAACAGCTTTGTAAAATAATGGAAAGTGATTGGGTGGAGAATTGCTTTCGATAGCTGCTCACTCTCGATGCCGTGTCGAGCGTTCCCTTCTCTCTCTTTTGCGAAACGTCGCAAAGGAGAGTGACGGAACGCTCGACAAATCTATCCTAAAAGAACAGCTATGGGAAGCGATTCTCATATATCGAGCAGTGAAAACCTACATCAGTGTATTGAGTGTGTGTTGATAATTCATGGCAATTTTACAAATATGATTACCAGGGTGTATTGTGAAAAAATAAATCGTGTATATGAATCTAAATTGTATATTTTGTTGAAATATGTATTTGATATAGTGTATTTTTATTTTATTTGAGATTGTTGAAACACTTTCAATGCGATAAAAATCGAACAGTTATTTAGTTTTTCGACAATATAAAGAGCCCCTACGTGAAGTATTGTGTTAGTACTTAAGGGTGTTTTATCACCCTATGCTTAACAATGGTCTCCACGAACCACTAGATGGCGCTCACGGCCCACTGGTGGGTCCACGACAGATCGGTTGAGATTGGCGGATACAGACCATGCGCAACTAAAGAGTAGATGGACATAGGGCAATTATTAAGTTGTTATATCATCTTGCAAATCCGTAACAGATTCAAAGCTTTTAATGCATAGAATCGTCTAATTCGATACAGAAGTGTGTGTTATCTGCCACTGCACCCAATAGAATGCACGTAAATTCTCATGACTGTGTGGGTGTGCCCACCAATATAAACTGCCTGCATGCTGCTGATAGCCCCTTGTTATACTTCCCCTGCCCATGAGTAGCACCATTTTTGTGTGCTTTGTTCCTAAAACACATCCGTATGTCTCAGCTCTTCCTTTATGTTGGAACAGAATTCTCAGCATTCGACTGGAAAAAGACGTGCATCTCTCAGCCTCCATCTGGGCCTCATTAAAACAGTGCAACGGAATAATGTTACCGTGAGTACAGTATTTCAAATAGTTTTTTCTGATATCACAAACATTAAATGTGCACTTCAGCATATTAGAGACGTGTTTAATATGCATACACACATGCACACGCTAAAGTTATACATATATTGACGTCTCTTAACGTTATATAATTCACATTACACTTGTAAAATGAATTCCCTAAGGCAACGCAACTCGAGACAATATAAACTACAAACGGTATATAATGTTAAAACTAGTAAATTTCAATAACCGCTTATTACTGCCTACATAAAGGGATGTTTTTTTTTAACGTTAGAGAATATTTGCATGGACCGCGCAAGTGCGATAACGCAGGCGCTTTCCAGTCCCTGTTGTCACAAGCTTTCACAATAACGATTATGTCACCTTTAATATCTGTGCACGCACTCGGCTTATATATATGTGTAATTTAATTAGCATCGCCGCCAAATCCCCCTCGTCGTTGCAACAGCTGATTTCATTCATCAGAGTGGGTTTGAGCCACCCCACGGTGAGTCATTCACATGTGTGGTTAAACTGTACCCCTTGGCTGTGCCCTCGGGACCAGTAGCCTTCTCTGGGTTTTTGTACGGTTAGATCACACGCATCTGACCTCATGCCGCTTCCTAATGAGTGGAGGAAATGAGGGGTCTGTTAACCTAGGAAGCCATGTGAGATGGGGACACTTCAAATTGTCATCCGTTTGATACAGTGGATCCTGTATTATTATTTTTGTAACCGTCATTGCCGTTCTGTTGGTGACCGGTGCAAAGGGTACTTTATATTTTCTTTGCTGTGAATATGTGCAAAACAAGTTGTATTGTTTAAGTGGTGCAATTTCGTGTTTTTCCAATTCCAAAATCTTAAGTATTAATTGCAGAATTCTGCACTGGTTTTTTTTGTAGTACAAAGTTTGTCAATCCCATGTGCATATTTGGTACAGCCAAACAGTTTTTAGTAGCAGATTGTATGCGTGCTGTTTGATGCAGTTCGACACGATGCCAAGACTCATATAAAACAAACACTTTTATTTCCTCATTGAAAACTAATTTTAACAAAACAAATAAAAATAACGGTGCACTACTCTGGAGCCATATGGTATTGATTGTTGATTTTTTAAATAATCAATATCACATGTTAATTTAATGTTGCAAGGACTGCCATGGTATCATAGGATTTAAATAAAATTCCTGGTGATGCTAGGAAAATAAATCTTAGCTCTTTTTTTAAAACCTGTGCCATATCCCAAACGAATGTAACAATTAATACTTGTCATCAGTTACAAACTTACCTTAAAACATTTGATTGGCCACTGATAGGATTTCACAGGCTTATCTCTCCACAACCAGACTGGAAAAGTAGCATTACATGTTGTGGTTGCATAAATGGAAAAGAGCAGCCATACAATTACTGCTCATGCCACTCACTGGTGGTTGGGCCGCTAACGAGCACTTTCAGAGGGTATTTGACCTACTTTTCTGTACTGGCCAGATATATTGGAATAGGTGGGAATACCCACAGTTTACCCCACCACAACACACGACGACCTGCTGGGTAGACAGAGGTTTGTAGACTTAAAAATTGTGCTTGTTATTTAAATTTCTGTTTTAGTATATCGAACCGGTGACCTTTTTGATTCCATGTGCTTACCATTACACCATTGCTGCATCCATAGATAGGGGTAATGTATATAACAGGAATTGTAGACAATATGGCATCTGTTGTCGAGGATAAATAATAGTTGGGGGTGTTGCCATTTACACATGACAATGTTGTACTTCATTGTCATTCATCCTCGCAAATACGTATTTGAAACAACGTTGTCAAATCCAGTGTGCTAACTAGTGCTTGCATGGAGTGGTGTTTTATGACATGGCTATAAAAAGAAATATGTTTGACAATTGGCTTTATAGACTTCTTTACATGTGAAGAGCATCTGCTGTGTGCTTTTGTGATGGTTAAGTTGACCAAATGGAATACATAATCAACAATAAAGTCGAGTCTGAGCTGCATACTTGAGACCTATGAATTTATTTTAATTGGCCTTCCAGTGTGCCAGCACGTAGATTGTTATGCACCCTTAAGCTTTGCAATCACAGTTTCTTGGCAGTTTCTTTTTTTAACGCAATCAAATATTGCATAACTCAACAGAGGTCTTATTCAGAGTAGAATTCATTACGTGATTTTGAACCTTACAATATATTTCTGTTGGTCCTGATGTTTTCACATCTCAAACTCAATCATCGCCCGGATAAACCCGAATGCAACCATCCGATGAGGTGGGACATTACTACGTGTCATTTGTCAATGCTTTTCAGTATCTATTACCCCAGTGTCAGCACTCAACAATTGTTGATGTCCGTGACGCACCTGCAGCGGTACCAACGCCTGCGCTAGCATTCCGTAATAATATTAGTCATTATCAGTGTGTTTATATGGCATCTCACGAAGTTGCACAATCCGCAGCACACGGAGATGCAAATATACCGAATTGTTTTCAGCTAATTAACGAGTGTTTACACACGTGGGCGGAAACTGGAGCACCCGGAGAAAAACCCCACGTGTGGAAGGGTGGCAGCGCTTTATCCCACATGAATAAAACAGATGGAGATTAATCCGTACTTTCTGTACCGGCTTTCTGTTAAGCCATGGTATGGCATCTCGACGCCCACGGGAAGGGTCAGTCAGTCTGTATTTAAGCCGTAAGGAAAGCGTTGAGCTACGTAGCTCCTTTTAACAGTTGTCGAGCGAGAAGGGCTAAGGACGTAACAACGGAGAACGCTACATCAGTTGAACATGGCCCTACAGCAGCCAACAGCACTGTCGAGGCTCGTATCTGCTTAGCTTCTGAAATATGAAGAGGCTGGGTACATTTTGGTGATTTGGTCATAGGCACATATTGTATAAAGCTGGTTAAATCATATGCCACTGTCAGATTGACATTGCCAGCTGGTCGTTAAGTGGATTATTATTTCTACTGGCCTTTACGGCAGCATTCGGCTTCCTAGGCCAGATCTGTGCTGACCACTGCATGATGATGATTCCATCAGCCCCGAGCCGAGAGAACAGCCTACAGCTGTTTGTCGAGATCCTCTGCAGAGTTGTCACGTGACACGACCAGCCAACAACACTCGAAAAATGTAGATTGACACCGCAACTGCCGCGTGATGTCCCCAGGCATGCACACAAGTGTATGTGTTGCTATTGAACTGTACCTACTAGTTTGGCCAAATCAAGAGTTCCTGTGGTTTGTTGTTTCTAACATGTGCCCACTCGCTTCAAATATTAAACGTTTAAACAGAATGCTGTCATTTGCAGTGTAAATACATAGATGTTTCAATTAATCTGGTCAATGATCAGCAAATGGTGAAGCTGGTAATATTTAGTTGACTAGAAAATGTAGAGGTGCACACTTATAATAAACAGGAAGTCAGTTTCGTTTTACAATGAACAAATAAGAGGTCCTTTTTGTCACGTAAAACAATTATATTTGACCAGTCTACAAATCTTCTGGTCCAGTGTTCTGTAGTGGTATGTGTCTTAATGGACACAATCTGACATTCCAAGCTGTTAAACGGTGGCTGCGAGGTTGCTAGATGTTTTAGCAAAGAGCACATATTCCCAACCATAACATATGGTCTCGGACGAGGGTGTGTGCATTACCACACTGCACTCAGTGGCCTGGCATTTGTGTATTGGGTTTTTGTTTTGAAATGTCTGGATTGCAGGTGGCTCGAACCTGAAAATGTTCCACCTGTTTAAGATCAGCAGAAGTCTTATTGTATGTCTGCTAAGGTGTAGGGGTAGTTGGTATTATAAATGCACCTCAGTGATTTTTATATATTTTAAAGTAGTGTGGTGAGCAGACTTCTCCATGTAATGTAATCGTTGTTCATATACCTTTTTTACATGGCTCTATAATGTAACTAAGATAAAGCACATGCCTCAAGAATTCTAACACAGTGCAACTCTTTATTGCGCATGAAAAACCTGACTGTTCCTTTGAGTGAAATAATTCTCAGCGTTAATACGCAAAAAATGTTATTTTCAATGCCTAAGTATGAATTAGTGCATTACTTTGGGGGATTTAGCCAGTTTTTAATACTATACAGTATATTTGGCCCGTGACCAAGATATTTGGCAACTACATAAATATCTGTAGCTCAATCAAATTAAAAGGTCACGCTATACAAACTGATTAACACGTTGAGTTATGAACCCTGGCCATATGAGTTCGATTTCCAGCCACGGTCAATGTTGATGGCGAGTGATATCCGAACCGGTCCTGGTTCTGCTTCCTTCACCAGCACTGCACTGACTAATACGGTGAAACATGATTAAACGACCGCTATGACCGACCACATTGTGGGGAATGCCATCATCCAGCGGTGGATTGACAAAGGATATGTGCGTTTGCTATACAGATGCTCCAGTTGAAATTGCATATGCAAATGAAAACGGTGCATCTTTTTGGGAATACCCTCTATATAGCAACTATATTGGAGGTTAGAACACTAGTTTTTCTGTTAACTTCAGGGCTCAGATACTTGAATCCAAATTTGGTTGCACGACAATCCGGTGTGGGGAAGCATGCTGGTTTTACTTGGACGCTTTGTGTTCACCATCACCACGAACAAAGACTTGGCAGCTAAGGAACAATCCACTTTGTTTCTGG
>JAZEWU010000014.1:5629505-5674292 GCA_036362915.1 Geotria australis
TCGCAAGATAACGTGTATTGTTTTTTCTTTAATCGGTGTTTTTACACAAAAGTTGGACTCAACGTGGGCCAGCATTAATCTCTGTGTCCTCTTTCCATGTTGACTGCATAATCGTGGTGTGTTTCGAGGGAAGTTCAAGTGAAAGTGTGAGGTCCCTTATAAAAAGCCTGGTTCACAAACCAAGCCAGCGTGCTACCAGTGGTCATGGACACACGGCAGACATATCACTAGCGATTTTTGTTTTCATTTATTCATTGTCAGATACCGCTTAATCCTGTACAGGGTTGCGGTGAGCCGGAGCCTATCCCGGCAGACACAGGGCGCAAGGTAGGGCTATACCCAGGATAGGACACCAGTCCACAGGGCACCGGGGGCAATTTAGTATGCAGGCCAATTCACACTGGGGAATGTTAATGGCATGTATATATACAACTAATTTTGGATGAGGGCCTCCCCATAATTTGGGGGTGTAAGGGATATTTAACCACACAACGATCAGTGCAGATTGGTGGAGTGTAGGGCAAAAATTGCTTTTGCTGAACTGCCCTCTAATGCCCATGTCTAACACACCTGTCTTTCGTGCATGACTATCACCCGTCCTTGCACTGTCGGGCTCCACCTACTTATCTCTTGGTTACTTATGAGCTCACTCATATTGCCGGTGATCTTACATAAAACTATCGTAAAATAATGGGTAAATTACATGCCAGAGCCATTGCTTTAGATTTGTGGCTGTTGTACAATACAATACTATGAACGACTCTGACCATTCGATAAAGAATTGTGAACGACTGTTATCCGTGAGTAGTGGTCAAATGGGTGTGATTCTCGCTGCAGATACGTCGTTACAGTCACCCAGGCCCAGTAAACACAGTCGTCGTCTTGGTGTGAAGGCGCCAGGAAATGGGAAGGGTGGCTGTAGGGGGATGTTAGCAGTCTGAAAACCCATAGGTTTTCCTGTTGACAACCTCTCGTTATTTTTTCTCCATTCCTGGCTATAAAAGAGGGTTCCTGTAAAGTAGCAAATTGTTCCAATAGATAATCGGTCATTTTATCCAACTGATAAGCTGTGTCATCTTAATTGTATAAAAACGATTGTGTTCCACTGGTGTGATACATCAGCAGGGAAAGGTGACAGGCTTTTTCCCGTTGAACGTATCATACAACGTAACGCATCAACACAGCAATGATGAATAATCTTCAAACAATGGCGATTAAAGATTTGCATTTCCTGCATCCGTAGTTCATTGGGTTTAGTCTTTTGTCAGCGCACTGCACATTGTGTCCAAAACCAATGTGCATTACATACATTTAAAGCTTTTAAGGAATGGCTCCTGTTATCAAAATTGGTAAGTGAATATCAAATATATACAGTACTCTCAACACAGATATCTAAGCCAAGAAATGTCTTAAAGTACCCAAATATCACTTACAATCCCTAAAAAAAAATGCTTCAGTTCGAAATTTGAATGTGTGCATAGGTTTCCTGTTGGTGGAAAACTGGCTACAGCAGCACATTTTTGATTATGGTATGCTGATTCAGCAAAATAAAAAAACAGAGCACACGGTTTATAATACACTAGATTGACAGATTTAATTAGTTTTTTGTGTATACACAAAATACGACCCTGCATGATACCTCGACCTTTCAGTGGTGACATAGGGCGGTGTGTTGACATAGGGCGGTACGGTGAGTAGTGCTGCTCTCTCACAGCAATAAGGTTCTGAGTTCGATTCCCGGCTCGGATACATTTCTGTGTGGAGTTTGCATGTTCTCCCCGTGTCCGCGTGGGTTTTTGCCGGTTTCCTCCCACAGCCCAAAGACATGCTGCCTAGCTTAATTGTCCTGACTAAATTGCCCCTGGTGTCCTGAGATGTTGCAACTTGCTTTCCCCACTGGACAAATATTAAAACGAGCTACATAGCTCAACGGCTCCTTCCAGTTGAAATAAAAACTGAATGACTGACTGATTGTAAATAGCACAACTTGAATACACATAACCCTATAATATAATGAGGTACTTCACAGACTGTTGGGGACCCTAATGTTCGGTGACACGGTGTATGAGGTGATGGTGTGGTGAACTCCAAGCCCTGCCTCCTCATTCTTCCTAGTGCTGATGTTTACACACTGCACCGGTGCACAACTAAGGCTGAGTTGAGCTTGGGGTGGCCCAGAACTGGCTATGATAGAAGCCACTGATTTTAGCCATCGCAGTGTTTGTTGCGCCCTGCTTTAACCACTGCACCACAGCAGCACCACCACCCACGCACACGTACACACATACACGCTCACGAGCAATCTTGGAAAAATGCCAACAATGCATCGGCTAGATGCCCTTGACTTTGCCACTCACACCGCACTCTGCTCCTGGACATGTCGACTGCAGCTAGTGATGGGAGAGGTGTCGCGAGGATGCTCAGGACTCCGCCGAGATTGAGACGCCACATGGCCACCTGCATCACCATGGAACCGCTGCGTCCTTGTCGGGGTCACGTGGCACTGCTGACCACCCTCTGCCTGTTGTTGGCAGTTACGGTGAGGAAGCTAATAACTGTATTAACATAAATAGTGAATTCCTTTCTTACTGGGTGGTAATGTAATGTGTGTAAATTTGTTTTAACGGGGATTTATTCAATGCTATGATTGTCGCTGAATATTCCATGTGCGGTGGCTTATTCTATTTCACTGTTTGTAGTTAACTGCTTCGTTAATAGAATCTCATAAATGTATTTTAATGTCCACATCTTTAGTGGAGTTGAAGATTCCACTGCATGTGCTCTATTAAACTATACTTTGGGAGGTTTTGGCATATGTGCTCAGCAAGTGTTGAAGTATTAAAATATATAGGAGAATCATTGCTGCATTGGCCATATTAAAAGTTGTTTCCACGTGCACATATTATTTGATTTTATAGCCAAATTAGAACCCTAACGAATGGCCTCCGAGGTATGTGGTTCTTACACAATATTTCCGTAAACCATGCTATGTGCACTGATGTAGGTTTTCACGGCTCGATGTGTGAGAATTGCTCTCGATAGCTGTTCTTTTGGGATAGCCGTGTCGAGTGTTCCTTCTCTCTCCTTCGCGACATTTCGCCTCCCACGTTGGAGGCGTCATAAGCCGTTATGCGCTGTAACTCCATTTTGACTTGTGGCAACTCTAGGTGATGGCCCAAGAGAAGGTGCACACAAGCCCTCCCCTCATGTACGACAGACCCTTCCTGGTAATCTGGAACATCCCTTCGGAGCAGTGCAAGTCACGCTTCAGCATAGACCTGGACCTCAGTATGTTCGACATGATCTCGACCCCGAACGAGGGATTCTACGGACAAAACGTCACCATCTTCTACACCGACCGGCTCGGAGTGTACCCTTACATCACTGACGACGGCGAGAGCATCAACGGCGGGGTGCCGCAGAACGCCAGCATCTCGCAGCACCTGGACAAGGCGCACGTCAACATCGAGAAGTACATTCCCATGGACCAGACTGGCCGCTTGGCCGTCATCGACTGGGAGGACTGGCGACCTCAGTGGGTGCGCAACTGGGACAAGAAGGACGCGTACCGGCAGAGGTCGCGCGACCTCGTGCGGTACAAGCACCCGAACTGGACGGACGCGATGGTGAGCCAGCAGGCGCAGTGGGAGTTCGAGACCGCGGCGCAGCAGTTCATGGTAGACACCCTGCAGCTCGGCAAGAACCTGCGCCCCCAGGTGCTGTGGGGCTTCTACCTCTTCCCCGACTGCTACAACCACGACTACAAGGACAGCGAGGACAAGTACACCGGCGTGTGTCCCGACGTGGAGCTGCTGCGCAACAACGACCTGGACTGGCTGTGGAACGCCAGCACGGTGCTCTTCCCCTCCATCTACATGCCCAAGGCGCTCGAGTCGACGGCCAACGGGCGCAAGTTCGTGCGCTACCGCGTCATGGAGGCCACGCGGGTCTCCACGAGGCCGGATCCGTACAACTCGATCCCCATCTACGTGTACTCGCAGTTGGTGTACATCAACTCGGATAACAACAGCGCGGTGGATTATAAGTCGGAGGTGATTTGACGGACGGAATCGCACGGCGACGGATGTGTTGGAAATGTCGTACTCGGGCGCGTGCGTGTGGTTTTTATCCTCTCGTTAAATACGTCCTAAAGTGTTGCTGCATTCTTATATTTCATTGTGATTTGTTGATTAAATGCGTCTTGTGTTTTTTAAATAATGCAGTTAAATGTGTATTTTAGAACATTTTGTTTGTTTTGTTCGACTGTACGACTTCGCTTTTACAGTTTACTCACATTATAATATGTACCTGTTGTTACATATTACAAGGAAGCATAACCCTTTATTCAACAGAACAGACTGTATTCAACACACCCAGTAAGGCTTTCCTAGGCAAACCAGTGCAATTATAAATACCAGCATTAATTAAATTCCATATTGACGATGCATTGCTTTTGCCAGCCTTACAGTTTGCATTGTGTTCATGCTTCTATGCACAGGTGGATCTAATCCAGAGCATTGGGGAGAGTGCAGCGATGGGGGCTGCAGGCGTTGTGCTTTGGGGTGACAAAAGATACTCACAGTCGAAGGTGGGTGTGCGAGCTGTGCCTTCAAATATTGTTTGGGATGCAGTGTCGGGCAAATATTGGTGCCAGCTAACCGCGTGGCTACCTCCCCCGCGCTACCCCACATCTCTGCGGTTTCCTCGTGCCTCTGTACCGCACGCTTTATAGAGTGTAATGTTTTTGTTTCATCTCAATCTGTGAATTGCTCCTCGCAGACTCGCTGTATGCAGCTGCAGGAGTACATCGCGTCGACGGTGGGGCTGTACACGGTGAACGTGACGGCAGCCGCCACGTGGTGCAGCCGGGCGCTGTGCAGCTCGCAGGGCCGCTGCAAGCGCATCTCAAACGAGTCGGACGCCTACCTGCACCTCAACCCCAACAGCTTCAACATCCAGCGCAACCGGCCGCCTCAAAAGGGTGCGCTCACCAAGCGCGGTTAAAATCTAGCGCTGTGCGATCTCGGTCGCCGCTCGGTCTGGCTTGCTGTCTGAACGTGCCCCAGCTCAGGCTTGAGCCACTCAGTTGCTTCCAAAGAGGAATGCGTGAGCGGCTCAGCCATGGTGCTTGGCGCCGGCACAGGGAAATCTTGAACGCGGCTGGCACCAGCAGCCGGTTCAAGTTAAAAGTGAGTTGGCTCAAATAGGAGCCAGAGCCAAACCCGAGCAGAGCTGTTACTGAGAATATCCCTTGGAGTTGAAATGTGATCAGTCCAGTCATGAAGGTTATTTGGTTGGCGAGACACGGAGTGGACGCTTCATTTGTCCACATTTCCGATGAAGGGCGCAGTCTCCGGTTGGGTGAGATCCTATCAAGACATTGAGTGAAAGGCTTGTGGTGTCACTTCTAAGGCATTCCACAAGACTGCGTATCACTTATGTCATAACATTTACATTGAGCCCAAAGCACGTGACGAATCTGTCAGCATACGAGCCATGCACAGCTTTGCAGCTGTGCGGTACAATTACAAAATACAGCGCCTTTCCAATGAACTTTTGGAGAGGTACCTATTGTATTTCGAGCATGCCAGATATATGACTTACTAATAAGCTAGTTGTTGTTGCCGGTTTAAACGCCCTGTATCCAGCTTGGCTGGTTGCCCCCCAATAGTGGGGGTATTGGAACGGAATGTTACGGCTGGATGCCCTTCCTGATGCCAACCTCTTTTAGTTATATGGTCTTCAGATCATTCTTTCTCTGACACCTCCCGGCAGACCTATTCACCAAGGGGGGACCCTAACCAGCAGCGCTAGACTCCAGCTGCTTCTTCTTCTTTGCGATTCTTCGAAGCGCGATGTCAAATTACAGTTTCCCATTTTCTTACACAGCCCCTTGCAAAACCCTCCACCACGATACGTTAACAATCCGCGGGGGGGATTAATCAGCTAGCATCACAGTGATTATGATTTTGTGCTTTGGTTTGCCGTGCTCACCCCTTCACGTGTTGCGGTGTGACTGTGCAATGAACAGGGTTCACCGTCTCGGGAAGGTTGTCGCGGGGCGACGTGCTGAAGCTGCAGGCAGGCTTCATGTGCCAGTGCTACACCGGCTGGAAAGGACGGTACTGCGACGAGAAGGGATCATACTCCAGCTCGCCCAGACTGCCCGCAGTGCCGCGCGCTTTGCTTGGAGCGATCGTCACATTCCTCGTCTTGGCAGTACCCGCACTTTGAGAGAGGGGGGGGCACGCGTGCTGACTTTGCTTTCAGTGCGGGACGTCGCTGCTACGCTTATGTTCGCGTTGGCAGGAGAAATCATGATCTCGCAAGTTTAACCCGGTAACTCTGGTGAGCTCCGGCTTCCCAGCGTATCGGACCGTCGTGTCCACGGATCGCCTCGGATTAATCAAAAATCTAAGGAGCCAGTGAGCATCCGTACACTTTGAAGATGCTTACCAACGTGTGTAGATGTATTTTACTGTTGAGTCATTGCATTGCTTCAGTCATGAACGCAAATTAAACGGTGGAAAATTATAGAACTGGATACGGTGTTCGCTAAACCCTCATGTTTACTCAATAGGCAAAGACCATGTGTTTCACAAGTCCATACTACAGTACCATCATCTACATCAGCAGTACCACCAGAGGTGGCAAACTTCATGGTCACGGCGTTTTTATATGGTCAATAAATGTGATGTATTGTGTTAACTTAGTAATTTGGGTTATAAAATGGTTCGCTTTTATTGACCATATAACGTATTCGGTACCACCAAAGATTTACCACCTCAGGTGGTCATGTTTTCTTCTCTGGGCCAAAGACAACATTTCCCCAGCCCGTCTGAATTAAGTATGGAATCCCACGTGCATTTGTGTGCTGAATTGTATTGTATGCCATGCAATCGATGTAACCGTAAGCAGTTTTGGCTGACGTGAAAACAGATCGTCCACGGGGGTTGTGATGCAGTCAGCTGAAGTGAAACAGGTTTTCACAAATGTTTGGATTGACGTGGGGGGTTAGACCCCCCGTTTATTTGGGCTGTACATGTCTTTGGAGAACGAGGCGTAACGGATATACTCGTGTTTATCCCCGTTACCCTGCCGCCCTCTGCCGGTGGATGCACGCGCTAGTCGTTCGTGAAATAATGAACGGACTCATCAGTGAAATAGGTTCTTGCGCTCACGATACATGCACAAAGCCCGGGCGTGAGAATCGATGAATAATGAGATGCAAATGAAATTGCACATCATTTACGGAGTAGACACAACTACATTTGAGACGTGACATTAAAATACAAATGAGATTATAAAAGCGAGACCAATTCTTCGGTATGGAAATTGTGACTCCGAATCTAAATGCTTGCAGGGGAGAATTGTCACATTCGTAATTGTCAATATTAGACACGTAACAGGCAACTCAGCAGCGATGTGATGTTACATCATGATTGCGGGTCACCGTTACATTCAACGGTCGGTTATATTTGTACGATATTTCTACGTTAAGGCTGTTATTTCGGATTCTGGGTGATTGTATAAACCCACCATTTTCAACCAGCGGGTCGTGACCAATCAGTGGGCCTTGAGCGTCACCTAGCGGTCCGTGAAGACCATACCCAAGAGGGCCAAGTGGGCCTTGAGGTGCTAAAAGTTGCGAATCCCTGGTATAAATCATATTTGCTCCGTTAACTTAATGTAACAATGGCATATAGTTTTCATAAATACCAAATATCGGATTGTTACCTGCCTATTAATAACAATTGTAATAAAAGCAAAATAAATGTAAAAAGTATGACAATGTTTAACTACTGCTAACTTAAAAAAACATGCTACAGAAATGTAAATGTGGCTAAACTTTTAGTTGTACAAAAATGGTCATTGTGACGATCCACGTGTGTGGATGCACAAGTTTAGGTATTTAACAGTTCCTTTGAATCTTTAGTCTCCGTATCTATAGTGTAGCTCCATTTGTAGTATTATCAATGTAGTCATTACATTTTACTCGAACTATAGGATACGAGAACAGTGTGGTTATAATTATATACTACTAGGAAATGTGATCTGTGCAATAGGTTAGACTTCTTATGTTAACATCAAGTGTGTTATTTTACCTTTGGAGAAATCTTACCAAAATTGTTTTGCAGCTGCCTACACCGACATTTAATATTGCCACTGCTGTGTACAATGAATGCAGTACTTTTACATTTCACAGATACAATTGTGTTCCTAGCACGTCCAATGCAGCAGCTTCTGTTCATGCCTTTACAAAAAGAAGAACACGTGTGTCATGAGAACAAATTATGGGGGGATGTTTACATGTTTAAAGCTGACTATTCATGAATTTTGTATAGGTATAGCGAAGAGTAAATTAGACTTCTGCCAAATTATTTGCCCTAACGATTAACTCTGTAACATTGATTAGAAGCAATATAGATGTTGTTAACTTAACATATGGGTTTTTGTAAGCTATTATTATGATTCATCGTTGATTTTTGTGCTAAGTGACTCAATTATCTGGCCTAGTTTGTGCCGTTAACACCCTCCACTGCCCTCCTGACATAGCCAAACAAATGAGATATTGTGAGCAGCGGCAGCATTGTTTAGTATTCCTGGCCTTTTCGGCAGCCTCATGCCGCCTATGCCAGATCTGTGCTGACCGGCACACTGATACACAAGTACACCGGTACTACAGTGTACACTAGTACACCGTATATTGTCACAAGGACCGCGAGACGACGATGATGCGATCAGCTCCGAGCCGAGAGAACAGCGTACAGCTGATTGGCTAGATCCTCTGCAGAGTTGTCATTTAACACGACCAGGGTAATCATGAAATAAGTAGAACACTATTTAATGTGACATAAAATGAATTAAATAAGCAGCATAAATTAAATATGCAAAATAAATACAAGATATTCTATGGCCCATCTGTTGGACTGGTTGTGACAACACAAGACCTGACGCATACCTAGCCCTATTACATAGAGTTTACAGCACGCCAAAAGGCAAATAACGAAGTTTTATCAGTGTACATTGTATCGAATTTATTGCTCTTGAATGATTGATGAGAACATTTAGTTTATGGGCAACTGAAATACACGTTGAGCCAACTTGCACACTGGAGATTAAAATTAACGATCATTTTTTATGTAATGTTTGGGTAGTTGGGAGGGGGGGTAAAGCTGACCTTTTGTTAACTCACATATATTTTCACAACTAAATCACTGTGCCTAACTAGGAGTGTAAATCATATTTGAATAGATGTAGCGTTCCTGCAATCTTTTTTGACTTGTGAGGTATCAGATCACTATGAAGTTACAGTTGGGTGTTAGTATTTAGTTACACTCCATTAGCCGTTTATTTTATTGCATATTATGGGGTTTGGTATGCAGTACTGTTATCTTCCATCAAAACCAAGGCTAGCATATTTTAATTACGTGTAATTAAAATAATTGAAGTGGAGCGGTGATAACAGTTATTATCACACTGCACTATCAACCTGCCCTCCCGAGTTCGATTCCCGGCCATGCCCAAAATTAATGGGCAAGCGTTATCTAACCCAGTCCTTAGCACCCCCTTCACTAACCCAAACTGATCAGCATTAAATATGGTCAAACAACCTCCTTGACCAACATGGTGTACAGAGGCTCTTTAGCAGTGGATTTACAGACGTTGTAAGATCAAGAGTTTTTTTTAAACGTCAAGTTTATATAAATAGATCAGATTGCATTTTCTTCGTAATCAGCTATATGGATACTGCATTTAACTTATCCATATTATTACAAGTCTGTGACTTGCAAAAGTTGATTTATTCATATCATGCCGTTTGAAGTTATTAAAAAGTAGGGACAGAATATAGAACAAAAGTGTTTTTCATTTATGTAGTAGTCTAAAACCATATCAAAAAGGTGTTGGAGAAATTACTGCTTTTGTGGGTATTTATCGCTTGCTTGGTTAAAGAGAAAGCAGTACGGTTTTGAATATACTGTGCTGAATAGCTTTGGAATATGCCTGTGGAATAATGTTTTGGAGATCCGACCCTAAATCTGTATACAGCTGATGTTTGCACTAGGGTTGACTGTTCCATACAGATGGAGTTATGGCTGCATCGGTATCTTTTGTTTGGAATGTATTGCTGGCGGTTTGTAATATTTGATGCTTGACTCGGAGCAATTGAGCCAAGTTTTGTTCGGAAACCAAGGGCATGATGTGGAATAACACAAACTTGATGGCAATGCACCAGCGACACAATAGTTGTTTTTTACATGTTGTATATTGGATTAAAACAATAGCATTTTCCGTGTCCCGTGCATTAAAGCAAGTTATGTTTCCATGTAAACTGGACTAAACAAAATAATTAATACGAGGAAACGTAATGGAGATATGCTGATATATTGGTTCTATCCACAATGCTCCACAACCACGCATAGTTATTTTGTAAACAATATTGCATTTTGTGTTCCTTTTACGATACCATCTAGTAACCCAGCAGCATTTGTCTTACAAGCCTGACTGCTGATGAGACAAAGAAGTTCAAAAACCAAGTCCAGATTACATCCATGTGGTTGTGCTGTTATCGTGGTGAGTTTGGAGTGTTGCCCGCAGTCTGTGCAAATGTGTGCTACATGTGGGTATGGTTAACATTTGCTCAAGACAAAGCACATTAGCTGTTTTATCCACTTAGCTCATTATTAGCTAAGAGGGAAAAATTTCATTACGGTTGAATGCAGATTTAGCCAAAAGATAAAAAGCATTCACACGTTTTATATGTGTCCTCTGGTGCAATGAGCATATGGAGCTGTTGGTGTGATGTCTGAGCACAGGTTGTAAGCACATGCTCTGTACATCTAAGCACGTTTATCTGTGAAATAGGATGCGATACTGGAATATGTTTTGAAGATCAATCAACAAGGCCTTTTTAAACTCCGCTGTACAATGCCTTATCAACTGTTAAGCAATACGCTCAAAATGTAATATGTAGCTTTAGGGGTCTTACAGAAATACAAAGAGGCTTATAGTTGGGGCCTGTAAAGTTAATTACGGTCGGTTTGGTTTCCAGCATCAAGTTCGAAGCACCACCTATATGTGGTGCAGCATTATCAATTCAGATTAATAGTTAACGCACAATCAATCTGACTACAGGCACAATATTATTCCGGATAGTTAAGTTAGCTACATTTCTTAAATGAAATATGATTTCTAATATGGTAATGCTGAGATTTTTAAAAAACAGATTCCTATTGGATTTTACATCAAACAATACAGTATCGGTGTGTACATTTCACTTAAAGCAATTGAGTATAGATCTTAGAATCGTATTTAAATTTCTGAAGCTAATATGGAGCATTTTCAATCAGAGTAGACGGCAACGTTTTGTTGTGTTAAATTGAATTCGAGCTGATTTCCAAAAAAGTTATGTGGAGGGCTATAATGGTTAGCTTTTGGATTGTTTAAAATAATGTTATCTGGTCAAAGATTACAACATAATAAACAAGGCCAATTTATCTACTGATTTTTTGTGTATATACATTGTGTTTAGGTTATGACTTACTTTATTGACTTGAACGTCATGTTGAGAACCGATTCACATTTAACTTAGACTAATTTGGCTAACACTTGATTTTGGATAAAGGTTAATTGTATTTTGCATTGAAACGTTCCTTTGTAGGTATCTGTTAACTTATTTTTGATGGATCTGTAACATTAAAATGCTAATATCAGTAAATTAAAGGCTTATTATTTAAACCAATTATACGTTTTTTTAGTTTTTCCGCTTCAATTATTCAGTACGTACCATGTAATATGCAACATTTTCAATGGCAACATACTTGGGAACACTGTACTGTACTCGAATTGTATTCTAGTCCGGGGCTTCTCAACCGTATACACCTCAAACCTCACTTGGTCCACTTGGGTATAATCTCCACGGACCACTAGGTGGCGAACGTGGCCCACTGGTTGAGAATAGTGATTCTCGCACAATCCTGCTCACCATAGGCAATCCAGTCCTTCGGAGGCAAGGGTCAGATTATCACGCAGAATTATTCGTTATCCAGTGCATCCCTGGTAACCTTTATGAGTACAATATTATCCGTGGATGCCTAGGTCTTCTAACGCTCCTCATACGGAATTGGCCAAAAATCCCAATGCGTAAACCTCCTACAAGAGTTTTCAGAGTTAGTGGTGCATTCCAAGATGAGCCTCATTGATGTAATTCGTTTCCCTGATTATATCCCTCAATTTATTGAGTAGGTATTTGTCCAAATTAATATTAAGTGACAGATATGGCTTACTGTATTCAGTTCACCTCACACTCGCTTGAGCTGCTTTGCTCACAATTGGTGGCAATGTCTCGCTTATGCACATCATCTCCCATCATCATCTCCCATAGCTTGCATAACTAGCAATCCCCCTTTTCAATAGGCTTACAGCTGATTCTAGTGAATGAAACTTATTTTAACTCGTGCATTCAGCAGCATCTCTATTGCCTGCAAAATCTGTGAAGCAACTTCTTACAGACTTTGAACACCAGTTGCACATTTTCTCCTTGAATTTAAAACTGTGGACATTTTTGTGAGCCGATATCCCAAAAATAATTATTCATGGATATCAATGATCTGCTGAATATGGCACAGTATGTAAATTACACTTAGCGCAAGTGGGGTTTGACCATACTTAACCAAACTGGTCAATGCGAGGTAGTGAAGGGTAAGCATAGGGGCCCATAGCAAGATTAGATATCACTCAACACTCGTTCATGTTGCAGTGTGATAACCACTGTACCACCACACCATCCATGAGTGTTTTTTTTACCCATTTGTGACATTCTCAACTTGGTGGGATTGCAAGTCCTCCACCAGGGTAGTCATTCACTCATTATCAGTACCTGCTTAATCCTGCACAGGGTCGCGGTACATACTGGGGGCGAGGCAGGGCTATACTCCGTATAAGACGGCAGCCCATCGCAGGATACTGGGGGCAATTTATTCAGGCCAACGTCTTTGGACTGCGAGGGGGAAACCGGAGAACCCAGCGAAAACACACGCGGACAGAACATGCAAACTCCACACAGAAAGGCACCCGAGCCGGGAACCGAACTCGGAGATTTGCTGAGAGGCGGCAGCGATAACCACTGTGTGCCACCGTGCCACCGCTAGAGGGTAGTATCTACCTACAGCAATGGTTCCCAAAGTGTGCTCCGGGCCGCCGCAGCTAACAAACAGGGCCGCCGCGGGATGTTCAAAATTTCAGATATATGCCATACATTTTCTGTCTTTGGGCGCCGTGGAAACAATCCTGATACACTAAGGGCGCCGTGAACCGAAAAAGTTTGGGAACCACTGACCTAACGTATAAAGTATCAGCACATCCACCAATCGAGTACCCACCACACTGGGTATAGGCTCCGCATGTAACATTCATTCATTCATTCATTTTCAGAAACCGCTTAATCCTGTACAGGGTCGCGGTGAGCCGGAGCCTATCCCGGCAGACATAGGGCGCAAGGCATGGCTTATACCAAGGACGGGACGCCAGTCCATCACAGGGCACCGGGGGCAATTTAGTCCGCAGGCCAATTAGCCTATGCATGTTTTTGGACTGTGGGAGGAAACCGGAGCGCCCGGCGAAAACCCACGCGGACACGGGGAGAACATGCAAACTCCACACAGAAAGGCACCCCGAGCCGAGATTCGAACCCGGGACCTTCTTGCTGTGAGGCGGAAGCGCTACCCACTACGCCACCGTGCCGCCCCCGCATGTAACAATGATGCGTTAATTACAATCACGTATTACATTCACATTACACGATTTAAACTGTGGATACGATAATATATTATTATCTTTGTACAGTATGTTATACATATCTACAACAAACTGTGCTCACATTTTGACAACTTGAGCAAAAACAACAATGTGGTCAATAGGATAAATAAGAACAATAGAATCCTAGAGCGACCCAAGTAAGGGCTGCGCCTAGTCCGAGTTTGACTCGGGCAGTTCGCGAATTTACAGAATTTCCAATTCGGTGACAGCAATCTATTTGTACCAAAACCTCATTGTACCGTTGAACTTAGTGTAGCTCTTTACAGGATTCTTGCGACACAACAAACACGCAAAGAAGTTATGTTTACCTGGGCAACAGGCGGATGGCATCTTGAGGCAAAGGAGGGAGTGACCCGGATGGGGTCTCTCCAAACCCTGACCCCTTCAGGTGGTTAAAATAATAATAATAGCATTTTATGTAATAATAATAGCATTTATATAGCGCCTTTCACCCGAGAGTCACAAAGCGCTGCACATGGGCCGCGAAGAGAATGGCATGTCAACAATGAAAGAAAAAAAACAACCAATAAAAAAACCAAAGGAACAAAAATTAAATTTATTTTACATCTGGGGCCTCTCAAATGGTGACTGGGGATTTGCTGAGAAAAAGTCGGGAAAACGAGCGAAAAGGGGAAGGAGTATAAAAGGGGGAGAGTGAGCAAGAATCGGGGTTGTTGTGGGTGATTACCTGAGAAGTCACTTTTCAAGGGACCTGAGCCGTTATCTATGTCCTCTGTCTAGCTGATGTGTGTCTTTTCCAGTCAGCACACTAGGTCTATAAAATTGTGCTGTACTCTGCAATAAAGTTCAGTCTGTAAGTTTGTATTTAAGCTGGAAGGAACCGTTGAGCTAAGTAGCTCTTATTAACAGTTATACAGCGGGGAGGAGTAAGCAAGTTACAACATCTGAGGGCAACTGGGGACAATTTAGCCAGGACAATTAATGTAATTAATGTAATGAAGAAACCCAGTGAGGCGAATTATTTTAATAACACTTCAACTTTATGGTTGCTTTTCAGAGCTGTTCTTTCGGGATAGCCATGTTCAGGGTATCATCAGGCGTGATGATGCCTCCAACGTGGGAGGCGAAACGTCGCGAGGGAGAGATGGAGATCGCTCGACACGGCTATCCCGAAAGAACAGCTCTGAAGAGCAACCATCATGAATCAGGCCGTGAAAACCTACATCAGTGCATTTAAATTGTATTTAACAGCATAAAGTAATACAACCTAACTGGTGTATACGCGTGTTTTATCACTGACGTTAACGATCCCGTGACGCCATTCCCAAGAGTAGGCCATCGTGTGCGGCGTCGTGGTCGAAATTTGCCGAAATTAAAAATCAAAAGTATGAATTACAATATGCTGTACTGTGCATAGAGCATTCATCACCACCTACCATAACTAGACAGGACGATCCTGAAAAAGAGTCATGTACCTCGGTGAGGCTTACTGGCTTAATAAACTTGATAACAATAACACACGATGCGAGCGTAAGAAATATCATAATCCGTGATTTGTTAGCGAAGGGTCGCTGTATTTTGGCTAGGCGCAAATGACCTTCAGCACCCAGGGATCTCTACACTTAAACGGGATAGTCTCCGCGCCTCTTGCATTGACGGCACACTTGCCAAAAAGGATCACTCAACCGGTGCACGTGCTACGGGCTAACCTTTTACAAGCACGCACTGCCTGTAAACTCAGCACCCTTCCTACATTACCAAGCTCGTAAAGCCATGGCCTGCAGTATTTGGATACGTTACAAAAATCACACGTTTTTAACCCTTAATTTTCGTTTCATTAAGACATCACTCCTCCCCAGAAGCCACCGGGTGATTCCCATGTCTGAAACACACACAATGCTGATATAACTATGATTGTCTTTTTGTTACGCGTAGAACACTATACGCAGAACTCCGAATCACTACATATAGAATATATGTAATATACTGTTTTGCTTTAAGACGTTTCCTGGTCTGTTACATAAAATTTCGAACAGAACCATGTAAGTCTGGTGTGCTCATTTATAAATAACATACATGTATAGTCCAGTGTCCTATGACTTGTCAGACCAATGCAGTCTGTTTCATATAGGTCACTGATATCCTATATGGCCAAGTGCCAGTGTATAATTTTACAAGCCATTAATGTTCATATTTGTTAGGGTACGCTTCCTTTGAGCAGCCTGCACTATTTGCTGTGCCAGCACGAATTATGCACAGGCGGCTGTACAGTGCCACATAAAATCCATGAAGTGAGACGTCGCACATACAACTTTCAAATGAATCTACCCTTCCGCGATTCTCTGACGGGCCTCAAGTGCCACAAACCGATGCTCGACAGCATCTGAGAAGGAGAGTTTACTTATGACATGTCTCGAGTAACTCAGCCCTCCTGGCAGAAATCTTATAAAATGGACATCGCTGTCGGTTGGCAAACGCTTTTTCGCACCGTAAATTATTAGGCTGAAAACAAGCCAAGTTGCAACTAAAATTACGTTTCTGTTTATGCCAGTTCTGGTAAATATAGGAAATGTTCTTTTCCTGCCAAATCTAAGCGGATTTTCCATACTTGACCCTACAGTTAATGGAAAGCACATATGTAAGTATATTTAATGTTAGTTTTAGATTAGATGGTATTATGCAGCTATGAGGAAAAAGAAACGACCAAAAAGTTATCCGGTTTGCAGCACAGCATCCCGGGGGCTAAATTGCACGTGTTTTCTCTTTGACGTGGAATATTTGGGCATGACATGAAATTAAAGATGATTTCTGCAGCTGTTGAGGTTTTTTTTACATATCTCATTAGTTCGACCACCTTCCAGTTTATCCATTTGTAAGGTTTTAAAAAGACCCAAAGCTTGAATTAGATTTACATGTGTAATATTCACGACATAATACGCTGATATATTTTTTAATTAACACTACGGTACAGTATGTCACTACGTAACCGTTTTTATGCTATTTTGGGGGATGAGAAATAAACTCTGTACAGCTTTAGTTTTGCATTTTAAAGGGTTCCCCGTCTAATGTACAATGGCATATGGAGATGTATCTGTTATTTTGCACTAAAAGAACATAAAGCACATGAAATGAGTAATGTATGCACATACCATGCATTATATATTGCAGGCTAAGTGCAAGGCACAAATGTTGCCTTCTATAATTTATAGGCCCTGTGTATTTACGACTTTATTGCACACCGTGTGTGCGCTGTAAATCAACGGATACAGTATATATTTTTCCAACAGTTAAAATGACTTTGCAATAACAGTGACATTTAAATCATCAAAGTAAAATGTAACATCTGATTGTGTTTGTTTTGCCATATTTCCAACTTGAAAGAATGTCAACATTGTCATCTCACATCACGTTCTCATAACTGGATGAATCCTGACAGAAGAACCGGAAATTAGGTTTGGACATCAGGTTCATTGGCAAAGGTTTCACATTAATACAAGTGACACTGGACATTGCTTGTACCAACAAATGGAACGCTTCTGAAGTAAACGGAGCAAGGATTTCACTGTGCGCGGTTCCTAGTGGATGATTACATCGCTGGATCATAAGCGGTGGTGGTGGCCTGTGGAGTCCTTCATCCAGCAGTGGAGTGACCACGGCTGATGACGGTTATTCCATCCATCCAACCATCCATTTTCAGAAACCGCTTAATCCTGCACAGGGTCGCCGTGAGCCGGACACAGGGCGCAAGGCAGGGGTATACCGAGGATGGGACGCCAGTCCATCGCAGGGCACCTGCGGCAATTTACTCAGCAGGCCAATTAACCTGGCAGCTTGTCTTTGAACGGTGGGAGGAAACCGGAGTGCCCGGCGAAAACGCACGCGGACACGGGAAGAACATGCAAACTCCACACAGAAAGGTCCCCCGAGCCGGGATACGAACCCGGGACCTTCTTGCTCTGAGGCGGCACGGCTACCCACTACGCCACCGTGCCGCCCCCTGTTGACGGTTATTAATAATAATATAATTTTATAAAGCGCCTTTCACCCGAGGGTCACAATACATGTGCAATTTTGAATATGACCGATCATAAAAGTGCTGTGAAGAAACATTTTAAGTGGAGTTCATAGAGTCAAAGGGTAGTACAAATCCAAACCAAACAATAGCTGTATCTATAAATAATTTCCAACAAATATGATGAATAATAACCAGTGTTTAACATAACCACAGTTTTCAGGCCTCCCTTCAAAAATATGTTTATAAATAAATGACCTTGACACACAAAATCAAAACACAAACGAGGCATCACGGTTGCTGTGCTGCTTTAAGTACGCGTGCACAGAAGGCGCAAATTGCACACTGCAGCAACAGCCCTCGAATTCTGATTCCGACAGCTTCAATAATAGAAGTGTGTGCTAACGGACAAGAGGGTTAATATGTACTGTATGGTACGCTGCAGAATGGGCAATCCATCTTTCCGCGGTCGGCACAGTGCGTGATGCTGTGCACCAAACGGGAAGATTGTGCTGAGCTCGGCGTTAGGATTCGCGCCAACCCCCACTGCAATCCCCCTGATGGAGCCGATGCTTGGACTCATTCAATCCACTCGCGTTACCGCACTGCTCCGACACACGGCCAGACTTAACCACAACATGCATGGACTGAGAGTCTATCTCTCTCTGTCATCCATCGTCTGATCATTAGCAATGGTGAATTCACTGCTGGATGAAGGTCTCCTCCCGCATTCACGATGCTGAAATGTAATACGCTCTCTTTATAGCTATGTCACATATGTAATGATCCTATATGTAAATATACCATACATGTAAATATTCTATGGCAGGGGTTCTCAACCTTGTGCACCTCAAGGCCCACTTGGCCCACTCGGGTCTGGTCTCCACGGACCACAAGGTGGCGCTCGCGACCCACGGGTCGAAAATGCAGGTTCTATGGTATTTATTTAGAGGCTTGATGTCTCAATATTATTACCTTTTTAGCTGGTTGATATAATATGTTGTAGGGCGTATTTAACATATGTCTTAGTTATTTCACCTACCGATTGAACATGTTAGATTATATGTTAAATGCACTGTACGATAAACGCATGTCCACGCCATCTCTGTTTGACTATACTCCAGCATGCTAGTCAGTGCTGGTTGATCAAAGACGGGAGGGGGTCATCTATTTTTGGATGTTGTTCGACAAATTAAAGTGATTCCGTTTGCTTGTATAATTTAAATATGCTGATGCCCCCTCTTATATAAACGTAATCAGACACATACACTTACATTATATAACACCGTGGCTATTCAGACATCCATATCGGCGTCACAGGCTCCTTTGGAATAGACTCAAAGGATTTGACCTTGATTCCATTGAAGCTGCATTGCTTGACCTTCTGACCATCTGCTGCGACGTCTCTCAGGGGAACATCTCCCCGCACCCACCCCCTACTCTCGCCTGCATTCACAAATGAACATCCTCAGCCACAGTGAAGCCAAGCAGGATGTCTGCCTCCTGACCTTTCGTCACTGCGCACAAAACTTGAAACGCATTCTTTGCCATCAATATATATAAACACAAGAGAGGAAGAATAATAAAAAATAAATAAAAACCCTCCTGAACCTGCCGTATCGCATTGCGACCAATGTCTTAAACACTGCAATCGCCTACAATTATCCAACGGCCACAGCCATAACCACACATGTTCCCGTCTCACGCGCAAACCACACAAATCCATCCCTCCCTTCTCTGCAGTGCTCCAGCGGAGAGGCTCCACCTCCTCCTCCTTGTCACGCGTGCATGCCTCCGCGGCTGAAACCCACGTACACAGCACCCGAACCGCCAACCCAGTCGCGTCCATCCTTGGACCCGACCCTACCCCGTCTGGCGTGCCGACCAAACACAGTGCTCGCCTGCTTGGGGACGCCACCCACCCACCCACCCACCCCCCCCACTCGAGCGTGCCGGGGGTAGGTGGAGAGGAAAAGACATCGGCTACATTCTACACTGAGCCTGTGCTACGCTACAGACGGCCACAGACAGATGCAGGCAGCGGTACAGCAGCAGAGCATGCGCCCGTGTGCTTAGTATCTCGCTTGTCGCCGGTTCGTCTCCCCACTTTTTTTACCTTCTCATTTCAATTCCTGATTTATTCAAATTATTATTTTTTCGTTCGAATTTCCTTGCCTCCCGCCGTGAGCATTGTCGGGGGGGGTGGCAATCAACCTCGTCCGCCTTCTACCCCACACATTTGTTTTGTTTTCCTTGCTTAGGGGCTGCTCAGCAATAGAGAGCTGCAAATGCAAAGCTGCCTGCTGTTCGACCTGCCGGTGCCCATCCCTCTGGGGAACGGCATGTACAGCGGGGTTGACAGTGAAAGCCCTGTGCGACGCTACGGAGATCCATCGCCTGCACACCTGCCCCCGCTCTCCAGCTACATGGTAAGCACACGGGGCATCACTCGCCGGCTTCGCTCTGGGTTTTTTTTCATTATTTTAAACCCAGGAATTAAGCCTCTCAAGATGTCTTGGCCGGGAATGGCCCTGCCGTGTTTTCACTGTAGGGGGTGGCCTTGCTATGTGTAATCCTAGTTGAGTAATTTGCGAGTGGGTTTTTTTTTCTCTTCATTTTCAGGATGTTTGGTCAATAGCGGTCACATTGTGTGGGTCGACGTGTTTTTTTTACTGTGGTTGAAAACCGGACAAACCGGAGGAAACCCGTGCGGAGGCTGCGTGGGGAGGAACATCCTAACTCAAAACAGAAAGGCACCCGAATGGGGAATCGAACAGAGGGTGGGAGTGTTACCACCACTGTTGCCACCCTGCAGCAGCTGCCGACTCAGCACACCAACCATTCGTGTTGGCCGCTCATCGCATTATGGAATGTTGCTGTTAATACATGCTACATACAATCATGGACTTGTATGTAGTATGTCTCGAGCCGCGCTGTCACCACCAACAGCATTCATCACCGTTGTACTCTTGATTAAGTCTGTCCTTGGCAGGGTCAGGCATGGCTACGGCACGTGAATACCCTACAAGGTGTGTTGAACGTAGAGGGTTATGGTCAATTGTCGCATTACGTTGATTTGTTTCTGCTTAGTTGGATTTATAAATGCTGCCCTGTTAGGGCTCATCGCGATGCCTTAGTTTGGTTCTGTGAGATTTAAGCATTTGCTGCAACAGAAATGGAATGGCAAGCATGCGAAGAGGAATGCTTTGTTAGGGATTCTTTTTGTTACTTAGGTGGTGTTGCTTCCCTGACACTTGCCAGCACTAAATATTTTCCAGGTCGACTCGAGAGCGTAAGAACGAAACCGAAACATTTCAAAACAAACCCACGTAAGAGAAGTGCGTACTGTATATGGGGTGCCAGTCTGCTTGATGTGGTACTGTAATAGTAGAGGTAAGGGAAATTAAAACACTAGTTATCAAGGGTTGATTACGGTTGCTATTTATTCCGCAGTTTACATTATTTGTAGTAGGCCGGCACTTGCTATCTGCCTCATCATCATACTTTGCGGAGGAAGGAAATCCGAATAAATACAGCTATTATCTTGCGCCCATCCCTGGACGCAGTTCCTCCCAGTGCGCTCCTTATTTATTTTTCCAGCGTGTAATGTGGAATGTGTAATCGTAACTGCCGCGTTGTGTGTGTGTGTCAGTTCCTCTCTGTTCATCTCGCCGTTTCCTGCGAAATAAGCCCATGCGAGCGTAGCGACAAACCGCACAGTTCTTGGAATTCCGTTCGCAATAAGGCTTACTCCCCCGTCAACGCCAGAATGAGCGTGTCTTTAATGCAAAGAGTGTGCTGAATTTACGACACTTGACAAAGCAAATCCCTTGAGCGGCGCGTCTGCAATATGCCACAGCTATGGTTGCATTCGCCAGCCGTGACACATCGTGCCATCAATCGTGATACACTCGTTCCGTTGCCCTCCATTGTCTCGTCATTAGTCATTGCCGCTGCTGTCAGCGAACGGCGGCATTGCAAGAACATTGTGTGGTTTTTTTCCATTCAAAGCAGGTTAGGGCTGTTATTCACTTAGCTGTTTGGCAGTACTGGGAGGCAGGATGTCCTGTTGCAAATCCATGTGTCGCGTAAATCTAAGACTACGGACTAATCCGTATTACTCTACCATTACTCAACACTCTTCCGTATCCTCGTCTCTACCCACAGCATGTCCTGTTGATTATATATAGCCGACAGGCTATAGGCATCCCATACTGTCTACAAAACAATATTGAATCTGTAACAACTAGTCTCACCAATGCAGGTTCTTTTACTTACACACACACACTTGGGTAAGCCACCGCGACCCTGTTAGACTGTAGAGGATTAAGCGGTTTCTGACAATGGATGGACACAGTGACACGGCACAAACAAGTAATCATAACGTATTATTATTATTATTTTCGCATTATAATGTATCTGTTGTTTTGTTTTATTGTGGTTTGATCACTGATGCGCACGGCGAGGCTTTGTGAGTGAGTGGGTGGCTTCATGAGTACAGCCCGGTAAATGTCCCGAATGCTGCCAAGGAGGGACCGAAGCGGGGCAGTGCAGGCGTCACTGCGGTTCGTGGCTTAACGTTGGTGACCGCAGTCATGCCACCGCGTCGTCCGGCTCTGGCGGAGATAGAGAGCCGCCTCTTCCGTGAGACGGGGAAAATACGTTTACGTAACGGTGTCCAAAACTGCACCAAACAAGATAGCAATCAGCTGCAAAGTACGCAAAGTTTAATTAGCCGCACAAGCGCTATTTACCAAAACACCACTGCAATAGCAGAAACAGGATTTTCCTGTGTTTCTTCTAAGTCGATTTTCAATTCCCACACACTATTTCATTACAGCCATACGTAATGTCCCAGCTACTGACTCGCAACATATGGCCGAGGGCAACCCTGTCTTTGCAAGACAAAGCCAACCCATATGACGATGGATGCTTGTCAAAGCTGTCCGTTCGAGATAGCCGTGTCGATCGCTCTCCCTCTCTCGACACGGCGAGGTAGATCGCTAGACACGGCTATCCCGAAAGAACAGCTTTGAAATGCAACCATCATGAATTGAGCCGTGAAAACCTACATCATTAAAACTCAATTTGATGTGTCAAATACGTTGATGTAGCTCCCCAAACTTTACACGCATACTGCATCACACTTGGTCTAATAAGTATCCAGAGGTGTTGTTTTGTGTAGAAGACTGCCAGGGAAATACCCTATATGTTCCAGCACATCTTAATCCACCGAACACGGTCCCTGCCCTAATTCTCGTAAAGCTTGCGAGGCATAAATATAGCAACGGGCCTTGTGGGAGCCTCTGTGCTTTCAGAATGTCGCGAATAGAAAATCAATTCGAGTAGACCTCATTCATGGCGATGTGGCAGGGACGCAAATATAATTCGCGGGGTTATCAACACATTTACTTCACTTAGTCCCTGCTGAACATTTTCAGATAATCGCGGATGATAAGAATAAGGAGGCATGGTTAATAGAGGTGGCTTTTGTTAAACCTACTTACATCACAGCTCCTTAATATAATAGGCGTTGTGGGTAACACGGTCACGGATTGGAGGAGTTCTACTGTACCTACTGATGAGCAAGTTCTGTGTGCTAGATATACAGTAGTTGTCACTTGGGGACACCACGGGAGGAGAGTTACAACGGTTCCATGCGGTAGCAACAGCAGCCAGTGCCATTCCCCAAGCACAGGGGGCCCGGTGCGGCAATCGGCCCCCTCCACATTGGAATGAAGGCCCCCTACTGGCGCATTCTTGGTGCAGGAACAGTTCCAATAATTACATTATGTCCAACGCTCTCACGTAGCTGGGTATTTTTTGTTGTTTACCTTTTTTCTACCATAATCGACTTTTTGACAGATGTCTTTTTTTTTGGGATTTATCTATGTTTTTACGGTTCGATGTATGATAATAGCACTCTGCGACCTTAGGGTGAAAGGTGCTTTAACAATGTCATACATTATTATTATGAGCTGCTCTTTCGGGATAGCCGTGTCAAACGTTCGTTCCTTCGTGATGTTTTGCCTCCCACGTTGGAGGCATCACCAGGCTTCACATTTTTTCTTTCGATAACTGGAATTTAGAGTTAAATGTTTATGTTCATTACAACCACTGTATTATTCTTCTTCAGCATGAGCCATGATTTATCCACTGCTGGATGTAGGGCTCCCCTCAGCTGCCACTATCTCACAATCCCTGAAGTGTAATAAAAACACCTCTCGTGTGAGCTGATCTCAGTTCGCCATGTCCTCTACCATTGCTGCTATCATTCATACATTACGTTAAAATGCAGGAGCTGTGTACCTATGCCGACTACACCTTCAACAGTGCTGTTTGTTGCTGGATGCTTGGCGTTTCTGACATACTTGGTCCTGCGACCATCAACTGCGATTTGAAAAAAAAAAATATTCCAACCATCTGTTAGGGGTACATGTCGAGAAAAAGGGGTCCGCATTTGTGCCCAGTTATTTATATTTTAACAAAAAGTGGAAACGGTCAATGCCAAACAACTCCCTCGTGCGTAAAGAGGCAGGCGGATGGGGTCTTTCCGCCAGCGCTGGTATCGAGGGACTTCTTCACAACAGAGCGCAGCAGCTCCTGGCTAGAGGTGTGTGGCTCAGGTCACGTTCTTGGGCCATCTGGCTGTGCGAGGATGTGTCTGCTGATGGCCCGATAATGACGGACTCATGCAAATGACAGCGCCCTGCCACCGTGGCCCCGGCTTTACCCCACATACGTGCGACCCCGCACGGGCGCGCTTATCGGTCCCTAGACGCTCGCACACGGCTAGCCACCGGGAAGAACGCGGCTATCCGGCCCTAAAGTCGCCTTTGAAGATTCTGTTCTCTTTCCTTTTGGTACAGTCAATGTGATTGTTCGGAAATAAGCAAGGGCGTGCACTCAAAGATGTTTAGATTCATTTCATTTCTGGCCCAGTGCCATGGGGTTCCCAACATAATAGCCGCAATTAACTTTTAAAATACATATTCATGCATGATTTATACAGGAGATATGGCCTTTGCATATTGTTGCCACCTGTCCGGGTTTGACAAAGAAATCCGCACAGGTAGGAGTTAATATGTACCGCGATCTGGTACCAGTATCATGTTGATCCTTACTACCGTAGAGCACGGTGCAGACTTTTCATAACCCTGGGCTGAGAAATGTAATCTAAGTGTTGTTTGTGGGAGAGGTGACAACCCTGGCTTTGCTATATTGGAAAGACACACACCGTCTCACATATGGTAGATGTGGTCTGTGCAACACTGGAAAAGTACACAAACCCATGTGGTCAATTTACCTAACCTGGTGCGCGTTGTAGCTATACGACCCATTGTCAACGTTACACAAGGGCCCAGGTGTACTCTCTTGTTGTGGGTCTGGGTTGACAATCGCAATATATGTTCAGGAGGAGTCATGTTTAATATTGCGACCCCTTCACAGGCACACTGTCTTTTATATAATATGAACCACCTCTGTATTTGTCAAGCGTACTGTGCACGTAATAACACGGACAATGGAAATGCTGCGCCTTATGTACTCAGAAAAAGGTGGGTCATGGATGATGTGGTTTCTCACCTGAGCAGCTGTTAATGCCTTGAGCTATCTCACCTTAATTTCAATAGGCGGTCACCCCTCCCAGACCTTTTCCCACTTGTGGACATCTGTGAGCTGATGCCCATAGATCCGGTTTCACCATCACTGACCCGAAACCAACAATGCCGCTTTAAGAGAAAATCAATAATACATCCAATGAATAAATTATTAACCTTTATTAAAATCTATCAACAGACAAAAAGTTTTTTTTTTTAGCTGTGCATTATTGATCAGATAATAATGAAGGTCTTTAAAAGTAGGGCTTGCAATGATGTCATTCTAGTATGCAATTTGTAGGTAATGTCTGTGTTGCAGTGGAGGCTTATGGGTAAAGGCCTAAAGCAGACCCTCATTCTCCCTCCACATAGAGATAAATATGTTTTAGTCTATTGGCTTTTAGACTAATACCATCCACCAGCATTTGTTTAAGTTAGCAAACTCAATACCAGTTTAGCCCTATGGTTTGTTTTAAAAAGTCAAGTTAAACAAATACTTCTTAGCTATTAGATGTTTTAAGCAAAAGCACTTCAGATAAACTGTGCTGCCGAATTGTTGAGAATGTTGTATTCACCGCAAACAGCAATATTATATAACAAGCCCACTGGCTTGTTGTGCACCATTATGTTGGGGAAAAGTACCCATAACCCCTCATGGCACGCTGCAACGACATCATTGCGACCTCGCGTATGCTTCTACCCGCCTCTAGAGCCTGACCGTGGACGCTGTTAGAAGCGAATGATTGGGGTTCCTCTGCGGCACATTAGGGTTGCTCGATCTCCGTCAGAACACTCGGCGCTGTGGGCCACAACGAGCAGCAAAGTCCGACCTTTTTGCACTCGGGAACATTTCTCTGCGAGGGGCAAAGTCATTCACCTTTAAATTGTCTGCGATGTGAACACTACATATCCCTTGGCACTCATTGGCGAACAGCGCAGTGGTAATCCGAGTGTTCCAGTTAATCCAAATCCAGGTCAATGAGACGACTGACCTGGGTCAAATTACCTCAACCCTCGTATACTTTATAAATAAGTATAAGTATATCCCCTCTCTCCTGTAAACTGTAAATAAGACGAAATAAGACCGAGCAGATCTGCCCAGCATTAATATAACTCTCGATCATAAAATAAATGGGGCACACGCTTACTCCGCTTAATCCGTCGTAAGCCACTCTCGAGTGAAACCGGAGCTCGCCTGCCGTAAAGTAGCCCCCAATGACAGCCGCACGGTGCGAACACAGCAACACATTTTCTCTGTGACTCTCATAACAATAACAATTTATTACATTTATATAGCAGCGCCTTTCACCCAGAAGTACTGAGGCGCAGCAGAAAAAATATATGGGGGCATCCACGAGGACACCCGGCATCAACCCGCCAGATACTGCGTCCCATATATCACGACAGTATCGGCCAATTGTTTATTGTTTTAGTTGTGGGAGGAAACTGGAGAACCCGGAGGAAACCCACGCAGAACAAGGGGAGAACACACAAACTCCGTACAGAAAAGTGCCCAGGGCGGTTCAGTTCCCGCCTCGGGCGCCTTTCTGTGCGGAGTTTGTGTCTTCTTTCCGTGAGGCGCAGATGTAATCATTGTGCCATCCTGCCGTGAACTAGGGCCAATGTTGTTTCAAAGTGCCGTCGTACCGCTTTGACGCCAATGGGCAATACTATACGCAACGTATTGAAATTGTAAACCCAGTATCTTGACAGTTTTATTCACACAGCGGCACATTAAAACCCCAAAACTGGGCACCCATACAAAACACATCAAAGAGGCATGTGTGGTTGTTTTTAGCAGACACCAGTGGCCACAATGTTCATTCGATCCACAGCGTGTCTGAGCCGGTTATGCTGAAGCGCATTGACTTTAAGTATGGTGCAGCCTAACCTTAACCTTAACATTTAAAGTTTGTAATTTTGTGATTAACTTTTGAAAATCGTGAAACATTTATTGGCTGAGGATGCTTGAAGCAGAAATACCTGTTAGAGCGGTTCATCGCACATGAGTCTGTGGCATTGCGTAGTTCGCAGACACGCGTAGAACTGCAGGTAACAAGACACGATTGGCTACTCCCGTAACCAATAAGGAACTATTGTGTGACTCAGCGCACCAATTAAAGGGAGATTTTGAAAAGGATGTGCATCATAAGGGGCGTAGAATGCTCAGGCAGTGAACCGCATGCCTTATATATTGACGAGCGATGGTCTTGAACAAAAAACACG
This sequence comes from Geotria australis, assembly GCA_036362915.1. Lineage (NCBI taxonomy): Eukaryota > Metazoa > Chordata > Hyperoartia > Petromyzontiformes > Geotriidae > Geotria > Geotria australis. The sequence goes on from JAZEWU010000014.1 coordinate 5,657,121, forward strand.
AGTTCGGCAGCGGAGACTTCACGTGTGCAATCAAAGAATGAAGGTAAGTCCCACTTACTGTTTTTGTTGGCTATCTACTTTATAATATTATGACTGCATACATGAATGTGATATACTTATGAAATTGTTGTTCAGTAGTCCCCCCCCTGTTTTGAAAATGTGACCGATAATGACAGATAATAATAATAATAATACCATTTATAGAGCGCCTTTCACCCGAGGGTCACAACGCGCTGCATAATGACAACTTGATATTACTGTATTTGGTCTCTCATATCGTATAGTATGTCTATATTCCCTGTGATGGACTGGCGTTCCATCCTGGGTACAGCTCTGCCTTGCGCCCTGTGTCTGCTGGGATAGACTCTGGCTCACCGCGACCCTATACAGGATTAAGTGGTTGCTGCCAATGGATGGATGGATGTCTTTATATTTAAAGTTACGCGCCTTGTAAAATAGTATCAAAGTGTTCAACTCTGACTTAACTCATCGTTTAATCAGTTGTGAAATACCAACATGGCTTGTTTTTGTTGAAGCGTTTCATTCCTTGGCTACAACTTCAATGCCATTGTCAGACCTTCATGAGCTGATGCCGTATCTGTCATTTTTTTTATTGTAACATTCTGGGGGCAGTATGGAATTAAAACAGAACAACTTACTGACGCCTACACACCTGGCAGATTGTAAAGCACACGCGGCGATGTCTCCTGCCTTGCGAAAGAGTGTGTTTTCAGATTAAGGATGACGAACATGTCGCTCACACCTGCCATCAGTCACGTCTGCGGGTCCGTTTCCATTTTCAAGTTTCAGACAATAGCCAGGCACAGCTGGTTTGTTGTTTCATATTTCTTTAGGCACAAACCGGTCTCATGACTCAGATCATACTGAAGCCGGTTTGCCCTGGCTGACGTAAATTGTTGATTGTTTTGTTCCTTCCAGCGTAATTAAAAAACTGGTTGACTGACTGACTTGTTTTTAAAATTACCATATTTAAAATAGGTGCATCGGTAAATACCCTGAGTATGTCTCTAACATGGGAGGTGAAACGTCGCGATGGATAGAGGCAGAGCGCTCGACACGGCTGTCTGGAAAGAACAGCTTTGGAAACCAATTATCATTCATGGAGCCGTGAAAACTTTCATCAGTACAAATTACAGCCCGTTGTTAATCCATTGCTGGATAAGGCCTGCCCTCGACATATTGATCACGGTGTTGTTTTGAACATACGGTACTTCAATGGGAGCTGGTGAAAGGCTAGGGGTTGCAGAGAGGGGTGTACTGGTACGACTGACCACTGATGTTTGCCTTGGCTGGCATCTCAAATTCGAGTGGCTGGGTTCAGAGTGCAGTGTGCTGACCACTTTGCCACGACTCCCAACCCTCTATTATAATAAAGTCGCAGAGTTCCCGCCCTAGGGGCGAACTGGTGACAAATTGTTCTGACATCAGGATAAAGGCGGAAGGGTGGTTAACAAGGTTGATGGTTGTGCAAAAGTGAGAATGTAATGTTTCAGAATAGTAATCAGTAAGTGGCGTTCCATTGTATCTGCTGTGCAGATACAATTAGTGCTTATGAAGGATTCAAAGTCGGCACTCTCAGTGCGGATATACATACATAGATAAAAACACTTGCTCCATTATATATAGATAAGCGGCAGTGAACCTTTAAGAGCACTGCAATATGCTTTGCCTATGAGGAAAAGTGTACACTGGACATGACACAAGATAAAACACTGACCATTTTGAATAGAAATAGCGTGAGCTCTGGTTTCTGTCTTGGGGCTGCAACTGATACATGCGTGCACATTATTATTTACTGAAACAGGCCTTCAGGAGGTGTTTACTCAAACAACCAGAGGGCACAGTAGCGCGCACGATTGCAATACGCCAAGTAGGGACATGGGTTTGTAGGACTGTGCAGGAGGGTGGTGCAGTGGTAACATCTGCGCCTCACAGAAAGAAAGTCCTGCCTGAGACGGTTCGATTCCCGCCTCGGGCGCCTTTCTGTGTGGAGTTTGTCTGTTCTCCCCCTGTTCTGCGTGTTTCCTCGGGTTCTCCGGTTTCCTCCCACATCTAAAAAACACTCATTAATGAATTGGTCGATACAATCTTAATATATGGGGTGCCGATAACTGCCTGGCACCAACATTTCTCTCTTTTCAAATTCATTCCTTTGACATTGAGTGAATATGTGCGCGTTATAAATAACAATAGCTATTATTATGCTGAAAGAACTGGCAAAGATGTGACTTATAGAAGTCGATAGAGCAAACCTGTTCCTCAAGTATGTTTGGAGTTTGATTTGCATCTGCTTGTTTCACTGGCTTTTTTGCACACACCCATACAAAGCAAAAATGCTCCCGAAAAAAATCGACGTCGCTAACATCCCCTGCTACCTCCCCATGGATTGTAACCTTATCGTAGTGGGAGGGGTTTGCGTGTTCCAACGAACCCCAGAGCTATGTCACCTGCAGTCTAGCACTCCTGATAGGGTCTCCCTTGGTGAACAGGTCTAGGGGAGCTTCCAGACCAGTCACGATCCCAAGACTTTCCGACCAAAGGAGGTTGACGTCAGGAAGCACACCCGGCCAATTAATTCTGCTCCGATAAACCCACTAGGTGGGGGGCAACCGGCCAACCCGGCTCAACCCGGATAGCAGCCACATAAACCATCCACAAGTAACATCCCCATGCTCGTGAGCCAGCAGTAAACTAAACCGCCCGCCATCATTCCCCAAAAAAAAATTCTCGCTCTAAACCTTCCGCTCCCCTCGCTCCCTTCCGTCCGCACCCACAGGTCGGCCGCAACAACAACAACGCGAGGCTCGCGGACCACGTGTTCTCCGGCATGCCGCGGCCCGTGCACATCCAGCCGCTGTACGAGGACGCGCACGCCAAGCGCAGCGCGCTCGCCGCCGACCTCAGCAGCCTCGCCAACGGCCTCAAGAGCCTCCAGATGGAGCGGCCGGCCCTCGGCGGCTGCCTGCGGGCGGCGGGCGCGCAGCACGACGCGGTGCCCGGCTCGCCGCGGCCCGACGGCGGCTCGCCGAAGCCCCACTCGACGGCGATGTCGCCCGAGCAGGCGATGCGCAAGTACATGCACAAGCTGAGCATGTTCGAGCACCACGAGATCTTCAACTACCACGAGGTGTACTTCGTGGGGCCCAGCGCCAAGAAGCGGCAGGCGACGCTGAGCGGCGTCAACAACAACGGCTTCGACGACGAGCAGGGCTCGTACGTCCACGTGCCGCACGACCACGTGGCCTACCGCTACGAGGTGCTGCGCGTCATCGGCAAGGGCAGCTTCGGCCAGGTGGTGAAGGCCTACGACCACCGGACGCACCAGTACGTCGCGCTCAAGATGGTGCGCAACGAGAAGCGCTTTCACCGGCAGGCGGCCGAGGAGATCCGCATCCTGGAGCACCTCAAGAAGCAGGACAAGGAGAACACCATGAACGTCATCCACATGCTGGAGAGCTTCAACTTCCGCAACCACATCTGCATGACGTTCGAGCTGCTCAGCATGAACCTCTACGAGCTCATCAAGAAGAACAAGTTCCAGGGCTTCAGCCTGCAGGTGGTGCGCAAGTTCGCGCACTCCATCCTGCTCTGCCTCAACGCGCTGCACAAGAACCGCATCATCCACTGCGACCTCAAGCCCGAGAACATCCTGCTTCGCCAGCAGGGACGCAGCGGCATCAAGGTGCGGCGCGCGGCGCTCGGGCGCTCGGACCTCCCTGAGATAGAGAGTGAGACACGTACAGAGACCCAGAGCCTGAGACCATAGATAGTGACACACACACACACATACAGAGACCTGTAGTACGAGACCCAAGCGAGTTACAGACACGTGGAGACCCAGAACCTGAGACCCTACAGATACAGATGTTTATTATTACAGCAGAAAAAAACCCAGTGAGCTTGCAAGGAGACCGAGGGCCTGAGACCCTACATAGTGAGATACAAACACGTGGAGACCCAGGGTCTGAGACTCCGAATCTCAATGGTGCTGACTAAGCCACCAGCAACACCACAACCACCACGACCAAGTTTGGGAATCCTTTCTAGTCAATTCTCGCTGGACACACACTCTTGTGTGCACACGAGCGAGTGTTTTTAAACTGAGCAGTGAGCGCACGCATACATATATAGATATGATTTGCCCATACTCTGTCTCCGCGTATGAATAAAACAAAAATATTGCTTTTATGCCACCGGCCTCTTGGCTTTCCAGACAAATGTAATCCAACAGCATTTGTTCAAGCGAGCAAAGTGTGGACCGGTTTCGACCCTATCGGGCTCGTCAGCTTAGTCGAGCTTGTTTGACAAATGCTGCTGGCTTTCCAGATGTCATTGGCATCAGCATGAAACGCGCACAAATGCATGAGGATGTGCATTCGTGTGAGACGCTAACTCGCAAGTCTTATCTGTCAGCCTTAAAGGGGGCCTTACAGCAAAGAGGGTTACCAACCTATATATAAGCACTGCTGTTTCCTATCACAGGCAAAGCTAATTGGAACATGGCCCAACATCTCAGACAAAACCCTTCTGAAAAGGAGTCCCGTGACTCGGTAACATTATTTCAGTGGAAATGATTATTGCTATTACATTCTAGATCAAGAAGCCTTTTTTTTTAATGAGATGTGAATAAGTCAACCAACGCACTACAAAAATTGGAATACCCAGAAACAAGCACATGTCACCGGATTACCTATATGCATCACAGGGGAAATTTACAAACACCATCACTGATGACTGGACACATTCATAAGATGATGTAAGGGGATGGTTTAATATTCAAATACCTCATTCATCTAAGATCTTGCCTTGGCTTTTTCGCCGGTGTTTCGACGCCGTCCCAGATGCAGTGACTAATAGTGGGGCTACGTCAGCGTCACCTGTGGGCTTGAATGCTAATGACCGCGACACAGACCCCAGATTAGTCCACTGCCGTGAGGGCCCCTGTCGATTCACGGGATAATTGCTCATTTTCCGAAACCACTTGCATCGTCTGCGTCAAGCCACGAATCAAATGAGCGTCTCGGGGCTGAGGAGTTGTCAACTGTTTCCACTCAAGGGGGGGATTTCAACGATGCTCGGATTCATTAGTGCATTTACACCTTTGCTGCCGACATCAGACTGCACAGTTTTAAATAGATTCAAATCGATTTTCTTAAATTCCATACAAGTCCCGTGTTACCGGGATATTTCTGGTTGTCTCGGAAAAACACTTGATGGTCTAACCACCGACACCCAATGCCGGATTAAGGCATGGGCTTTCGGGGCTGCAGCCCAAGGGTCTCCGCCAGCTGAAGGACCTCCAGAGATTAAGTGAAAGGTTATTTCATTCGTGAATGCAATATCAACGTATAAGTACTCTAAATTATCTATTTAAAAACAGATTACATTAATATACTGTATATATATATTTGTAGTAAACACTACGGCAAAAAGAAACACCGTACTGTATAAATTTATATCGTATGGCAGCTAAGCACTGTCACCACCGGTGTCCACTTTACCAATCCTCTGTTAATAAGTACCAAAGGATCTATGCAGTATTCACATGGACATGAGATGCATGTCCTTCATATGAATAAGTGCGTGATTTTTTTTCCATTTAAATTTTGTACGTTAACAAATTGAAGACTACGGCAATCCTTGACAGTCCTTGACATTCCGAACACTACCGTATCAACCCGCGCACGTCCAGCTGTGTTTCATGCAGGTGTCGTACGCGGGGGTTTGTGCCGCGGCTAGACGTGCAGACGATACGCGTTAGCTCCGAGTGATTCATTAGCTGTTGGCCGTGGGGTTTCCCATAATTTTATGACGCTGCCAATCTCTCAGTCTTTGCCTCGAGGGGGCAAGTGTTTCAAACAACTCCCTTCGCAAACACTGAGTCACCTGCAAGCCTGTGCAGGTGGCTTAATCCCCCCCCCACTCACACACACACACAGGTATTTTATTTTCTGACTGCTCTGCTGGATCTCAGTGGGAGCCCCTAAATCTTAACAACACCTACAAAACAATGAGCAAGCCACAGCGCGCGCTTTCGTTTTGTTTGTTTTTGTGATAAATTACTCAGGAACGCATTAAAAATCGCGGTCACCAGCGGCATCTCACATCCCGCCTCCCAAAGGTGGGAAACCCGCGACAAGCCACACCCACACAGCGTGGCCCCAGCTGACGATCACGACAACATCACAAACGGTGACACATGCCGGCGGGGCTTCACCGCTCGCCGTCGCTAACCAACCGGGTTGCCCGCATGCCCACCCTCTTCCCTCCCGGCAGGTGATCGACTTCGGCTCCAGCTGCTACGAGCACCAGCGCGTCTACACCTACATCCAGTCGCGCTTCTACCGCGCGCCCGAGGTCGTGCTGGGGGGCCGCTACGGCCTGCCCATCGACATGTGGAGCCTGGGCTGCATCTTGGCCGAGCTGCTCACGGGCAGCCCCCTGCTGCCGGGCGAGGACGAGGGCGACCAGCTGGCCTGCGCCATGGAGCTGGCCGGAGCGCCGCCGGTGCGCCTCCTGGAGCAGAGCAAGCGCGCGCGCCAGTTCTTCAGCTCGCAGGGGCACCCGCGCTACTGCACCGTCACCGCGCTGCCCGGCGGCGCCGTCGTGCTCAACGGCGGGAGGACGCGCCGCGGGAAGATGCGCGGGCCCCCGGCCAGCCGCGACTGGGCCGCGGCCCTAAAGGGTGAGCCGGCGACGCGTGCGGCGGCGATGTTTTGCGGCGAACCGCGCGCGCCCGCGAGTGACGCGTCGAGCGGCTTTCGCGTTTGTAGAGATACGCACGTGGCACGTGTGGATGTGCCGAGGGGGTACCGGGTTCGCATCCTGCGTAGGAGCAAGGTTTATCTTTGCACGATGCCGAGGCTTTTATGGCTTGTAAAAGCCTCCGTGATTGTGTCTCGTCCCTGACCAGGCGTGAACATTTGCGCGCGTTGTAAATTGTGTTGTTATATTATCATTGACGCGTTACGTCCCGTTTATTGGTTACGTTTGTAAAAGTTTAGAGAGCCAGCAATATTCCCAAAAGAACGTCAGGAAGAAATACAGGTCAAAGCAGTCGTGTTAGAAGGAGACATCATGAACGAGATATGTCAGAGCAACGTGTTACACGCTTGGAACAAGATTGCCCGTAGGGTGGGTACTCTGCTGATAGTAATAATAATCGTCTTCTTCCCAGCGAGCCCGTTAGCTAACACAGTGCACGAGATGCATGTGCAATGCGTTTGGGCCCCCTCTCTCTGATGTCTTTTCGGGTTGTGCCGCTTGTTGTTCGGTGTCCGACGTTTCGCACAACGCACTGGGCGCTTCTTCACAAAGTAAACTGGAGAAGCTGCTGCCGGCACGTAGAGTGAAACATCGGACATCGTGCCGAGCAGCACACTGTACAACGCGAAAACTCACATCGCGGTGCGCACTTTCAATGCAGTAACCTTCTCGTCCCCACGACTACTATCAACGTGCAGGACATGGGCAGAATGCATCTCTGCATCTTCTTTGCATAAGATGCAAGAGGAAACATCGCATTGTGTGCGCACACAGGGATACATCACGGTATCCTATTCCTCCCCTGTATTCCCATTAGCTGGGGTCAGGCTCCTTCTTGGCTTCTTCAATCCATTCCAGTATCTGGTAACGCTCTCTCCTTGGTCCAATCTCACCCCAATTTTCTTCAGGGCCCGCCTGGCAGTCCAGCTACATCTATTTTGGTCTCCCTCATTCTCTTGCACTCTTCATCTTTCCGAAATACTTTCTGCACAATCTGATGATCTAAACCCTTTCTCACCCAAAACTCTCATCGTCTTATCGTCCCTCATCGAGTAAACTTCTCTCATCCCACTTGCGGTATGTGAGAAGATGTATTGTTATTTCGGCATTTGACCCTACAGCCTGTTAAGGTTATACGGGGGAGCTTTGTATTTGTATTCTCTTGAGGAATGTCATTGCTGCTGTTGAGCAGTTTCCGATCAACGCTTTACCTATTATTTGCGACGCTTCCACAGCGTTGCAAGGTTTTAGACGCGATTACATTTTTTTTTTTCACACACGACGCATTAAGGAGTTGTATCGTGTTTAAGTGTACGGGCAGTCTCACAATACTCTTTGCGCAGCATATATATATAAAACATTTCCTCTCTGGCTGGTGGGACAGGTGTTGGTAGTCAGCATCTATTATGGCAGGTGTGATGGATGAGACCGCGGTGGGGCCACTGCCACACACACACACCCAGATGCGTTTATCTCCCTAATGCTGATGTTGACAATCTTGACACGTACGCACACATACACACGCTAATGCACGTGGTTAAACGGCGAGTACAGAGACGTAATTCCCGCGTACGAAGACCACACACGAAGAGATAACACGCCCTCTAGCTTAGCGCAGGTTTGCCCTTGTGATTTGTTGCCAGGTTTTTTATGTAGACAATTTGAATTCGTAACAGTGACTAAAGCTTATGAGAGATAATATAAAGGTTGGGCTGTGAGGTGGCCAGGAGATTTAAATGCAGCAATGGCCTGAATCCATCTGTGTGGCATTTTGAGTGTTATCTCCTTGAATGCATGGATTTTTTTTCCAGGTATTCTCGTTTCACCCACGTTCCAATAAATTGGTGATAGAATTTGGCCAAACAACCTAATTGCAGAATCTCCCTAAAACGAGTACTTAGACCCAGTGAGGATTTCGTGAATAAGCAAAGCAGATTATTATTGTTGTTATATTATAGTGTGGAGTAGTGGCACAGCGGTTAACACACTGCGCTGTCAACACAGAGACCTGGGTTTGATTCTTTACCACTGTTAACATCAATGGCGAGTGATATCCGAACTATTTGTAGGTCCAAACCTTCACCAAGACGCAGTGACCAGAGTGGTGAAGTATGGTCAAACAACCTCATTAACACGGAGAAGCCTTCACCCAGTAGTATATTGTAACAAATGGCTGTAAATCAACATTACTCTATACGATAAACATTTAAATATTCCTATCTCTCTCTCTACTGATGTCATCTTGTGCCCTAATTTTTTTGTTCAGCAAAGCACATTAGTGACGGTGAAGTCTCCATGTAGGAATTGACAACGCCTTGTCTCTCCGGATTTATGTCATTTGTATCCGCCGGCAAAGTTATTTTACAGTTAAAAAAAACCCAAAGAGGATCAAAGCAAGTTCACTTCACATTGTGAATTAACACGCATGAACCACCGCCAACGGGATGCCATAGCAGGGTGAGCGCTACAGAATATCTTTAAAATGTACCGCAAATATTCTTGATTGAAGGCCCAATTCTATCTAATGAACCGATTTCCTCCGCAGCTCTGCACGCAGAAGTTACCTTTTGTAAATTCTCGAGGGAGAACGTGCCGACTTTGACACGACTGATTTGCACTATATACATCACAATGTGTTATCAAGTCGGTAACTAAAGCCACGTAGACCAGAATACTTGGGTGTAAGTGATCTGCACAGCGCTGCGGTACAGTTGGCCTCAATGTTCGGCTCTCATGAAACAAACTCACTCGTGTCAGGCTGACAGGAGCGACGTTAATCTCACCGTCTGTATCTCAAGACAGCTGCGCTCCCACCGTTGTTGAGATGCCATGCAGTCAGGTGTTTCCCTTTCATGCGAACCGCAGCGATTCGTATCTCGCCCCCGAGATGGATATCACAAATTCAAACCATGCCTTGTCCCTGGCTCCATACTGAGCACAGTGTGTTCTCTGCTAACTGCAAAAAAAAACGTCGCCTTTAACTCCTTTTGGGATAATTCGTTCCCATGCATGACGGGCACATTGCTCTCTTGATTTTATTAAGTGCGCGCGCGCGCGCGTAGATTGATTTCAGCGGGCAGCTTGGCAGCACCGGTTTAATAAACATAAGCGCAGTTTGTCGCTGCACCGAAGGGCGACTGAAATTGAGCAAAGAGACACGCGTGCTCGATTTGTGCATTAAATGCCAGCCTTGGACAAGCATCTGCCTCTTAAATAATTGGTATTCCGACCGAGTCGGCTTTTCCCGAAACAAAATGTGCTCTGCTTACAGAATTCAGCGGAAATCGCACAGGCGCTTCTGAAATGTGCGGGAGCTTCTGTACCATTAGGAAGGGCCGTTTACGTCTAGAGATACTGGGAAACAATAATTGCTTATTTAGCGATTTCTTGGAGCTCATTGAGGGCTGGCACGCGTGCCCCGTGTGACAGAGGGCTATGGAAATAACGGCCAGATGGGTCTCGGGTATTTTTATCGCACAACGCTATTATTAGCGCAATCAGTGTTCCCCAATTATACAGAAACCATAATTGCATCACCAACGACATTTATGGGTTTTCCATATTTTACGTCTATCCGTTTCAACTGCAGGACATAGGCCACTGTCCAGTATTCAAGTGAGGTCATGACCTTGTGAGAATGGTTTCTTAACCATGCGTTTTAAATTCAGACAAACCATACAATCATTAGACTTTATGTGGATTTGCTTTTGTAAAGAGCCCTTTGTCAATCTACTGCTGGATGAAGGCCTACCTATGGCTTTTGGTGAGAGGTAATTTTCCTGTACTTGACCATACTGGTCACTGTGGAATAGTAAATGCAGGGACAAGGATTAGTTCAGTTCGGGTGTAACTCGACACTCTTGTTAGCTGTGGCTGGGAATCGAACTAGGGTCACGTAGCCCGGCAATATATTTATACAATATGTGTTTTGGTCACCAAAGCTAAACCCAAATTCAATTTCCAAACATGGGAATACATTTACGACAGCCAGCATGGATTTTTTTTAAATTACATACTAAAACATTTCAAGCAGAGTGGTAATGATTGTAAACAAAATCTCGCTCGTAAAAAAATATCCAAGTATATAAATATACACACACGCTTGTAATTTAGGCGCGCTTACACGCACTGTTTGTTTAATGTCTGCCAGGAACGTGTTTAAACGAGAAATCAATTAAGTTGTACAATCTGCCAGCCGTTTGGTAATGTATCTCATTACAAATCCATGAAAATGTTAGGGCGGCATCGCGATCCGTGCTCTGTTAAACGGGGGTCTGACGCGAGTGTGCCGTCCGTGCCACGCGCACGTGTAAACACCGCCACGTGAGACGCACGGCAGATCAATCAATGGGACCATCGTGCCTCCCTGTCCTTCCCGGTGCCCTTGCTCATCGCTCGTGTGCATTTAGTCAGCAGTTTTTATTTCGGTCGGAGTTTTAGTCTAGTCGATTACTGCCTGCGCAATTTTAGTTGAGCTGTCAGGTCAGGGCATTTCATTTAGCAGCGCGCGCCTAGTCGAGTTCAACCGAAGCAGCGAAATGTATATTGAACACTCTCCACCACCCCACACGATAATATCAGGGCGGCCAATCAGTGAGGTCAGTAAATATATAAGTGAACACATATAGCGTCGGCAATGCATTGCAGTCTATAAAAATACTGCCGAATTATCTTTGTATGCATCTTCATTAGGACTTAACACTGCTCGTGATAGTCCCGACAACGAGCAGCTCTCAAGAGCGATTCTCATCCGTCGAGCTGTAAAAACCTACATGGACACTTTCCCGACAAACATTCCTATCGACGATTTCGTCAACAAGTCTAACGCTGGTCACCCTCCCCGTCTCCCTGCAGGCTGCGATGACAACCTCTTCATAGACTTCCTCAAGAAGTGTCTGGACTGGGACCCAGCCACGCGCCTGACGCCCAGCCAGGCTCTCAAGCACCCGTGGCTGCGCCGGCGACCCATCAACCCCACGGCGTCCGCCACGCCGATGCCGGCGCCTGCCCTCACGGAGAAGACGGTCACCGTCAAGTACCTGCCCGTGGCCTCCTACGTGCAGACTGAGATTGTGACCAAGCTCTTCCCAGAGACTCTGTCGCCAAACCGACCGCGCATCAAGATAATCCACTCGGAGGACGTGGAAGGCCTCATGTACCCGCAGAGGACCTGCCTCCCGAAGCTCATCAGCTGAGGCGGCTGGTGAGCACGCCCGAGGAGATGATCCTGAGATTTTAAAGAAAAAATGGCCCAACCTGTTGTGCTTGCGGCATTCGTTCTTGGAGAATCGATTAATGTTGTCCTCACACTGTCCACATAACAACCACTTGCTCGTCGAAATGTTGGTTTTTTTGTTCCCCTGAGGACTTAAAGCTTTACCTGTTTGTATATATATCGTAACATCTGCCAAGTGTTTGACCACAGGATACTATAAGAGTCTTCTCAGCTGCATAGTGAGTGGCCATTACAGAGGTTTTTAAGTTCTACCTCAGTGTTTATTTTCCAGGTTTTGAAACCTGTTATGTGTGTAGTCACTCAAGACCATAAGTTGTGCGTAAGACTGTAATATTCACGACTGTGCTTCAGTTGTGTAAATTGAGTTTGTTTTCAACGTCATCCAGTGCAGAAAGTACAGCTTTGTTTTGATTTCAACAGAAATATAACTTGTACAAATCAACTGACACGCTTCTTCTGCTTTTCAATGCCACAAAAACACAAACGTGTAGAGAACACTACGCACCGTTGGCCTCCAAGCTAATTACACATCCGAGGAGAAACGTCGGTAATATCCGTGGACTGCATCATGTGACAGATGAGCATCATTTATATTGCGAAATGTACAGGTAACGGTGAGCTGGTTTTAACTTTAACAAAAAAGTGACGTGAGGGAATCGTTGACATCATTGCTGGAACGGCATGGCAAGGGATGTGTTGGAATTGCGTGTGTTTCCCCCCTGCTGTGAGAATTGAGACAAATCATTGGCTATGGGGTATTGCATATATTGCATTATGAAGAAATAACTGTTTTGTTTAAGGCGTCAAATCAACAAAAACAAGACGGGAAGTTATAATCACTAAACAATAAAGTGACTTGCTAACAAGTGGCTTTTTGCACAAAATCAAATAACCAGAATGAACAGTTTTAGTTTGCGTTATTTTTTGTTGTTGTCAACTTTTAAAATACAAGTTGTAACAGAGATAGAAAAAAACTTGAACCATCTTATTTTAAAAGGTGCAATTTACTTAAGTAACGTCAATGAATGAGACGCAAAAACATGATGGATTTTTTTTAAACGTTTCATCATTTGTTACTGTGCCTTGTTTTTACATTTGTTATATATGTGTGTACGTTTCTAGTGGTTTAGACTATTTAGTTTTAATGATTGCACTGGATTTTTTTATTCCATTGTTTTCTTTTAAAAATGTTTTTTTTCGTTCATGTTTTTGTTTTAATTTCAAGAGGTTTGTCCTTGGTTTTAGTTTCTACAAAATACAGACTGCAGTATTTGTAAAAAATAATAATACATATACTCCCCTAAAAACATTGCAATTTACATTTCTCACAGAAAATGTTATTTAAATAATGTATTAATGAAATTAAATATACGTGATAACAAAACCATAATTCTTTTAAAATTTGATTTATTTTCAATGAGAAAGTCAGGGTTTTTAATTAGCTGTATTAAAAGAGTACTTAAATAGTAAACATATCATAATCATGAATTATTTACAGAACAAATTTAATTAGAGAAAAAAACCCAATGGGAAACTTTTACTCTAAATGTCGCCTAATTTACCATTACTGTAAGTAATGAATAACAAGTTGCATTGATTATATTACGCCCATAACGTGAACACACATTTTAGAGCGCGGTAAACGATGCAACTACCAATTATGTTCAAATTAACCAAGATGATTTTATCAAAGTAGCTTTGAAAAATAATAATAAAATAAATTACATGAGGTAGACTTGCAGTAGGTGACTAGATTTACGGGCTGTACGTTACTTGTATTTAGACTTTAAGCAACGGGTGCTTGGCCTCTGTTCCCTAGAAATGGTCTTAAAGTTTAAATTAACCAATTTTAATGGTGCTCGTTCATTGGTACGTACAATGGAACAGGCGGCGGATAAACACAACACAGTGAGTGATTACACTCTTCCTTTAAACAAAAAAAGTGCTTGCTATTTTTGGTGCTTTATCTTTTTTTTATATTCCATTAAGGTTCACTTGTTTTGCCGATTTGTAGTCGCTTCGCATGTTATTGAAATGAGTCCGTGGCACAGAATACACCGCGCAAACATATCTACTGAAGGTTATCGTGTTGTAGAAAGACATTGCACTCACATGAATTCAACAATAGTAATAAAAATATGAAGGCTCTATGCTATGACACTATAAACACCGGCAAGGATATAGTGCCAGTGCACCTTCATACATCGGTGAGGGTGCTTTTGTTTTCTGCATTGGATTGTGTTCGCACCCATGTGCCGTTGCATGTTTGTACTCAGAGAGCCGATTGAGAAAGGTGAAATAAGCAAAGAAACTGAATGAAATAGCCAAGGTCACACTGGCTTGAGCCAGGTAAAAAAAAAACCTTAGACCACAATGCATTGTCTAAACAATGCAGTAATTTTTGTGTTGAAGAAAAACAAGTCTTTTTACTGTGTGTGTGTACATAAAACTACGTCAATTGTGTACAGTGAATTATATGTTTCACGATGACATCTTTCTGTGAATATGCCGATTGATTTACAAACGCAAGCATCGAATGGTGTTTGGTGCACTGTGTTACGTAGCTGTCAATTTTTGTCTGGCGGATTCCGCCAGACTATTTTTTAGCCTGATTTTGAAGGCTTATTGTACAGGTCCACTGTAGTTTGTTCAAGAAATGGTGTGTTTTAAATGTTTTTAACAAATAAATAGATTATACCAGCAGCTTGTGTCTCTTGTGAGTTTTGGTGCTATATGGCGTCAGTGGCTCCAACATCCTCACGCATTCACGTGTTCCGATTCCGTAACGAGACAATCACTGCACGGCAGTGCAGCATTCACTCTATTCTAACATAAAATGTACGTTAATGTGTCCCATGTGGCGTATAGCCCTGCCTTGCGCCCTGTGTCTGCCGTGATAGGCTTCGGCTGACTGCAACCCAGTACAGGATTAAGCGGTTTCTGAACATGAATTAGTTACATTACAGCACCTTTGGCAATCCACTTCAGGATGAAGGCCTCCCCACACTTTTGTCAAACGTGGTGTCTTTTGACCATACTTCATCACACGATTGAGTGCGAGTTGGTGAGGTGGGGCAGGGTGCCGAACCGCTTCAGACCTCACTTGCTACTGATGTTAGCCGTGATTATAAATCAAACTCGGGTTCAGGGTTCATAGAGCACCACGTGAACCAGTGGGCCCTCCAATCCCCCCACCAGTAGAACACGTAGAATAATCGAATTTATGTTTACCTATTACTTTATGGGCTCATAAAAAAATCTCAAAGTACACGGTGTACCAGTTCCTGTTTGTTGCCACCTGAAAGTTGTTTTTTGACACGGAATACAATCGGGTGGCAGGATTACCCAGTCGTAATATCCAGACCTCGCAGAAATAAGGTCCTGCCTTAGGTGTTCGATTCCCGCCTCGAGAAAATTTCTGTGTGAAGCTTCTGTGTTCTCCCCTTGTTCTGCGTGGGTTTCCTCTGGGTTCTCTGGTGTCCTCTTATACTTAAACAAGACTCATTATTTAGCTGATAGACATCGTAATAGATAGGACGCAGTGTCTGGCAAATGTTGGTGCTGGCCAACCGCGTGGTTATCTTCCCACGCCTCTCTGTGGTTTGCTCGTGCCTATGAGTCGTTCCCTATTCGAACCTTCGACATTGAACGAATACTGTTCTCATTATAATTTGTGATATTAAATTAAATTATCAATATTGCCACGAGTCTCAATGGATCGCTTTTGAAATTCTCAGTTTAGTCAAAACATGTGAGAATATTAACAGGAGCACTTAACGTGTTTTCGTCTGTAAGATGACGTGACATATGATTGAATTGCAAATCTACGGCTACATTTCCATTCACCATGTTCTTTAGACCGATACTACACCGCTAATAATAAACCAAACGCTCAAATAATTCGCATTTATGCAAATTTTATGGTATGCAAATCTTGCGAGGTCTTTTTTCCTTCACCACTTACTTCAACATCAGCTAAACCAAATATACAAGCGCTGTATAACTGAATAACTACTATATATCGTTAGGCCGCAGGACTTTAAAGGTAGCAGCATGTGTTCTTATGTATTTGCGTGTGTGTGTTGTGTGCGAGTGCAAGTGTGTGTGTGTGCACTCGCTGACTGTTCAGATGAACTAAATTTACTTTGATCCCAGCAGCGGAAGGAAACCTACAAGTTTTATTCGAGCGACTTAATGCGCAGTCACTGAACGGGATCTAATGCAAACTGACAGCAACTTTCCCCTGCCTCGCTTGGCGCTCGCAAGCCTGGCTACATTTCCATCTCTTGCTCTTCGGAAAGACATCACAGGCGAATGCGCAGCACAATCTACTGACAATGCAATAATCCGTAAATGCAATCCCATTCGAGCACTGCATGCATTCGTTGCTCGAGAGAGCAATTAATAACCCTGTCTGCCATAAAAATTGGCCTGGGACTATGACACCTAACATTTGTCTGGCACCATATATAGACATTCTACAATGCACGTCCTGACTGCAAGATGAGTAAAAAAAAAGACCAATTGGTTTCTTGCTTGAATCACCAGTGAGGCGGCACTCATCTCCCATAGATGGCACTGACCCGGTGGTGCAAATTCCCCATCCCTAAGGCAGGGCCAAGATTCTCCAAGGGACAATCATCAACTGCGAGCATTGTCCCACAACAATAACAACGACAACATTCATTCATTCATTGTTAGAAACCGCTTAATCCATTACAGGCTTGTGGGTGTGCCAGAGCCTATCCCGGCAGACACAGGACGCAAGGCGAGGCCATACCCAGTATGGCACGCCAGTTTATCACAGGGCACCGGGGGCGATTTAATCCGCAGGCCATTTTAACACCTATGATGCAGCGGTATGTTTTTCCAACGACAACAGCAGACTTTAATTGTTGCTGTGTCGGTTCGTTCAATATGGGGGACACTCACGAATTAGGCGTCTGCCAAATTCCTGGGAACAAACCAGAACCCTTACTTTCCCCCCGTCGGAACCCGCTGACCTCGGCAATAACCGCTAATAGCCGCCCCGGATAAATAATCTGCGTTAGAAAGTGGGCAGCCTCTGCTCCCAGCCTGGCCGGACCGATAGGGGGGGTGGTGGTTGGTGGGGGGGGGGGGCCCTTGGGACGAAGGGCGTTCTAGGAATC